>JAWMRA010000078.1:125329120-125382590 GCA_035584735.1 Pseudotriccus pelzelni
GTTATTCTGACTTATAATCTCTCTTTTGAGTTGAGTTCAATTCCCCTGCTGGTTAACTTTTAAACCAGCACACTCAGCCTTCTCTTCTCCAAGCTGAACAAACTAAGTGATGTCAGCCCCCTCTTGTAAGTCTGGGCCTTTCACCATCTTGGTCACCCTCCTCTGGACACCCCAGTGTTCTTCAAACATTGTGGCACTCAAAACGGTGCACAATACTTGATGTGGGACTATACCAGTGCAGTGTAGAGTGGAACACTCACCTCCCTGAACCATCTAGCAATGCTGTGCCTGTTGTTCCTCAGAGTACAGTTAGCCCTTTAGGCTATCAGGACACACTTTCGACTCATTTTCTACTTGCTATCAACCAAACACACAGATCTCTGTCTGCAGAGCTGTTCTCTAGGCCCTCACCCCTCAATGTGTATTGCATGTACAAAAGGGTGCTCACCAATCTGTCACAAACTGTCCCTTTCCACAAGCAAATAGAAAGTACAGTAGGGTATTGGCCAAACTGATTTTATATCCATATTACTGGTGATTTAAAGAGCAATCAGATATGCTCACCTTTTTCTGCCCTTAGAATTGATTCCAGAGGGATACTTCTTACTTCACTAAGTATTTTTTTCTTATTTTTCTTACCTTATTTTAAAAAAAAGAATCCCTTCCGTGTCTTTTTCCACTAGGGACTGCTTAAAATAGAACAAAGTGGATGTACTAGATCTTTGTTGTAAGACAGGGAAAAGTAGCAAACAAAAGTGCAGTTTAGGTACAACATTGGAGAAATTGTAGTAGAAAAAGATATTGAATTTGGTGTATATGCTCAAATGAGAGGGGAAACTTCTCTTGTCTTCTTCTGAAGCTTTTTCTTACTGTTGAGTCTCAAAGTTGTGCTTTGATGTTTACACAAAGTGGAATAATTCTAGCAGAGGATGCTGTAGAAAACCCCAGCATCTACCTCATAATATCCTTAAACTCAAGACTGAAAGAAGTTTGAGTTAAATGTCTAGGGAAAATCAAACCCTAAAGGAATCAAGGAAAAAAGTCCTGTCTGGAAACTGAGTCACACACATGCATGTTGACTTAGCTTCCAGGAAATCCTTGCACTGTTTGATTGTTCAGTAGAGAGATTGTAATTAAAGTTGAATGATCCACTGGAAAAGGCTGGGTGGAATCATTGTAAGAGTGGCCTGTTCTGGGAAAAGAAAGACCTGGGCTGACAGCAGCTATAAGCCTACATTTTCAGGGACTGTGAGGTCTAAGCAGCTGAAATGTGTGGATATGAATTTTCATGGGCTTCAGAGACTCCAGATACTGGGGGCTACAGAGCCAGGATCATCTTGCAGTACTAGTTTCCTTGAGGGCTGTAGGGTTTGATGTGTCAGAGAACGTTGCAACTGTGAACAAAATATGCTGATCTGAGATCTATTGCTGTCATCTGACATATACGTGATTCTGCTCTATAGCAAGCAAATGTCAGGAGCTTGCACAACTAGCCAGCTAGGATATCCCTCATGGTTTGGCTCTCCTAATTCAGTGAATGAGCAGTCATTCATAGCTGTGGTTTCATATGGGCTCCACATCTGCTCTTCTGACATTCATTCTCCATGATATCACAAGGGCCAAGCAATATACTCATGGCGAAGAGAACCTCTGTGAGCAAGACAAGACCAGATTCCAGCTGAAGACTCAAACTACTGCATTCCATACTTTTCACTTATCCAGCTGCTTTAACACTGTGGTGAAAGAAGCTCTGGAAACAACCAATATTGCTTGTGAACAATTCCATATTGCCAGGTGTCATAAGTTTGGTAGGGTGTATGATATAAATCTGAACTAGTATTAATTATCTGTAGCTATTAAATAAATTAGTAACATGAACATACCCAGGGCCAAAACTCAGGCACAATTGAAACAAATCAGCATTAAGACAGGCAGATTTAAGAGCCCAGATATGTCCCTTGTAACTGCATACTGTACAGTCTATATTGTGGCTTTTATATTTACCTGACGTCAGCTAGGGAAGTATTATGAAAGATATGAACATCATGAACTAGTTGCCAGTCTATCCACAAATGATTGTAGAAAAGTGTTGGCAGTGACCTACAGCTGTTGTAACAACTAAACAATGTCTCTCTCTGTCGATAAATTATTGAACCTAATGTGAAATCAAAGGGGGAAAGGTAAAAGAATAGAAAACAGGGTAATAGATGTGCATATACAATCCAGCAGTAATATGAACATAGCTGACAGAGAAGGAAAAGTCCAGTGTGATCTCTTATGTCTCCATCACTTGAAAATGTCATGGAACCAGATTCCTCAAAATTGGAGAATATCACATCTGGAACTGTATTATAGGAGATCTGGTTTCTCAACATAAACTGAGAGCAGAGAGATAAGCTTCTAAATGTTTCTTTCATCCATTGTCATTCTGTGATCACTTATATTCTGCATTAAATGAGAAGTGACCTCAGTACCAGTCACCACAAATGTGAATTCTCCTTCAATTGGCTCTCCTCCCACATTTGTAGTAAGATCGTCTGCCATTAGTTATTTGTTCCTCTCAGAGGCTGAGTGCAGTAGGAAGCCATTCATCACCATGCTGAAGGTCAGTTCAGACTCCTTAATTTCTTTAATTTCTTCATGTGCTTCATCTCTCTGTATCCGGTCCATGGTAAATAAGACAGCTTGCTCCCTTACATCAGTTTGGCCACAGCTGAGTGGAGATGAAGTCTTTTGCAGCAGCTACTTTGTGTTCATCTTAGGTTTAATATTGGTCATATGGGTATTGGTCTACAAAGCCTAGTAAAAGATACTCCCCCTACTGGCAAGCCTTTCTTCTCCCAGTAGTTTGGACTATCACAGAATCATTTATGTTTGAGAGGACCTCTTAAGATCATGTTTCAATCCCTGTGCTTAAGCAGTGACAATTAGAGCAGCTTGCCCAGGACCCTGTCCAGTCGGATTTTGAATATCTTCACCAAGGGAGATATTCACCTCTTTGTGCCAATGTTTTACCACCACCACAGTAAAAGAACCCTTGTTTTCTTGTGTTCAGATGAAATGAGATGTTTTATATGTTGGGTTTTTTCCTTCTTTTTCATTTGTCTCTAATATCTCTTGTTCTGTCAATGGGCATTACTGAGAGAGCCTGGCTCCTTCCTCTTCATTCCATTTTACCAGGTATTTACACACATGGATAGGTTCCCAGTCTCAGCCTTTTCCTTCCCAGACTGAATCTTTATCTATATAGATAGAGGAGTAATTAAGAAGATCTAGAAGTGAAATAAAATACTCTGTTCCTAACCAGAAATTAGACCCTTATCTGGAGGGATTTATACAGTAATAAGTAGAATTTGTTTTATTTGATTTTTATAACACTTGCTGTATTTTTTTGTTTCTTTTTTTTCCTTTTCTTTATGGGATTTCCTTATTAATTTTTTTTTTAACTTGAATTACTGATATTAATTGCACCTGTTATGCCAATGTCACACTGTGTCTCTAACCTAAGAAACTATTTTCCTGGGGGTAATTTTGTGGTTTGTTTTTTTTTTTTTCCCCTCACAATTTCACCAGTGGTTTGGGGTTTTTTATTTCCCTATAGAAAATATTTGCATCCTCTGAGTTTTATGAATATCACTTTTTAGAAGGAAGACCTGATGTTTTTCCTGTAGATCTTCAATAATGTGCCTACTGTTAGGAATAGCCCTGGCAAAGTATAAATGAAAAGTTATTTGTGGTAGTTTTATTTCTGAATGCTAATAGCGTGGCATCACCTCATAAATCATTAATGATGAGCTCCTAATTATGTGCCAGCATCACAGTGGGATCCAACCTAATACCAAAAATTTACATATTCATGAATAGGCCCATACTTGTAAATGGAAGAATGCAGAATAGAGCAAAAATCAAACAATATCTTAGTTTTCTCTAAACTGTTATTTAGGTGAATTGCCTCCTTTTCTAACACTTCTCTTCCAGGTATGTAACTATGATATGTACTTTAATTTTGAAAAGTTTTCTTTGGAGTTAGATTTTAGGCTGTACATAGCTTCAACTTGTCCAAAGGAATGTGTGTAGTCTGCAATGTTACAGGTAATGAATACCTCCTGTAATTAGTGTCCACTCCATTTCTACTTGCTGACATGACTTCTGAGTTTAAAATATAGCTGGCATATGTTTAGTCTAGAACTAATGGGCTTTTATCTAAATTTTCTGTGATGTAAGTTGGCATTAATGTTTTTTTAAAAATCTGCGCTTTTTTCAGTAGATATTTACAGTTGTCTGGAAATGGTGAAGTTTGTTTTGGACAGTGTAGTTACTTCAACAGATCAGCTATAAGGTATGACTTGTACACGCAAGTGGTAAGAAATGTAGGGAGGAAGATGGACTTTATTCATTGGGTTTTTACAGAACCTGACTTTACAGGCCCTGGAAAACATCACCTTATCAGTGTGAAAGCAACAAAACTTTCCCAGCCCTGAAAGAAACTACTGTGAGAGTTTCTTTTCAGGGACAATTTTATTCTCTAGAATATAACTCGAGTAAAACATTAAAACAAACACTTTTTTATGTTTCCTGCAGGTTTCCGGCCCTGGAGACTGGGAGGGTCTTCTCCCTCGTGCCTCTTTGAGTGTGATACTTCTTTACTCTGCTCAGTCTTTGGGTCTAATGCCACAGCTCACCTGCAGATTTCTTTCAAATGAGTCACTTCCTACCCCTGTAATCATTTCCACCTTTTCCACTGAATACCTTAATTGAAAAAGATGTGCTGGCTCCTGACACCCTGTCTCCTAAAGGGCCACCTCTGGACAGGCCACAGTCTCTGCCTGGGGCTTGTTGGCACTGCTGCAATTCAGACACCCGTGATAGTTATTTTAATTGAATATATCTATGGCTAATTATGTGTATTTCCACAGAAGCTATTATTCAAGGATCCCTAAGCAGTTTTTGTAATTGGAATTATTAAAATTCATATCAAACCTGCAGAGTATATAATGATAATAAGAAAATCATTATATCTAGCACTGAGCTATCTCTGTTTTACAAAGTAATGCTTTTAAAAAATGACTTGCCAAGAAATTCCGAGTGTCTATTCTCTTCCCACCTGCTCCCCACCCACCCCCACAAACTCTATATCTGTGTCTCTCTCATATGTATCACAGTGGCATAGAGTCCTTGCTGGTCCACTAGCCAGATGCTGTTGGTCAGATTGTACATCCTGCAGTGCTCAGAGCACTGGTGGGCTCTCTGTTAGGTGGGTGCTGAAGTCTGGGCAGGTTCCTCCATGCCTTGATGCCACTGCTGTTGGGCAAAGAATACAGAAGCTCCTGATGGCATATTTCCTGTCAGCTGAACCCCTTCATTGAAACCAGCAAGATACCAGTCCTCAGAATTGGTTCATTATTTCATCAGGGAAAAAAAAAAAAAAAAACAACAAACAAGAAAAATTACCTGTTAAGGAAATTTTAGGTCTTTCTCATTACCTGTGTCCTTGAATGTTCTCATTTTATACAAATCTGCCTTTCATTTTTTTTCTGACAAAAATCCTAGCATACATATTGTAGTGAAAACAAAATAAAAAATATTAGACTAATTATCACTACACAGTCCTATGGAACAGAAATCATACAGTTCTATACAGTTCTATAAATTAATATAAAGAAACCATACAGATGCATAGATGAAGACATCTAAAAATAATTTTTTAAGCTCACCTTTAACATTATTAAATTCAAACATTTGTCAGAGGACAACTAATGTGATAATATACTCTTCAGGTTACAGAAGTAAGTAACCTCCCAATGCAATCACAAGCAATTTATTTTCCTGTATATATGATGCTGCCAGTGGAGTACAGTAGATGTTAGAGTTAAGAGTATGTGAGGCAGCATTGCAATATTCCAGGCCTACCTATGGGTTTGCCCTGCTGATGCTCCTTTTTGCTTATATAAATTCAACTTTTTATAAACTACTTTTACTAAACCCACTTTTATTAGAGCAATTTTTTATATGTTGAACTTATATGTAATTTTAATATTTAGAAAAACTATTTTGCAGATAATGCTAATACGGAGGTTTTTGAAGAGTCCAGCTAAAAAAAATACATTCTTTATCCTTCCAAGTTATCCAAATATAGCTTTCTCATGTCTACTTCTATCTCAGAGATATCTCTGTGGATTTTAATCCTTCATTCTGCTTTGTACCTCATTGGTCTCCTTACACACCAGGGAAGTCTTTTAGTGTACAGAAATCTCCAGAAATGGGATGTGGCAGTGTAATACTGCAAGGTCACTTAGAGTGTTTTCTCAGCTGACTTCCTACTTCTCCAGGGGAAATTACTTTGCAGGATAACCTTCTTTCTTGGTTAGGAAAGATTAAGAATCTTGTCATGTATCAAATTAGGATTTTTTGACATAAGCAGAACTGCTTGAAGTTGAATAGAGTTCACAGCCTTAACCCTAATCCCAAATTAGGTTAAGAAAGGAGATAATACTCACAAGGCATATTGTTAAACAATGAAGTTTCTAGATTTCTATGAAATCACTTGGAAATCACTTGTTTAAGATGTCTGCCCTTAGAGCAGTGCTCATTCTCTGACTGGTTTCACCTGGTTCTGGGCTGGGCCCTTAATTATTTTAAACACAAAGGGCAAACATTACCCTAGGCAAAATGCACTTCTCCTAGTGAAGTTCAGCCAACTGATAAAGGAAAACTTCTTATGTGAAAATTTTCCTAATTCCTGTACTTTTTTTAAGCTTTTGTTAATGTTTAGATGTATACTTTCTAGAAATATTGTAGAAATCCAGCAACATTCTTTTACTTTCTTAGGTCATGTCTACAATCTCCTCTTGTAAGAATATTTTTTTTGCCTGCAGGAACAGCATGATTCTGCTCTGGACACGTATTAGTGAATTGTGCAACATCTGTGAAGATACTTACTATCACATGAGATCTCAAAATGAATAACATTTTTAGAAGAAGTGAGAGATACGTTTGAATGCCTCCAACAAGTTGTGCCTCCAACAATTTGATTTGAATTGAATTGAATGCCTCCAACATTTGATTTTTGTGCTCCTAGTCTAAAAATCATGCTGCCGGGATTAAGTTAAGAAGAGAAACTAAGCTTTTTTAAACAATGATAGTTCAACATTTGTGTTTTATTAAATCTGGACATTGTCTGCATTCGAGTTAGAATAATAATAATAATAAAATAAACTCCAACCAAAAAAGTTTGAGAGGACCTCTGGAGTTCCTGCTCAAAGCAAGGGTAAGTTCAAAGTTAGACTAAGCTGCTGAAGACTTGTCCAGTTGTGTTTCAAAATACTCCAAAGACAGTGATTCCATGTTCTCTCTGACCTGTTACATTCCCATACGAAAGAATAATAGATCCAAAAGAGTCTTATATAGAGAGCTTGTCTAGATTCATAATGGTCTGCATTGTGTATTCTGTCTGTGGTTTTAGAAGTACGTACAACACTTTGTTTAGTGATTCCTTCTGACATTCAGCTCTACAGTTCTATGACTTTTCTATTCTTAACGCTATAAGATGTACCTAAAAATCTATTTTGTATACATTGTTTTCCACTAGCAAGATAGACAATAAGTATTTCATAAAAAATCTTGACCTTCCCAGAAGCTAATGGGAGATCCCATATGTTACAGTGGGATTATAGTTCCACTGAAGATATACATAAAATATGGACTTTGATTTCTATAAATATGCAAATATTTTTGGCAATATAAAAAAATGGATGTTTTCCATACCACATTATTTACCTTTATTGCAATATTTGTACTATTTCTGACACTATGTGTAGGAAATTCCTCAAACACTTCATGAATTTAAGGAATGGTTCTGGTAAATGTCCAGTTGTTATTGGCTCTCAATGTAAGATGAAACATAGGACACAGCACCTCTGTGTTCACCACCAAGCCATATCCTCACATGTCTTTTGAACAATTCCAGAGATGGTGATTCCACCACTTCCCCAGGCAGCATGTTCCAGTGTTTGACAACATTTTCAGTGAAGAAATTTTTCCCAATATCCAATCTAAACCTCCTCTTGGGCAACTTAAGGCTGTATGCTCTTGTCCTGTCACTTGTTGGCTGGGGAAAGAGACCAACACTCACCTCATTACAACCTCTTTTCTGGTAGTTGTAGACAGCAATAAAAACCCCTGAGCCTCCTATTCTCCTACATAAACAACCCCAGCTCCCTCAGCACTTCTCATAAGACTTGTGCTCTAGAACCTTCACCAACTTCAATGTCCTTCTCTGGAGGTGCTCCAGAATCTCAGTGTCTTTCCCAGACACAATTAAATTATTAGAAAAAAATGTACCTTGTGAACACTGTTTGGTGATTTCTGTTACAGTCCAGGCCTCAGTGGAAAAGTATTCTCCTAGAAAAAGTGTATTTCATTTGCAAGTGTCTCACTTTTGGCTACTCCAAGAAAACCTGATAAAATAGCATAACTGCAGAGATTTAGTTAATTTGCCAGCTATAGAAATATTGTCCAGAGCACAGCTTGAGATATTTTGTGAAGGTATTGCAGGTAAACACTCTAATTGTCCCTGCCTAGGCATGTACTCTTTGCAAGTGATTTTTCACTATCTTCAATCAGGCAATTGATATGTACAACAATTTCAGTTTCAGAAGAAAGAGAAATAAATATTCTTCCACAAGTTTTCTTAGTCACTATGATCTCCAGGTCCTCTTTCCATTTTCCAATATTTAGGGATTTTTTAACTAACCAGTAAAGATGCATGGCATTATAAGAAGACAAAAAGCTTTTGAATACATGAAAGACTGTGACCAGAGCTGTAGCGTAGGAGCGGTAGAAAACCAGATTGTCTTACTATAAGTAGCATAGGTCCTAGACACTAAAATAGTTACTTTTAATTTACTCTGATACAAATGATCCTGCCTTTTTAAGGAAAATTAATGTTGGAAATGTTACTGCTGTTCTGCTGGATTTTCAGGCTTCAGGAAAGCGGAATCACGATGTATGGACTCAGCATCTGATTACCAATTCCTCACTGTGCCTTGGATAGCAATCACTTAAAATAAACTGTGGTATTCACTAAAATTCAAAAACACCAAGGCAACAACTTATGATACAGTTACTTTGAAATTACTTTCAAAAATGTACACCTCTATAGCCTGGCCTTTAATTTGTATATTTTCTTAAGCATATAACAGTATAGACATCCCACTGTAAGACTGGCACCATTCATAAGTTGAGGGAAAGAAAATTCAGTTTGTTTTTATTAATTCATGCAGGAGCAGCCCATGTCTGGTATGCACAACCTACATTCACCAGTTTGTATTTAAACACCACAAAAGAAACACATTCCGTCTTTATTGCTACAGTTGCTTTAAATTAAAATTGTAAAGAAATACAATGTCAGGTAACACAAAGCTTCTTTCATTTCTCTTTAAGAAAAAAGCTTTATGAACATGATGATGTATTTTGTAAACATAATAAATTTTATTTAGTGAATCAGTGGGAAAACATAGCCCTGAGGCTCAACTCTTTGGTGTCTCTCTGAAATGATACTGCTAAAGTTAAGTGCTAAAACTGTCATAAAAGTAAGAAGGAAAAACATTTTCTCAAGTGCTAGCAACATTTTAATACTAATGATGTGGAATTTGCTCAAATGAGAACATTTTGGTAGATGGTTATGGAGCAAAAGGCACCACATTTTCTTTATACAAATCAAAGATAGAGCATTAAAGGTCATATGTAAAGCTTTGCCAAATAGTTCTTTACATTGATTTTACAGTTTTTTAATAGGAGAGGCTCTAGTCTGCTTGTGACGTGGAGAAAGGGTGCTGGTTTGACTGTCTTTGTAAAAGTCTGAAGGATCCATGGAGCAAACCATAGAATGAGAAGAGAAGAGTTCTACAAAGACAAAGATTTGGGCAAACCGTCAAGGTCCGAAGTGACAAAAAACAACGACCCTGAAAGCTCATCAATGGATATTGCAGGTTCCAGTCTCCATTGATTTTCCATCGTGGGCTCTGCCAGCTGTAATGTCACTGTCAGTGTAATGCTGAGGCTCTGGAAGAACAGCAGCCTGTGTGTGGGATGTTCCCAAGGCTGGCAGTCTCACCAGGAGGTATGCTGGAAAGCTGAAGGAGGAGGCAATGGCCATGGAAAATTATTACTCTAATTCCTCTCGTTAATGGAAAGTAGTGCTTTCAGTCATTCGTGATAAGGAAAATATTTTTCCCACTTCTACAATATGTTCCTATGGTTCATGAAGGCAGGAGCTGGGCCTGAACTGCATAGTGCCTAGTCAGAACTCCAGAAATGTTTTCAAGCTGGTTCTTGCCAATGTGACCTCTGTATTACTTGAGTTGAGGTAGGAAAGCTCTTTAATTCAAATGTTTTAAAAAAACTTTAAAAAGACTTGTCTAGGTGTACAATTACGGTAATTTTGTCTATATTTTTCATCTGTAAGAAAGAAATACCTTTTTTATATGAGCACTTCTTGAGAAAAAAAACAACACTTAAGGCACAGTATATAGAAATGTAAAAGAAAATCAGAAAAATATTTTTTCCAGACCTGTTTTGTTAAATGTGTTTTTGTGTGTGTATGTGACAAAAGTGATAACAAATATTTCCTACTTTTAAATTCTGGAAGGAGTTGTTGGTTTTCTCTTCGAAACTCAGTTTGATGCTGAGAGTTGCTTCTGCCTTCAACAGGGAAACCTTGAAGGGAGCTTTTGAATGGTGTTAGCTGAAGGCATTCTGAAATTCACATTTAATAAGTCAATGCTGAATAGTAGGACAAGTGTTTGTGTTGCTACAGTTGTTGTACTTATCTTCCATTAAAAATTGTTAGCTCATTCAAAATATATTATACTATATTACAAAGAGCTAGATATTCCCAAATAAAGTTCAATTAGAAAAGAGTTTTGCAGCTTGATTGTAATTTGAAAGAAATCTGTTGTCTTACTTTTGTTTTGCCTTAAAGTAATTACTAAATACATTACAAGATATAATTTGTCTAGTGTCAAAATCACCAGAAAATATCAACCTTTTACACTTATGAATAGTCTAGTTCAGTAGATTGAATTTTACGTAAAGTCTCTTAGCATGACAATGTTTTCTTCAGCTTGAACAATGCTCTTGCATACTGCAGTCTCCCTAAGGTGCTCTAGACGATTTTCATTTTATCTCCAACTCACTTTTAATGAGCCTTTGATTGACAAACTGCAGGATTGCAGGTAGTTTGTCAGATATAGTAGAATAGTAAATATAACCACAATAGGTACTGGTATCCATTATAAATGGAGAGGGAGAAGGAATGTCTTTAATTATTTGGTAGAAAAAATTAGCCAAGGGCCAGAAAAACTATCTAGTCTAATGAAGATTTGTTTAAAGAAATATTTAAGAGACTGTTGAACAGAAAATATGCTGTCAGTCAGCCTTAGTAGGTTATGCAAGAGTTTTTTTAAGAGAAATTGTTGAAGTCTTCTCATTTGAGACATACAAAGTGACAGAAATGTAAAAATTGTATGATTGGGAACAGTTGCAACCTGGTAGACAGACACACAAAATGGTCTAAGAAATGTTTTTCTTTCCCATATGAAAATATTTCTCTAATATTAGAGTGTGTTAAAACATAATGGCAAAACAGGCCGCCCCCTTTCTCCTGTATAGGAGATGGAAGGGCAGTGGGGAACTGGATAATATAAAAAGGAGGCATGGCTAGACTAATTATAGATATAAAAATAGCAGTCAGATTTGAATCTGCATCTATTATAGTGACAGACACCACACACAAAAGAGACATATTGGAATGTTACATTAGGAAGCAATCCTACTCTGAAGAATCCTACACTGAAGAATAATAATCTCAAAGCTCCTCTGATATTTCTTAGCCAAGCTCCCTCCTGCTATGAATGCAAGCAGGGAGAATATGTAATAAAATTATGAACAAAATCCACGGTACATAAACAGGAAAAAACAGTCCTACTAGGGTAAGAAAAGTGTTTCCTTCAATTTTTCAATTCCAATTCTTCCTAAAATACAGTGCAGAAAATGACTGATTGTATGTGTTCCCAGAGGGGAGAAATCCGTCAGAAATTAAGAGTTCACACATAGGAGGTTTTGCCCTAGTCAAACTGAAACTATCCTCACCTCACAAATGTGTGTAGGAGCCATTAGCATGCTATTATCCTGTCTGTCAAATCTTTTTTAGCATCTTTTTATCAACCCCAAAAGGAATAGATGGACTGTCTCAGCATCGTCATCTTTTTCTGCAGAATACAAAAGTAATCAAGTAGACCAGGACAAGCTGACCGACTGACTCATCATCGCCAGCTTTGACACTGCTTGAGATGATATTTTGGGTAGTTGGAATCTGAAGACTTGAGTCCCAGATAAAGGTAGTAGGTAAGAAAAAAAAACCACTCCAAAATTTATGTGTTAATGATTCCCTTCACACAGTGCTCTGATGGAAAGCTAGGACCATATTATATTTGCAATGAGCATCTATCCAATGGCACATCTTAGCTCTGAGCAATCTGATCTAGTGAAAAGTATCCCTGCCCGTAGCAGAAGGGTTGGAACTGGATGACTTTTAAGGTCCCTTCCAACCCAAGCCATTCAATGATTCTACAATATTCTTGGAATTACTTGCATGCTGCTTATCTCTGTTTCCATTTGAATGTAGAGGTAATAATAAACAAATGTACTGGAAAAGCATCTTTCAATTAATATTTAAAAATACCTTAACATAATTGAGTGAGTAATCTGATTTTTATGTTACAGATAGAGACCAAGGAACAGAACAGAAGGGTTTTTTTTAAAAAAAAGAAATGCACACAACTTAAAGTACCGATGTATGAAGTGGTTTTTTTGATCATTTAGGTGTCCTATTTCAGTGAACATACAATTAAGATTCTGAAGTAAAAAATGGAGTAAATTTATGCATTCCACCATACATTTTGGGTTAGTGGCAAAAATAGAAGCGCACATCAAATTTCTTGTCTAATCTTGCAGTGAGACCCTGTCTTCTCTAAAATCCAGTATAAAATATCCATTGACTTGTGTTTTATTCATTAACTTAAGGGAGTTTTAACATTTTATTTAGCTGAACTGAGTCAGGTCATCCAGGTTTTAAATATCAAGCAAGCATTTTTTTTTCTTTCAAAGAAAGCAGATGCCAGTGCTTACTAGACAACTTGCTTAAAGGAGCAGCAGAGCTCTGTGATTCTAAATAAAGTGAGACCAATTTAGAAAAGTCTGAGGAATAGCTGGTCTCACCTTATCAATTTTATAAAGAGATTTTGGAAGATCATTGAAAACCAGGAAAGAAGCCAATGGGGAAAAGTAGGAGAGAGAATAATTGTGAATGTTGAGTAACTGTCAGAAAAGAGGAAGGATGAGGGCTCAAACTGGAACCACTAGTTTTAAAATGGCATTTGACAATTAATTTATGGTTTGGCTGTTTAAACTTACATTTGGCTGTTTAAACTTACATTTGGCTTCAACTTGAAACACTAGCTGTTAGCCTGATTGTAAATTTTTTTCCTTAAAAATATCTGATCCTAGGTTAAGTTTAAAACCCAGATTAACCATTTCTGTATTAAACAAAAAGAAAGAAGTCATCTGTAAAGCAAAAGAAAGATATCACATTAAAATGAAAAACAGATCATAGATATTTCTGTGAACACATGTTCCTTATTTGCTGCTGTCATTGACCACATTTGGATTTCAGAGAAGTAATTTGCCTTTTTAATAACATCTACTGCATTTGAGTGTTGATTGCCATATCAAAATCTCTCTACCTGATGACTGCTGACACTGATCCACTCTAGCCACTGACATAATGTCTAACTATATTTTCTGAGAAATTCCCATGCCCTTGTATTGCTGCAAAAACAGTAATAGCAATTGTTCCAATGTCAAGCCCAGAGATATTTAAAATCCTCTTTCTAAAATCAATTTTTTTTTACTTCATGTGTTTAGTGACTGAGTACTTGCATGAAATGAAATAAAGCAAAGAATATTAAAAACTACATAACATTAAAGCTAAAGGTGAAAAAGCTTTGTCTGGTTATCTGGTCCTTGGGTGAAGCCAAGCGGAATGAGTGTAAGTTAAAAATACATTTATCCTATAGCATAAGAATGGTGAAAGTTGCATAGGTTGTATTGTTACAGGAAATGATCTTTTACAGTTCAAGTCAGGGAGACTGGGACAGACTCTTAAGATGATTGTGCAGAGCTCATTCAGAAGTTGCATGCCTTGTAAGGCAGTCTTACTCTCATACCGTGCCTTAGTGCAGCGATTAGTGGGGACTCATTTTGTTCTGGAGGTGATGCTTGTGATTCCAATTGGGCTGTGGTGCTGTAATAGACACAAGGGATATGTCTTCAAATTATGGTTGCTCCAAAGAGCCTATTTTCTCAGTCTTGCTGCTACATCTGTCTATTGTTGCTGGGATATTGTTAGGCTAATTTTGCTCCCCATTTTATTATAGAGTAAAGCTAACCTAAGGGGAACATATATAGGTCAAAATTCAGAGTCCAAGAAGCTCAGGAATTACTTGCTGACACAACAAATATCATCAAACAAGAAATCCCGATGATATATATAATAAAAAAACTAATGCCCATATTGAGTCATGTCTAAGAATGAAGGGCCTGGTGTTTAATGTTAGTGACCATGAGCGATATTTAGGAAGATGAAAGGAGCAAGTATACATGACACTACTCCTTAGCAATTTTCTAACCTTCAACTCTTCCCTGTCTCAGGATTCCTTGATTTCATATTATCTTCTTAATTAAGGAATTTCTAAATTATTTCTTTCCATGAACAAAATCAGTCTTCCAATTAGGCTATACAAGCTTTAGCACATTACTACATTTAGTGCAGTCTAAAGAGAATGAAAACAATAAGGGAAATGTAGCATGTTTCAACTACATATTTTTCCTTTTCATCACAGATTTTTCTGTACCCTTTCAGTCTTTTCTCTGGGTCATGAAATAAGTAGGTTGCAGAAGAGCTCTGAATGTATTTTGTTCCAGCCTCCATACTAGATCAGTCCCAATGTATGGTGATAGAAAGGCACCCATAAGTTAGCTCCCAAATGGCACAGAATGCCACTAGCACTGACTAAATACTTCTTAAGCACTTTTTTCTTTCATTCTCTGTATTGCAGTAGCTAGCTAGGCAATATTTCAGCTTAATAATAAAAGGAAATGAAGTTGATATAAAGTGAAGGTACTAGGTGGATTTTGCTTTAGCTAGGTTATACCAAATGAGATTCACACGGTAGGTATCTAGTCCAGAATTTGCTTGTATCTTTTTAGAACCTATTTTGTTTTAGTAAAATACACAGCCTAAAAAAATTCTGAGATTTGTGAACTGAAACCACTGTTTGCTTACATGTTTAATTAATTATTCCTTGTATGATTAATTGTCTGCAGTAATACCTGCCCAGACTTTGTACAAGTAACTTGGGTGCCCGCTTTGGAAAACTTGCTCAACAGTGCAATTGCAGTTTCTCAGGCAGTATCTTCTTCAACAATAAAAGATTTCATTTTATGTGAATGCTCTGGATCAGAGTTTTGTTCTGATTTATGTCAATATACTGTCATATACTGTATAGGATTATATATACCATATATCTAATCAACAGTACTGAAAAGAAGTTGTAACCCATAATAGCGAAAATGCAGGTCAGGCATTGCTTTTTTCTTATGGTGCCTGGGAAATATTCTTAAAAATATTTTCAGGAGAAAAGTAATTATCTCTGTAGTGATTTAAAAACAAACACTCACCCCTCTGCACACACACAAAAAAAAAAAAATCAAACCCAGCAGAGCTGGAGATAAAAACCACCTTATAGATTTATACAGTTAAACACAAAACATGAATCTTCTCATGACAAAGAAACACATGCAGAATTACGCACAGACAAAGGTTAACAGAGCTCATTAATCAGATAGCTGAACATATTTTATTTAAGGCAAACACAAACTTTAATGAGTAATGGGGAGAAACAATGAAGCTTCCTAGCCAAAATTATTGTGCAGACAGATTTATCCCTACTTTCCTCATAGTGGTAATGGAATTACTATGAAATGACAAGAAGTCTTCTGTTGATTTCTATATGTCAGTGTTTTAGTTAAGGTCTTAACTTAAAAAATGTGCAAATCTGTATGTTAATGGATTCAGTCCTTCATTCAGACTCCAAACAAAAGCTACATTTACTTCACAGGAAATTATAATAATGATAAAGTAATTTTATTCAGGGAAAAAGAAAAAACCTAAACCCCTCCTGTGGAGGATAAGAACCCAGAGGAATTCTATGAATAATTTAAAGATCAATTAGCACTCTGCTATTAGGAACTTTTGCTAATCCTTTACAGACAGAGTACTTTTTCTTCTGTGCAGACAACAATAATTTCTATATTATTTATGAGAGACAACAAATGATTCTAGATTTTAAGACACAGAGTGACATCATTAATCAGTTGCAGCTGTAAAACAAACTTGGCTGTTTAGCCTGTTTTATACAGATTAATTTACCCAGAATGATACCAAGATTTATGAAAGAAAAACTGCAAGTGAATGTATCTATGCATACATGTGAAATCCATGAATTATATCTTACTAATTGATACATTTCTGCCTACAGACAGATAGAATAGTCTTCCCCCAAGTAATCAGCAAGTAAGTTCACCTCTGAAAACACGTGTATATGTAATGTGACAGACTGGAATTACTCTTTAAAATGCTGAAATGCTCTTTTGACAGATGCATGAACACAATTTCTGTTTACCTGTTCAGGTTGTATAAGCCTCACATAGAGGAAAGAGGAATTTTTCTTGCTCTGGCATGAAATGACTTCCTTTACTGCAAGACTTTGGAACAATTATATGTACTGAGAATAATCCAATGGCACTGCCAAGTAGTTAATTCCCGTTTTCTTGAAAGCAGCATATTCTGGTAACTGAGGAGTCCACATACGTGTGTAGTTTAATATCAAGATATTCAGTTAGCTACAGAGGAGGGATCCTTGGAAGTCCTACCACTTAGTCAAGAAATGTCCAAATTCAAAGTCAGACAGTGTCCAAATTCATGCAAGCCAGACTGTGTGTGTTAAATTGGAAGACATTATTAGTACATGGATGACGTGTCTATGTTCTTAAGAGCAGCCTCTGAATTTAATCCCCAGAGATCATGTGGTCTGCCTGCAGACTACCTGTAAACACTGCATGGTGAAAAATCCCATATGTTCTCTAGACATGAAAAGTTTTCTGCCTTGTTGGGTGCATGTACCTGAGTGGCCTTGAGGACAGCCTCAAATCTTCCCCCAGCAGACCACACAGACTTACACAGGGAGCCTTGACAATTGTGTTTTGAACATTTGTCTAAATTTTGAGGCTTATAAATCATAGTTATAACTTATTTTGGAGGTGGAATACACATTTCTTTTTCCAGTTATAGGACTAGCATATTATAAGATGCATGATGGTGGGAGGCTGATAACAGAATTAAAAGCTGCACACACTAAACTGTTTGAAAACTGAGGGAGATGTTATTCAGACTTCAGAATTAAAAGTTTTACAGCCTTGAAATACTTACACTGTAACAGAACTAGGAATACAGTTTCAGGGATTGGCATAATATTGTCTTTATGTATTTAACAGTTTCATAACAGAATTACCTACCAGAAATACATAAAAGACAGCATGGTGATGGTGTAGTACTCTACACCGGTAGTTGCAAGTAGATCCTCTATTAATGTGCCAAAAATTATGATAATATATTTCTTATGTCATATTTCCCTTTTGGACTAGGTGTTGGGGAATATCAGTATGGTGAGATGGCTCCTTTTGTTTTCAGTCTATGACACCCAGGTGCATTGGAGACATGATTCTGTTCTGAATTCCGCTCTGACAGATGGACACCTAAATGCATGACCCTGCAATGTCTGCCTTTACAGGCCTTAGTTCTTTTTGTGAAGCTGCCTTCTAAACTCATTTTTCAGTCTCAATGATTCTTAAGTAGCACAGTTTTAGTAACACTGCATGTAGAACAAATCCTTTTTTAGGTATAAAGCACCATTTTATTTTCTAATGCAAAGATGAAGAATTGCTGTCATTTGTGCCATCTTTGAGAGATTTTCCATGTAATTTATCCATATCTAAAATATTTATTAGCATTTTGGAAAAGAGGTTTTACCCCATGACCAAATAAAAAGTATTGTATTTGAAATTCATGCTGTTCACCCCCTGCTAATTTAGTTAGTAGGTAGGTGGTCTGTGAGCATTGACCAATATAGAATATACAGCATTTAATTCCATTATTAGAATTAAAGTCTAATTAAAATACTGAAAAGTGTAGTTGTTCCAGGCAATTTTAAGCAATGTGCTCAAGAGGAAATTTCAGACTTTGGCAAAGGTGTTTGGAATTTGTGATAGTGTCATGCTCCTATGGCTCTTTCTTCTTTTGAAATATGTAAGAAGAAATATGAATTGCAATTGAATCTTCAGTTATAAAAATAGTTTGTCCCCTTATTTCACCAAAATGTGAACTTTACATTGTACTACAAGAAAAGGTCAACATTTCATTTCTTTGGAAGATGAATAATTTATTGTGCATAAAAGGAAGATTAACTAAATGTAGGTCTTATTTTTGTTCTTGTTTCCTAGTTAGAAATTGTTATATTTCACCAAGACCCATACAATGTATATTTATTCTTTTTTTTCTCAGCTATGTTCAGTAGTCTTATCTAATTCCATAATAATATTTTTAAAAGTGTATCTGAGCTATGCGTTGTCAAAGAAGTGTGTGTGTTTCAGAAGAAAAGAACCCAAACTGTATTTTATATTTCTGCAGCAAGACTGAATCTCTTGTATTCAAATTTGAAGGGCTGAAATTTCCAGAGGGTGTTCAGAGACTGATGTTTGCTTTACAAGGACATTTTGTTCTATACCTCTATTCAGACCAGAGTAGCAAGAACTTTAACGTCTTCCTTAAGAATGTAAACACATTACAAATAATAAAAATTAAAGTGGATACAAGCTATTTCTCTGCAATGAATAATCCAATAATGCAATTATGTCTTGTATTGTATATACTAACAAGGCCAACAAGCCAATATGAGGTATCATGTTTTTATGCACACAGTGCTCTATTTGCCTCAGAACAGCTGAAGCTGTAATTTGTTTCTCATATCCCTAGGAAAAACATACTGTTTCAAAGTTCAGTGGATAGTGAAAAAAGAAAAAAAACTGATGCTCAACACAATAGGCTAGAAAAAAACCAAACTGAAATACCCATTTTATATGGGCATTTGGTATAATGGGTATTACCTATTTGGTATTTGGTATAGTGGGTATTACTCATTTATGGATTTTGGCAAATGTTTTCCCTAAATGGAAATTGTAGTTCTGAAGGGAAAACGGTATTAATTGGCTCCAAGGTCTATACAAATATATACCAATCAGGAAAAAAACATGACAGAAGATATTTTTTCTTTAATTTATCTAGCCATTCCATGCTACTTACAAATATGTTTCATTTCTCCTGTTTACAAAGGAGCCACATTTATACATGTGGTGAGGAAATGTCATTCTCTTTATACCTAGAAACTAGTTGTGAATGATAACAAAAGAAATTCTGGGTTCCAGTTATGTATTCAAATCCACTTTGAATAAAAGTAACAAAAGTAAACAAAAGTAACCTATGTAACAAGCCAAAAATAATCATTATTAAACAGCATTTGCAGTGGCTTGGTCATGAAAGCATAAAAGGGAAACTGTGATCTTTAAGCTCTTACTAAAATAAGAATATTGAGTATTTGAGAAGAGCCCCTTTGTTTTCTGTATTTTTAGTGGTAAAAAAAAAAAAGGCAAATGTATCTGTAGGAAAATATTCTTGCTCATCATGACATAAAATGTTTTTAAATTAATGTATATGTCTCTAAGTATGATTACTGTTATGGCTTAAATCTTATTTCACATTCAATACCTAGTGTTTTAGCTTCATCTGAACTTCTTAAAGCCTGAATCCTTTTTAGTGAATTATCAGTAAAATGTCTTAAAACATTTTGTTGTGAAACATGACTGAAAGCTATCAATACTAATGAAAGCTATCAATACTAAAGAATTTTTGTGTAAAACTGAATTCTTTTACTCTGAGCAAAGATCTGATTTGTATTATGAGGATGGACAACAGAAACAAGAGCAATGCCTGTTTAAAGTAAATGTTAACACAATATTCAAAACAATGACATGAACAATTGCACGTCTTATTAATAATTCAGGTAGTGTCTTATTTTTGGGAAAGTAACATTATATTATACATCAAAGTGTATATAAGCAGTCTTACTTCTCTTACGGATTATTTTTGAATGAATTTATTTGTTAGTTTTATTGTTGATAATTACATTATATTTCATATATTTTTTCCTCCTGAAGCGGTTTATTCCATCCCTGGTCAGCATTTCTGAGCAGTAAGAATGCTGTATAAATAAATCCACTGCAATGACATCTAATGGATATTGTGGTCTTACTATAAACAAGCTTTGGTTCAGACACCATATTATTTATCTTAGAATCACTAATTCTATTTCACTCCTTTTTATTAAATTTATTTAGATCAGCAATATTTTGTGGGGAAAGTAAAAAAATGGAATATTTTGCTAACAGTTTGCTTGTTTCCTGTAAGTTCTTTTTGATTTTTGTCCCAGTTTTTGGCTACAGTGGGAGAAGTTTGGGAATTTTTTTGGCAAAATAACTCTTGAAAATTTTTTTGGCAATTTTGCAAGATACACTGGATCAGTTAGAACTGGGAAGATTTTAAACTGTGACTTGTACAATTGTGGGTACCAGTATGACAGCACTGCAAAGTGGCAGTTATTAACAACAACGAAAAAAACCCCAAGCACCCAAAGTCCCCAAAAACAACTAATCAAGAGGATATAAGATTATTTTACATTTCTGGTTATCCCTTAATACACTGTGTCAAATCTTAACTGATAAAGAGTAAAAAGGTGATGAGATGTGATCTCACCAGTGTTTCCTGCTATACCCTACACCTGGCTGCAACTTCTTGTCCCCTCCCAGCCTTGAATAGCTCCATACCCTCCAGTGCTGATCCTGCATAAGCTGAAAGCAGCATCAGTTTTCCAATAGCTTGTGACAGAAACACCATTAAGTCCTTAGACCGTGATGGGCAGGCGTGCCTTGAATGAAATTAGTTCAGGAAACCTTAACAGCCACCTCATGGCTGATTATGGAACAGCATCATCCATTTCTTTGCTGAAAGATACTGACAAAAATCCTTGAGGTGATCTTAAATCAGGCATATCAGACTTCCATTAAGTATATATGCCATTTCCTGGAAATAAAATAAGACCACTGAACTAGTAAACATGAAATATTGAGGGACGTCCTCTGACAGGATATCTCAAGGACAGTCAATCAGAAAGCTCAGCAATCTGTTCCATCTGAAACAACTTCTCACTGGACAGAGTAATGGAATTATCAAAACTTTCTCCCTGGCTATGCTGTGAAGAACCATGTTCAATAAATTACAGAAATATTGTTCTGATCAGGGCGAAACAAAAAAGTAGCCTCCAAGTCAGACAGTGTCAAAGATGTGATTATGAACCAGAGCAGACCTTCAGTCTGGTCTAAAATGGTGACTTCTGCTTTCTTATGAAAGCAAAAAATGGAGTTTTGTAGAAAAAAAAACGAACAGAAGAATGTTGACAATCAGAGAAATGCCCTTGGTAATCTCTATGCCCTTTTGGTCATTACCTTCCACACAGCACAGAGCAGCTGACTTTTGCAACAAGGGATTCCTCATCAATTTTATAGTCTTGTCATAAAGATGACACACCATTTTCTTCCGCGGAGAGCAGGAAACTCTGTCCTCTCATTCGTACAATACGAGGACTCCTGAGTATTGGTAGGCATAAACATCCTTAGCGCTCTCTCCTTATCCAGGAACACAGTATTTCTCACCAAACAGTATTCCTGACACTGTTAGCTGTAAATAATGGTACTCTTTGTGACTGCCTATTTTGTCTGGAATTTCCTGAGTCACAGTCATATATTTATGAAGTGGTGGTTGTTTTTTTCTGAGGGATAAAAATTAAGGAATAAGCAAGATTTCTGTACTTCCTTCAACCTCAATGTAAGAAGTGGCAGACTGCTTTCCAAGGACACTGAAAAAGTGATAATTTAAACGCCAAGTAGCAAAAGTTGTCAAGAACATTTTAAACAGGTTGACTGACTTTGAATTGCAATGTTTTATTTAATTTGTTTAATTACATAACTGCTTTAGGAACATCTCTTAGTTCTAACCTCTCTTGCATTTTATCACTCACTGTCTGAATTTTCCCCATAGAAACTTTAGTCAAGGTGAGATATTTGTACTGGCTAAAATGATAAGAAGTTCAGAAAAAATATCAGTCTTTAAAAGCTATGTTCATTGTATACTGCCTGAAATAGAATGACATCCTCTTCTTATTAAGCTTTGCTAATTTTAACAAAGATTTTTCTTCCCAGAAAGTGAGTTTACTGACTCAGAATCCCTGATTTTCTGAGCAGAGACCTTAGGTTAATGGAAAATCTCATGAACCACAGCATGTTTCTTTAAAGTCAATAAATTGTCCATTAAATGTTCTATTTTTGATGGAGAAGTAATTGTTTGATGTTACTTTGTGCAGTTTAGGAAGGCATATGTTTCTGCTGCATTTTCACCTTCACAAAGGAGGAAAATGTCTTCTACTAATATGTCTGGGTTATTAATTCACTTTATGTTGTTAATTTGCTTTATGTTCAGGCAATATCTTGAACTCATTTTATTGTAAAATTGGTATAACTTTATTGTATACTAAGAGATAAACTATAATTTCTTCTTATTTATCTTCAGTGTTTGTATCTTTGTTGATCTCTAGATTCATATTTTTAACATTTGGCTATGACTGGGAAGGTTTTTTTGTCTCTTACCACAACATGACTCCAGAAGTTGTGACATTAGAAATGTTATCCCATAATCTCTAATTGTATGAGATGATAGCCACTGTTTTAACAATAGCTGTTTACTAGTCCAGATCTAGCAAATTCAGTCATGATAAAAGTTAGTATGTTACAACATTATAAAATATTTTGTTATTACAGTATTTCTCTTAACATTCTTCTGGGAGTGTCCAGAACACATTTATAATTCTATCCAAGATAATGGTCATTTGTATGACAGGAATCCTTGATGAGTTACCATGGGGATGATGAAAAAAAAACCATTCAAGAAAAAGCTGGAAAACTTCTGATAAAACAAATGTCATCTGAAAATACTAAAAATCTGGAATTAATGGGGAAAACTATAAGGTGTTTTGATATTTTTCTAATTTTAGGGATAAATACTTGAGAATACACAACATTTATCTGTTTCAAAATCTGTGAAGGCATTAGGGTAACACAGACACTACCAAATTTGATTATTAAGATACTTAAATGTAGTTGTCTAAATACAAATCTTTACGTGGGAGATTGGTGTTCAATACCTTTCAGCAGCTAATGGAGATCTAGGAGCTGGTTCAATTGCCCATTGAGAGTGTTTTGAGATCCCCGTGGGAGTCCTACCCAGCCAGCAGCTTTTGCTGTAGGGCACAGCTCCTGTATCATCTCTCAACTGCCTTGTCAGTATGGTTTAGATACCATGAGACATTTAAAATTACACCAGATTCTTATATTTTAGCGCTTGCTCACTATTTAACTGTAGTACCACTACTGAGCAGATGAGGGACAAAAAGCTTTGGTGCCAAGTTCTTGATGAACATTTGTCTTTGTTTTTTTCTGCTGCTTCTTTTTCAGTAGCATGCCTCCTATTTCTCTGCCTCCCTGTGCAGTCCAAAAATCTAATGTCACACAATGATATAGAACTTACAGCTGGTGAACGTAGCTAAATGTGAAATGTTGGTGTTTTCCAAGTCTATTTTAATATTCCAGCACCACATAGTCATGAATTTGTAGAAATGTCATATATTTGACCATGGAGAAGAGAATTTATGAATAACTTTTTGTCTGTATTAATCAACACTTATTGAGAAGGAAATTAGCTCCAAAATTATGGAAAAACAAACAACAACAAATGCTCCTTTTATGCCACTGACTAATGAATATAGAAAATTTGCATCAGATTCTGTAGTGCTCAGCTTCACTGTGTGTGAGAAATGTAAGAAATGCACTCCTCAGCATTTGCCTTACTTTCTTTGCTACTGTTCAACTCTCATTAAAAGTTGACAAGTTTTCCATCTGACTGTATATGGAAATGTGTACAGCTTACATGCTGGTTAAGAGAGAATGACAAAGCAGGAGAGAAAAGACTCTACCAAAGAGAGTTGTCATCAAAATATATCCCTGTAGAACGTTGCTGTGAATTTCAAAGCTGTCATATTACTTATCCCTGTATGAAAGCATGGCTTGCCTGTCATCTTGGAAAAGCTGAATCAGAGTAAGGAGACCAAGGACGAGAGGATATGAATAGATGAGGAAAATACTTCTTACCCAGTTTCCCATGGCTTTCTTTTGTCATAATCACAGTTCTTGCAGTTGCTAGTTTTAAAAAAAAAAAAAAAAAAAAAAAAGGATGCCTTGCCAATAAGTGATTTCCTAGACTAAATGGCCCTTATCTTCCTGGAAGCATGTAATCAGCAATACTTTCTTTCTCCTCCGGATAACACTCCTCTGGATAATACTCTGTCAATGCCCTGCTCATATCACATACAAGGGCATTTCTGATTTTGTTCTTTTTGTCTTTTCCCTTTTTTTGAATTAATTAGTCTTGTTTGTGCATAATTTGTGAAATTTAGAATCATCAATGCCTAGTTTCAGTCCTCTTTTGCCTCTTGCAGACTAGCAAAACAGGAGATACATTTCTATCAGCATTTTATCTGATGTTTCTGTGTCATGCTAATACGCTCTGCTTCCTCCCTGTGCTACCAAATGACCATTTCCTCAGAGTCACAAATAGGTGGCTCTGTAGGAAGGTCAGTAATGGCCAAAGCCTACAATTTCTATTAAGTCATGTCCCAGAAAAGTATGTTCACATCAGTGCTATTCATGGTGGTGTGTACACAGCACTGGATCTGCTTCCCTTTAGCAGGGGTTATGTCTTGGTTTAGAGAATGAAATTTGGACTTAATGAATAAAGGAGCTTTTTTGTATTATACAATCACCCTAAACCTTGATTCTCAAAGTCCCTTTGTACTTTTATTTTGAAAAGATCAAGCCAATAAACAGATTAAATTAGAACTCCTTCCAATGAGGTCTTGGTTGATTTGTGATTAGCATGTGTCAAATTTTAGTAATGTCAGTCCAAACCTTTTACTGTAATTAGAAGAAGATAATAAGATATGACCTTTTTCAATTTGGTGTGTCTTATGTTTCTTGCATTGAGACACATTTGACACTGAGCATGACAATGAAAAAGCAGCTGCTATTAAAATAATATAGACGTAAAATAAACAATATAGAGAAAACAATCTTATATAATCAGAATAGTGCTGCAAATTGAATAATATAAATACAGTATTTTAGTGAATGTATCATACTCCAATATAATATGACATGCCAGTTATGTTAATGCCTAATATGAAATGACGTGATGTCTAATACAGAAGAAAAATAAGTTTTAAAATGTTGGAATTTCCTGTTCACTAGAAAATTTGACTGCCGTCTGGCTCTGAAGACAAAAAAAA
Source organism: Pseudotriccus pelzelni (assembly GCA_035584735.1). Classification (NCBI taxonomy): domain Eukaryota; kingdom Metazoa; phylum Chordata; class Aves; order Passeriformes; family Tyrannidae; genus Pseudotriccus; species Pseudotriccus pelzelni. The sequence continues at coordinate 125,354,860 of JAWMRA010000078.1, forward strand.
TGGTGACGGTGTGAACTAAAACTGAAAAATAGGAGAGGAGGGGAAAGTTTGAAGAAAAGTACAAGATAGTGTGGCTCATACTTTAGTGAGATGCAGCCCCACCAGAAATTTATAACCTTTGGCAGCAACTTTCTGTATTGACTTCCCCCCTACACTGGGCACATGCTGGACATAGCAGTGACAGCCTGGTGCTGTAAGAGGCAGGAGCAAGTGGCATGCACTGGCTCAGGAGCCCATCGTGCCTGCAGAGTGCAAATGGCCCAGTGGCTAAAAAATATTAGAACCTACCCTGAGAAAAATACTTCTGTGCTTATCATCATAACCTACTGAGAGCTTAGATTAGGGGCCATGTCTGCTGCAGACTCAAGTAAATGTGGCCAAAAAAACAAATAAAAAAGGGACATTTTCTAATTTCTGTCAGACAACTATCTTTCCTGGTATGATATAAAAAACCAGAGAAAAAAATGCTTATTGTAAAACCCAGGAGCAGCAAGATAAATTTGGATAACCAGTTTGTCAATTTATAGCTCTAGTGATGTGCATATTAATGATTCTAGTTAAAAGTAAAGGGGAGATGCTACTTAACCCAGTATTCTGATCAATGAAAAGAGAGATCCATGGACAGCCATGTTTTTCATTTGAATATTTCCCCTATTCTCAATGGTGCTTCTCTGGAAATAAAATGTCCAAGGTCTATACTGGTGTAATCTCAATTTAAAAATGAGGAATTCACATTTACTGCCTAAATTATCAGATAGGTTTGATACATCATTTGCTTCAATTCACTTGTATTAAATAGAGATTCTCTGCCAATTCTACAGTATGTAACTCAAGGACTTCTTTGTTGCCTATAGGAAAGCAAAATTAAAATTGAGGGGGTTTTATTGTTGGTTTTGGTGGGTTTTTTAAAACATATATTTCTTCCAGCATCTTCAATTTATGTCCAATATTGCCATAAAACTCGAGAGCAGGCAATGGAGCATTTCGTTGTGGTAGATCAGGAATATTTTGAATAATTTTCCAGCAGAGAGTGTCTAGCTACCATTTTTTAATTCTGAAGAGTCTAGGGAAAATATGGGAATTATGAAGATATTTTATATTAGGCTGAATTTTAGAGGTAGTCTAGGTCCATCAGCATGAAACTGCCATTCTATGTCTCAAATTAATAAGAAAGTTATCCCTTACAGCTGGTGTATGGGTATTCATGTCTCTTTGGATTACGGATAAATGAATTCTCAAAAATTCAACTCTAAAAAAATTCCATTTATCCAAAAAAGCAGTTCACCACCTGGTAAACAGATAATCTAAAAGAAAAGATAGAAGGCCATGACTTCAGGATGTTAAGGGTTTTTTTCCTGCCTTAACAACAATATCTGTAAGCACAAGTTCAGATTTGGTGTAAACAGCTGATGTTCATTTGAATGAAATGGGCTTATATAAAGGTTGAATTTCACCCAATAGTATCTATTTTGATAAGATTTTTGAACTTAATTAGAAACCATCTGTTTAGGATCTTAATTATGGTTTTCTCCCTTCAAACTATGAAGTAAGAGCATGCTTACATGTATTGCTTTTTAAACTTCAGCCCTTAGAATCTAAAAAACAGTACTAAGATGAGAGTAACTGCTTTTATTTATAAAATTATAAACTAGGAATAGAATTCTAGTGGAAATATTTTAATAATATATTTGTATTAGTATTATAAACCATTAAGCATCTAATTTGTAAAACAGTGCTTGTTCATTTATTATTAGGCTTAGCAGATTTTTGTTATAGCATCAGGAATAAAATAATAATAATACTAACAACAATAATTATATAACAACAACACTACTGTAAGAAATAATATAAAGACTGCTTTGTAATTTTAGAAGGTATACATTTGTCATGCGGTGGAGCTCTGTTTGCATAGTGACCATTAAATATTTCTAATTTACTAGAGTTCATTGTAACTAGTTTGGCTCAAAGAAGCTGGAGCTCTCAGAATCAGAGCATAAAAACTTATATATATAGTTGACATTATTTAGTAACCTATTTTCTGCACACGGTTTCATTTACTGGAAGATATGGGCAGTATTACAAATTATAATGCCCATAGAGAAAGATAATTTCTTGCTTTTGTGCTTCATCCAATTGATCCTCAATTTTTTTCCAAGAAAGTGAAGATTTACGGCACATTTAGGCTTCACAATCATTATTACCTGTCTCTGCGTAACAGTTGGTTAAGAAAGTCTTTGCATGCTTATCATGAAAATGAATTCCTTTTTAATTAATCCTTTTTTATTTTTTTTCATTTTTTTCCAGATTCAAGTTACATGATAGTTTCCTTTGGCTTTCTTAAGAATCCATCATAATCAAAATTTGATTTAAAAAAAATTTAATTTTGTAACTGGCATTCTTCAGTCAAAAATGTTTTGTAAAAGATAAAGTGATGACTGTCCCTTTTACATATTTTAATTATATATGGAATTGTCTTAAGAGTTTCTTTAAAAAAACCCAACCGAACAACAAAATTTTAAACCAGTACCTTGAATTATAAATTCTTCAGAGTAGAGCAAGTACAAGTGATTCCAAGTAATGTATAGCATAGTTTATTTTGGCTCATATTTCTTCAGATTATTTCAGTTGTTTATCTCATACATTACATATATTTCAGAAAATAAAGGTGATTCTTGGGGTTCTGTTGCTTCTGTGTATTTTTTTTTAATAACATCTAATTCTGCATTCAAAGTAATAATTTTTTATTGCTTACATGCACAGATTTTTGAAATTTGTATTGTCTGAATTTTAGTAAAACAGAATATTTCCCTTTCAATATGAAAATTGGACATTTTGATCTCTGTCAATGATATTTTCTTACCTGCTTTTTGTAAATCACTTCCAAATAGCTTTCATTTTGGTGAAATTTCAGAAATTTGGAAGATGACTATAGAATTTTGTAAAAATCATTCCCTTCAAATTTCTATAGGTTTTACTCCCAGCAGTAGTATGTGAAATTATATTGTAGTGAAGTGCCATAGCTACTAATATCCTTCCTATAGATAGCTTCTAGAACGGAGTCACTGTCATGGTGGATGCCTTTCTATTGTTTCAAATTTTTCCCATGCTCTGCTAGGTGTTTTCTTCTAACATAGCTCTGCAGTGTCAATACTAGCCAAAAATTCTGTAGAAATAAAATACATTCAACACACATATTTCCGCTTCTTTCATACATATCTCTCTTAATGTTTTTATACATAGTGCTCTATTAGATATAAATCCAGTTAAAAAATATTCAGTATGATTTTGAGTTATAAATCACAAAAATTATTTCCAAACCAAAACATTATATTTAGGAGCATTCTTTATAAAGATTTAAGAGATTTAACAAAAAATCAGGTAGAAGAGCTGTTAAAATGCTGGGTTTTCAATTACCATATTATGGGAAGAAATTACATGCTTTAAAAAGAGTTTAAAAAAATAAAACTAGTGAGTTCTTATCATATAAATTGTTCACCTTCATAAACATTTGTATGAAGGAATCTTCTTAAACCTGCTGTCATGTTTCTCCTTCAAAAAAGGGGCTATTAAACTCGGGGGAGAATTTTACCCTGAAGTGACTTGGCTGATATGGTCCATGGAGACTTTAAGTGGAAGAAAGGCAGAAGCAATTCTGCAGGGGCATGCAGAATGACTAATATCTCCACAAGTTTTATACCCATCCTGTAAAGAAAGTCAGGTTGTTCTAGATATCAAAAATCATTTCAAAAGCCCTTAGAAGAACACTGCATGAAGAGCTGCTCATTAGGAAGTTATGGACAGAAGGACTTGGGTGGTATTTAAGTTGCCAGAATATGTCAAAACAGATAAATAGTGATTGATCTACAGGAAAAAACAAGCTAAAATATATTTACTTTCCAATTCTAGTCAGTCAAGAAGTCATCTAGTTCTAAGATTTATTTTCCCTTACATGATTTATTGCCATTAAATAATTTTAGTTATTAAAATGATTGTGTATTAAGAAGTATGGCTTTCACAGAACAGAAAATGTACTACATTACAATAAAAATCTATGGTTTTAAATTTAAACGCAATTTATGTTACCACATTTAAACTGGCCTGAACAAACACTGTAAGCACTTTGATTCAGGCATCATTTATTCTGATTTCCTCAGGCACATACACTGTATGCTCATGGTGTGTTTGAGGGCACAGACATCCTCATGCTGCTTTCTGCTTGCTGTGATTTTTTTAGATTTTGAGGTATATATTGATGGATTAATGTTACAGAAAAGGCTATCCAAATAATGACTTTGGAATCCTTGGGGTTGTTTAAAAATTTAAAATTTTTATAACACCTGAATTGTATGTCTTTGTATAATTTTGGAAGTTCAGTCAGGTATTTTTGATCTCTCTATTTACCCATTTTATTGCGGTGTAAGCAAAAGAAAAGAGAGAAAGAAAATGAGAGAGAGAGAAAAATCAGCAACCCCAAACTTATTTATATAGCGTTGTTTATATCTCACATTTTACAGAATTAAAACGGAAGAGACATAAGATCCTGCATCACTGCTTCAGGTGATAGCAAATCTGTATTCTGATACCTAGCAATTGGTAATCAACAGTAATTATTTTCATTACAGCAAGATATGTGTAGGTGGCATGTGCAACTGAAATTCAGCATCAAAGCTGACAGGGAAAGTGAGTTAAAATGCAATGACTTTTATACTATGCCTGTGAAAATTAGTTTGGGGAAAACACAAAACTAGATACAGACATGATAATGTCTGTCCATCAGAACAGGGAAAAGGGGAAAGAGGACGAGAAGGGCATGACATAAACTAATAATTGGAGAAGAAACATTGAAACTGAATCTTTTATTCAGATATAAGAAAGGCAATTAATTCAGATATAAGAAAGGCAAAGATTAAAGAGGAAAAAAATATGGCTTACCTTAATTCCTCCATATTGGTGATCCTCATTAAGGGCTCCTTACACTCACCAACCAATGCAAATGCTTCAATGGATACTCCAGACCCAGCATTTTTTGTCTTTTACAACCAGCACTCTCAAAACAGAAGTCACCTACAAGTCGCATCCACACTTGTTGCAGCCTGCTTTCTTGTGTACCTTGCAGTATTCCCATGGACACCAAGACCTCCTCGTCTTAGATGATCCCCACTATATTTGTGATCTGCGGGAGATCTGCTCTGTCTCGAAGTAATTTTCTCCACTACACAGGATTCTTCTTAATAGTTCAGTTTCAAATTGGTTAAGCCATGATAATGATCAGTCATTGTCAACAAGAAGGTGGAGGAGGTTTGGACAGGAAGTGCTGTAGAAAATGCATCCTGGTGATGTGCTTCACATTCACCTTCAGAAATGGTTGTCTTTCTTTTGGACTGTGTTCCTGATTCCTTTCCTTATTCCTTATGCTATCTTCATGGCAAATATTACAGACAACAGGAATCCCAAAGGAAGATTGTTTCCCTTTTACATTGTAATATGTTTTCCTGTTTAGAAACATCATCAATTGTTCTGGGAACAGGATATTTGTCTTTCTTTATCAGCTTCCCACAGTACATGACTTATAGCCATACATCTTTCTCTCTGAATTTGGGTGCCCATCTCATACATAAAGATGTGTTCTCAGGGTCTACTTACCAAGTGTCAGAGAAATTTCTCCCTCACGTTACAGATTACAATGCTGAAGCAGGACATGAACAAATACTGTCCAGAACATCTCCAGTACTGACAAATGCATATTGATAAATATAGTAAATTTATTTAACTTATTAGAGGCCAGAATTTAATATATACAAGGGTTATCAATAATAATGAATACCAAATTAATATACAGTAGTAGAAAATTCAGAAATACAGTGATTAAATAGTCTCCATACATCAAAAAGCAGCTGACCTTTGCCATTCTAATAAATAAAATTTATGTGTTTCAGTTGTTCACAGAAGTCACCTACAGTGCCTTAGACAACATATATCTTTTATATCTTTAATGGAGGTAAGTGTGATAAATAAATGACCTTCTATCATTGTCATGATGAATATAGAGCAGTGAGATAGTCTAGACATGCTCTTAATCAACTGCTTGATGCTTTTGACACATTTCAGTTTGTGCTTAGTGAGTCTGACAGTCAGATATAGAAAAGTGTTTCCCAAAGTGATGCATGGTTTTGCTTTTTCATGCAACGAATTTTTGTATTTGGTGATTGTGTGACTGTAGAAGAGATTCTTGCATGGATTTTAAAAATCCTTTGGTGCTATGTGTAAGAAGTAGGAAGAATAAAAAGATTGATTGACTTACCAACAGAAATAGCAAAGAAGGGTCCATTTCATTGGCTTTTATTTGCAAGCAAAAACCCATGCATTTTTTTCTGTGATCCCTGCTTTTCTAGCATCCAAGTCTTTTACATATGAAGTAAACACCCTAGTGATATCTAGTAAAGTCCATTGTCCATTAATTATTATTAGCCTCTTTTTCAGAACAAGCAGCTAAATAAACATAATTTGAAGATTTTGCAGGCTTTTTGAAGATTGGTTTGTGATTATAAATTCATTTATAACAAAATCTGCCTCCGAATGACATAGTTTGACTGTGAGTTGGTGGCTATTCTGTGCCAGATGGAAGGCCTTTTGAAGGCAGCGAGCATTTGGATGAATCTAAATATTCCAATATACTATTTGATAGCCAGAGCTTCTTGACTGAGAAATTTTCATCCCAAATATCTTGTCTGGATTCCTGTTACTACAAACCAGATAATGGAGACTTAGTCAGGTTGTAAGGTCATTAAAAAGAACAAAAATTGACCTTGACAAATAGTCTGTCCCTGTTTGCAATTCTGCACCTAAGGGTCAGCTGTATCTATTTCTGACACACACTTGTTTAATGCCCCAAAACATAAAATTAAGATGATGCTGCCTTACTGAGGATACCAACAGGGGCAATTAATGTGTTAATCAGTTAAAGTGATGATAAGAAATAAAATCCCACTACAGTGGGGTTAAGAAGACGCTAAAATGAGTTCTTCTTAGCACCGATAAGAAAAAAAAAAATATAAGAAACACATTTTTTGATTATCCTATTAAACGGGTAGAAATAAAGATGTGTTCAAATAAAATCAGTGAAGTAACATTAGCATGAAAGCAGAAGAGAGAAATCAGATATGGGTTCCTAGTCTTTTATGGTGCAAGTTGATGATTAGAGGGACTAACAAAAGAGCTCGTTAAGAAGCAATAAAGAAGTCAATAGGGATGATAATGGCTAAAATGCTGAGAAAAAATTCACAGGACTCTATTCACAGGAATGTTTTTCTTTGTTGATTTCAGCATAATTGCAGTGTAAAACTAGATTCATATAATGCAGCGTCAACTAAATTGCCTCAAAACCAAAAGCAGTTAACTGCTTCCTATTAAAGATAAAAAGGTATGTATAAATGAAGAGATTCTGGAATTATTCTGTATTGTTGAAATAGGCATTCAAAGATCTGAAAACCTTGGGTTTAAATTTGCATTATCTAAGCTACCCTGTTTTTCTGTCAATTTATTTGTCATATGTTTCATTCTGCCCACTTACCTTTATCTTATTATGGATGAATGAGAGACTAATGGAACTTGAAACTCCAAGTTTTGTGACATGGAAACTAATTAGAGTAATTATTACTAGTAACAAAGAATTCCTTCCACAAGTTTACATGCCAACATCATCAGGGACAATATATCTTCTCTATTTTACTCAAGGTAGCTAAATAAATTGTTCAAGGTCCTCTGTAAAGATGAAGAAGACACTCTATTGAGTCTTCACAAGGCTTATTAAAATTCTATACCTAAATATTCTGGACCCCAGTTTTATTCTGGCCTGTAGTTTCCTTTGCTTTTCTTCAAGTGACTATTACAGATCTCAGCACAGGATTAACTCAATCTGTGTTTACATGTGTGATAGCAAAACGATTAATAATGGAGGACTCTCTTGTTACTTATCAGTCTTTCCAGGGTTCAGACAGGAAAAAAGTCCCACACCTTAAAACCTTAGATTAATACCCGAAGTATCCAAAACATAGATATTAACCATAATACTGCACATTTATCTGATTAAAATAACTCAGAAAAAAGATTAAAGTAAGGGATTTGTATGACATGTAGACAGTCCTATAGCTTACACTTTATTACAGAGTAAAAGTAACTTTGAGAGTCTTAGTATTGGTGTTTGCATTTTAAGACAATTTCTCTAAATCTGTTCATTTAAGGTGAATCCATCTCTCATGACCCATTTAAAGAAAAAGGAAGCAGTGAGGTCTAACTGCAAAAGTAATGGCTCAGAGGCTTTTTTTTCTGAATCCATACTCCAAGATGAATTTAAATCACACAGCAGGACTCATTTTTAGAAGTAAAGGTTTTGAATCAGGCAGATCAGACTCAGGATTTTTTTCTGATTTATTTTTAGTTCAGAATTTGTAGGGCTTAATTGTTAGGCATATCTGAAGAAAGTGAAGCGCCTGTTTGTGTACTCATGTTATTATGGCTTAGGATGTGGCCAATAGTTGAGCCCCAGTAGTTAATGTGGAATATCTGCTGCACACGAAATTTAGGCCTAAAAATGAAAATGAAATCCCATTTTAGAACACTAGTAGGGGACATAAATTGTTTTCCTGTGCCCAGTCATTATTTAAAGTAACTAATTCAGTTACTGTATTCAGAGCGAAAATTTAAATCCGGCTTATGAATGGTTGTATACAAAAAACTATTTAAATGTGGCTAAGTTACAAACCTCTAAATCTCATATTGCTCAAAATTGAACAAGCCTCTAAATCTCATACTGCTCTAAATTGAACATACTGAGTACAGAATTCATCCTACTGCATCATCACTCTACTTACCCATGCACCCCTGCAAAGAGTAACAACTCCAGCCTCTTTAGTGGCTGTAGGTAGACTCTGGCTGCGTGCCAGTTGCCCACCAAATCTGCTCTGTCCCTCCCCTCCTCAGCTAGAGAGGAGAAAGAAAATATAACACAAGGCTCATGGGTCAAGATAAGAGCAGGGAGAGATCGCAAAATCACCATCTCCCACCTTCCTGGGCTTAGCTTTACTTTTGATTTTCTCTCCCTCCTCCTCATCAGGAACATAGAAGGACAGGGAATGGAGGCTGGAGTCAGTTCATCATGGAATGGCTGCTGCTCCTTCCTCCTCAGGGGGAAGACTCCTCACACGCTGCCCCTGCTCCAGTGTGGGGGTCCCTCCCTCCATGAACTTCTCCAATGTGAGTCTCTCTCACAAGCTGCAGTTCTTCACAAATTGCTCCAGCCCCTTCCATGGCGTGTGGTCCTTCAGGGTCAGGCTGTTCCAGTGTGAGTCCTTTGTGGGATCACAAGTCCTGCCAGCAAACCTGCTTGACATGGGCTGCTCTCTCCATGGGCCCACAGGTGCTGCCAGGAGCCTGCTCCAGCATGGGCTTCCTACAGACTCACAGCATCCTTTGGGCACCCACCTGCTCTGGTGTGGGGCTTCTCCACGGTCTGCAGGTGGATCTCTGCTCCACCATGGACCGTCATAGGCTGCAGGGACACAGCTGCCTGACTATGGCCATCACCACAGGCTGCAGGGAAACCTCTGCTCCAGCACTTGGAGCACCTCCTCCCTCTCCTTCTTCACTGGCTTTGGTGTCTGCAGAATTTTTTCTCTCATGTATTCCAACTTTTTACTCAAGGTGCGATTTTTATCCCCTTCTTAAATCTGTCATCCCAAACGGGCTACCACCATTGCTGATTGGCTTGGTCTCGGCCAGCGGCCCGTCTGTCTTGGAGCTGTCTGGAATTGGCTCTGTTGGACATGGGAGAAGCTTCTTGCAGCTTCTTGAAGAAGTCACTCCTGCAGCTACCCACTGCAAAGGCCTTGGGCAATAGTGATACACAAGTCAAAAGCATGGTCAGAGCAAGGATAACTGGATTTTCCAAAAACTTTTCAGAGTTCTTATGAGGCTCTTCACAGAGCCAAACTGACTTTCAACATTTTTTCCTGTCTTCCACCTAAACCTCCTTCCCCCACCTCTTTCTAATCTCATCAGACCCACGTCCATTCAACAGTTCCTCTTCACTTCCTGTTCTTTCTCTGTAGTTTAATTAGTTCTTGGACATTCTCACCCACAGAATTTACTTCCATTAACTATCACAGTTTGCTGATATCACTCTGTCTGGTTCTGTGCCAAAAATGTTTAAGCAGACATGACTGTCTAGTTAAACTGAAATCTTTTGGGGAAAAGGACTACTGTATTACAAAATATATTAACAAAAGGACAAAAAATTACTGTGTGAAAAGAAAATAGAGACTGTAGAGGAATAGTGGCAATTCTAACAGTACCAAAACAAGCATTTCCTATATTGTTTTGTGTGCCTTTTTGTGTACCTCCTGATAGATTTTGTGTGATATGTCTCTATAGACCTGCATTTCCTTTTTTAGTTTTTTGGCTTCAGGAATCAAGTACTGAAACAAGGCTGCATAAAGAGGAGTTGGGTTTGTAACTTTGCCTCAAGCAGATATGTTTAAAATTGGGCATTTTTTTCTCTTCCGTGCATTTCCCAATAAACGCTCAAACATTTAGATCCTTTGCAGTGTTGTCACACTTTAAGCTCTACAGACCATGCCCTTGTAAAACTGTACAGATCTGTAGCAACTGAGAACCTGTACCAGGTCTTTAAGACATATATTAACAGACATTTTTAAAATATATAATGAAAATGCAACAGAATAGGCACAAACTTATACACGTGCTACAACTGACTTAATTTTTGATAGCTGTCAATATTATTGCTAATTATTGCTAATAATTAAATCACTAATAAAATAAAAAAAGATTAATGGCAACTATATAATTGACATGATAAATCAATACAGAACTATTATTTAGTACAATGCTACTTTTATTTATATATTTAAAATAAAAATAGTATTACAGTACAAGAGATAACGAAGAGGTTTAGCCCCAGAATTGGTGTATCTTGTGCGAAACTCATCATCTGTGTGAATTTCTCTGTGAAATCATGAATTTCTTTTCAACTGTTACAACAGATTTTATTTATTTCTGTTTACTACTTTTTTCTTGTAGGGTGTTTCTTTCTTTTTTGAAGTGACTAAACTAAAAGGGTGTTGCATTGCCAGGAGTTGTCTTTTTTTTTTTAGAATAGACATTCATAAAACATGCTGAGAAATATATCCCAATCTTTTCCTTAATCTTAATATTTTCAATAAATTTCAAAGGAGTTTAATTGTTTTCAATGTTGCCTTCTTAAAGGAAAAAAATTATTCTGCATTCAGCTCTATCTGGGGAAAGAAATTGAAAATCTTTACCTAAGTAAAAATGTTCCATGAAAAATTCAATTTAAGAGAGAAAGTAATTTTCCTTTGATTTTTTTTTTAACAATAAACATTTCAACAAGGTCTGGTGCTGAAGCTTTTTGCATAGCAGAGAAGAGAAGCTTCTGCTGCTGCTTTCTGAACTTCATTTGTTACAGAAAAGCAACCCAGAGAGTCCTGTTTCCCACAATGTGAACTTAAGACATTTCATGCATTCTAATAACATAAAAAGAAAATAGGACCGTGGGCACTAGCTCTCTACATTCTTGAGGAGCTTCTGCTATTATGCACTAGCTTCATAAATTATCTGTTGGCTCTAAGCCACATTCAACCTCCACTTGATGCTGTGATCTCTAAATTACCAGAGGACCTGAATACAGGAGGATTCAGCAAGCTGTCTTCTGTTATCATCCCAGCAGCCGAAGTCTGGCGCGGCAGTGTGCCATTTGATTGGTAGATTGCCACCTAATAAATTAATGTAATAGATAATAGGATTTAATTGCTTGAGTCTCTCCTTTCTGTAGCATCAGCTAACCTGATGAGTAGCTTACATTTTTGCTGACACAGTCAGCAGTTCTGATGGCCTTTACAGCAGTAATATCACTTTTTGGCCAAGTCTGGAGAAAGTCTGCAAGGGTTCACATCACTTTTCTATTCCTGACTCAGCTACCTGTATAGACCTTGTTTAGGCTCTGTTTTCTACACCCCCATTCCTTACCTGGGAAAACTGTTTTGAGATTCTAGAAACTGTGTAAACACATCTTATTTCACACTCTAAAAGGAACTACTTATATTTTTGAAAGTGGACTTTGTAACTTATGAAGCATGTTATTTTCTCCTTCTTCCCCACCCTATCATCTTGTTTCATGCAAACATTGACACATTTATATTTTGACCACTCCACCAGCAACATTAGAAAGGGATTGCATATATTGTATGTAATCCTTCCTCACTGCTGTTGGGAGGCAACATAAATGCAGTTGAGGCATAACTGGCTTTGTAACTGCATAGCTGACCTTGTAACTGCATCAAACCATCTGTCACTGATCATGAAAATATACCAGAAAAATTTGAAAGTGAAATATATTACTAAAAAGGGACGCAGATGAGTATGAGGAAGATCCCTGACAAACAGAAAGGGAGTCAGGTCCGTGGCGATGCACCTTCACCAGCTCTGTCAGTCAAGGGGAAAAATAACTTAGTCCATTCTAATAAGGCAAGGATTTTTGGTAGCAATCTTATGATTACCCTATATCTACTAAAGATTTCTATCCTAAAGGATTTAGGTTTCTTAGATCTCCGTTTTTTGTAAATGTGGGTTACTAGCAGGGTCATAAATGAAAAATGCTGGAAATGTGATCTGATGTCTAAAGTGTATAGATAATGTGTATTTTCAAAATAAGGAGAAAATCTTCACACTCATTTTGGAACTGCTGAGATGGAAAGATTACTCCAGCTTTTGGTGGTTGGAAAGGTCCCCAATGCTGAGAGTCTTGTTGAAAAAATATCTCTTCTATATGTTCTGTTTGCTTACCCAGTCAGCAAAAGTCAGAAATCTAGATAAGGAAAAACCTTTACCCGTGTTTTTGAAAAGGGGTCTTGTTTCCTGTTATGTTTGCAAACAACTGCAAGATAACCTCCATTTTTGCTGCTGACTTGAAAGTGTTAATCTTTGACACTGTGCTATTAGCCACAGAAGTTTTTCTGTTAAGTATGGTACCTGGACACCCGGCAGTAAGAATTTTCTGGTCCTGGTGGCAAAGGCAGAATTTTCTAAGAAAATTTTTGTCCCTCCTTACCGTATTTTAGACCCAGCTCTGCACTCCTGCTGCAGCTGCACTCCTTTTCTGCCTTGCTTTTCATACACTGAACACACAAATCTTAATTTGAGGTATGTTTGCTAGCTCTTCAGCTGGTAGATGCACCACACACTCTCTTTCCATGGGAACTGGGATTCCTCTCAGGTTAGTGAACTTTTTCACAGTTAACTCTTAAACAAACCAATTTCTAGTTAGGTCTTAAGCTAATTTCTTTATGACACCAGTTGAGTTATGTTTTTTTAATCTGGAAAATCTTTAATTTAATTCCAGTGTTACAGGCAGCAAATCTTTATTTCAACAACATCATACAAGATGGATACAACCTCTTCATTTGCTCCAGATAAGAGACTAAAATTATTAGTAAGCATATCTCTTTTCCTGTTTAGAGTTCTTGTAATTACACCGCTTTTTCTTGCTTGCCTTTGTAAAAATTCTTTTTATAAGATCCTACTTCTTCACTGCTACTATCCAAAATACTGCAATGATCTATTAAAGTGGTTTTCCATCATTCATATAAAAAGTCAAACTTTCACGAGTACTGTTTTAGTACTATGTTAGCCAGTGTGCTGGCTTTAAGACTAGATCAAGTATTGGGAACTTTATGGTTACTGTGAAAAAAGCCTCAAGCCCTAGACAACTATTTTATCTTTTTCGTATTTATCAGAATTATCTCAGTTGTTTGATTATCATTTTCATAACTGGGTGAAGGAATTATACCAGTAATTTCACGTGACTACCATTGAAATGCAGCCATCAAACCTAGACATTGAGAAAATCGTTTTCACCTTTCTGTGCTTTGGTTATCTCATCTGAGAACAATGGAAATAATAATACATCTTTTGAAGTTCACTTCAGTGTTATGTAAGATTTAGTCAATAGACTTTGTAAACTTTGGAAGGGCAAGAATTATACCGTGGAAAGGCATAAAAAACTCACTTCAGATATTAGAATTCATTTATATGTACACATTTAACTTGCCTTACACCTTTATTAGGTAGTTTAAAAGAGGAAAATCTTGGCCATTTCATGACCAGACATTTATATGTTCTTTGATGAGCCATATAAATACTGAATACATAGTTTTCTCTGTAGCAGGACTTGAACCCTACAGGGAACAGACAGATAAGTAATGTAAAACTTCAGAATAACACAAAATGATGCAGGTGATCTCTGGGAAGACTCATACATATACACAGATATGAACATATCTTTGAATTAGTTGTGAAGTTCTACATATCACAGCTGGAACCGCTTTATGATGAAGCAATATAGTAATAAACCAACTTTATAAGGAGTGCTAGAAATGGTAGGAGAGAAACATTCCAGCAGTGTACAGACAATATTGGCTCATGGCAATTGCCAGAATCATTTATGGATTCTATTTTTAAAATAGAATGGGAATATTTTTACAACATTCTGCAATAAAAGGAAGGAAGTATGCTTTTGTTCCTCAGAAGAAAATGTAAAATGTTACAAGAATTTATGTGAACAGAAGCATTATGGTCACATCAAGTCTTAAGAGGAAAATACATTATTATGCATAACACAAAGCAATAAAAAGAAGTCTCCAAGATCTTATTACATTACTTTCACTAACAGTTTTCAAGAGCTATTTATCAGCTTTTAAATTACCTTTTTTTTTTCCTTCATCTTTGTACGGTAATGTTCACATCTTGATTGTATGATGTCTTTCTAACTTTTCGCCTGGAAATACATGAGTTCACTAACAGGCTGCATAGCCTCTTCCCTGCTTTGTTGGCTTTAACCCATCTGATGTGCTGCAACTGTAACCCTGGGTTGGGAAACTGGGGAAAGACCTCTTTGAGAAAGGTGTGAGAAGTATCCTCAGGGGTTTCCCCTTAGCCTATTTCAAGAGTCACAGCTTAACCTCCCCTTCCCTTGCAGAGCAGCCCACTTTTGCTGCTCTTGACACTTGAGAAAAAAAAATAAAATCTAGAAATGCAACTTAATTTTGTATCCTCAAATGTTTACCAATGGTCCAATGAATAGCTTTCTTGGTGCCAGTCTCTGGCTGCTTTCAAGTAAAGACATTTTTAAATTTTATCCAGAACTTTTCATACTGGATTTATACATTCAGACAATCTATTTCCATTATAATGTATCAAAATTGCTTTATGACTATATTCTCTACATAAAATTGGTATCCAAAGAATTCTGCCAATCTGAGGTATTGAACCATCATCAAGTGACAAGTTTAGAGTTCTGAGTTACATGGAAGACCATGTTCAGCATTTTTTTCCCTAATCAAACATTGGATACTGTAATTTGAAGTAAAGATAGAATTCATTATTTTTTTTCTGAAAGGAAGCCAAATTCTTTTGTTCAGTATTTTTTTCTAAGAATGTGATGTTTTCACTGTATGCAAAAATGAAAACTGCATTAGAATGATTACAGCTAGACTTTTAAAATGCTTTGTCATTGAAAGCAAAATGGCTAATTGTTTTCTGGTACATTTAAAATTAGCCACACCATTTATGTCAGAAATATTTTCAAATATTTCCAAATATTTTACTTCTCAGCTGTCTGCGTGAGGCCTTCTTTCACTAAGCTGTTTTTTAGCTAGCAAAAATAAAAAAGCCTCAAAGATAAGGGAAAGAACCACCAAACAAAAAAAGTAAAGACTATTTGAATGATATTAGAAAGTACATTTGATGTCATTATGAACCAAATGTAATGTTCTTCCTTACTGTAAATTGTCTGAATTACAAAGCAGTAACAATGATAACAAAGACATATAAAAAAACATATGGGCTTAAAGGTCCAGTTGTTGCACAGTTTCAGACATTAATATAGGTGGATTATGTTATATAATTGAGAGAAACAGCAACTCTCTGTTAAAAAAAAATCCTATTTACAACTGAACCTTCTCATATCTCAGGAACAGGGAAGAATTTGAATTCTTTTAACTGTAAAGGATGCTGAAGAGTATGTCTGTTGAAAAGATTGGGTATTTACAGTAAATCACAAAAAAATTGCAACTGAAAAACAGTTGTAGCTACAGAATAAGAATTTACTCACTTGAATATTCAGTACCTTGATTTCATGGGTAATAGTTTTAAATAGGAACATATTCATAGAGAAGAAAAATCATAAAGAGAAGATACATCCTTTATTATCGTCCTTTTCTAATAAGTAGGACAGTTGAAGTTCTTTTTTTACTGAAATATCACTGTAAAACTGAAATAGTCTTTGTCTCTTGTCCAACCTCCTGATCAGAACCATGGAGCTTCAGGTCAGACCACATTGCTCAGGGCTTTACTTGGCTAGAGCTTGAAAAACTCTAAGGAGGCAACCTCCCTGGGTAACCTCTTCCACTGCTTGGCTTTCCCTGTGGGGCAAAAGTGTCCCTTTATCTCTGGACTGAATCCCCTGTGCTTTGATTTATGTCGGTTGTCTCTTTAACTCCTATGATGCGCTGCTGCAAAGAACCTCAGTGACCTTCCTGTAAGTGTTGGAGGACAATGGAGAGGCTCCCTTCCTCCAGGCTGAACAAGCCCAATCCCTTAGCCTCTGTATGGAGGGTAAGTGTTCCAGTCCCAGCCATGGGTGGGTTAACCTTGACTGGATGCCAGATGCCTGCCCCAGCTGCACTCTCACTCCCTTTCTTCAACAGGAGAAAATAAGATTAAAAAATCTGTGGATTGAGATATAGACATGAAGATCATTTACCAATTACCATCAGAGGCAAAACAAATTTGACTTGAGAAAAATAAATTTATCCCTAATTAATTAGATTTGGATGATGAGAAACAGAGACAAAAGTTGAAAAACCACCTTCCCCTCATCCCTCTTTTCACCCAGACTCAACATCACTCCCCTCCCCACTCTTCTCAGCCCTGAGCCACACAGGGATGATGGGGAATTATGTTCAACCCATAACAATACCTCCTCACACTTTCCCCCTGTCCTCCATGAGCTGGAGTCCTTTGGGGGGAATCTGCCTCAGTGAGGACTCCCATGTGACCTTCAGGGAAACATCTGCTCCAGCGTGGACTCTCCATGGGCTGTAAGGGCTGTTCCAACACCTGAAGCCCTTCTTTTGCCTTCTTTGAAACTGGTGCTTGCAGGACTGTTTCTCACTTTTTTTTTTCCCTCCTCACTGTCTGTGTAGTGTTTTGCTCCTTCTTAAATACGTCTTCCCAGGCCTACTACCAGTCTGGCTGATGGGTGCAGATGTGTCCTGCAGTGTCCACTCTACCTGGCTGGAGTCAGTTGGAACCAGCGGTGTCCAGCATGAGGAAACCTCTGGCATATCCTCACTGGGATCACCATTCAGTCCCACCACTGCCAGCATCTAAACATGGGTGGACACAGGCACTGTATACATTGGCCTTCCACTAAACCTATAGACATCTCATTCCTCCCTCCTTTCCAATAATTTTATTTTTCTTTTCTCTGATTGTTTTACAGACTTTTATTTTTGTGTGGTAATGATCAGACTGAATAAATATGCTGAAAACCAGGCACAGACACATCTTGGGAAGTAAGTGAGTGGGACTTTAGACCTCCTCTCTAGAACCAGGCAGCTCATATGCCTGCACCACAGGGCATATTATCAGGCTGTTCTGGAGCCCTCAGTTGGGTTGACAGCTGAGCACATACGGAGGAATACTTGAAATACAATGAATTATTTTGTACCCATTGCTGAATGCAAAAGAGCTAGCACCTCAGCTAGCACACATCTGGTGTAGTGGATAGGTGAAAACCCATTTAAAAAGTCTTGTGCCAGAGCTAGAAGTGTAGCCTTAGTAATTCTGCATCTCCATATTTTAATGCCTGTTTAGATCAAGGAATAATATTAATAAAACCACCTGCACTGTGCCTGACAACCATTTAGTTGAATATATTAGTCCTGTGAAACATTCAGGAAGAAGTTATCTTAAGCCTTGATTAAACACTCGCTTCATGTTTACAAGAGTAAACCAGGTCTACATGCAAACAATTCTTCTCAGATCAAGAGCAATCCTATAGCACTTTACCAGTATTTATTTACTCAGTAAAAAAACTTTCCTTTGACTTCAGTGGAAGTCTTTCCAGAGGGGAGGTTCAGGATTGTGAAATTTCATACTATCATGGAAATATGTATCGAGTGCCTTTACTGAGTCTAATTGATGCAGCAGGGAAGCCCTTAAAATCCTGAACATATTAATAAACTAGTTTTTAAAAGGCCATATTCTCACAGGGATCAAAAATATCATTCTGAATTGTTTTACTGAGATTGAGCAATTTAAAACCCATAAGACAGTAATTTATCATCTTCTTTTATTTTCTAAAACTGGCAAAAATTTAATGTTTCAGCTATAAGGTTGTTTCTTTCCCCCACATCATTCCACTTTACAGTGCTGACAATCAAGATGTTTATAGTGCTATTAATATCAAACCTGCATATGTGGAGTGACTTGGGAGTTGTTTTGATCCAAATTTTGCAGAAACAAATGTGCTGAGAACTGAAAATGAAACTGGAAATGAGATGCAACATTTAGTGCCCTTAGAACACTATATTAAAGCATGCAATGCATCTTGCAACACTGGGAACTCTTGGTTTAAAAATAAAGTTCTTTTAAAAAGTGGTTTAAAGCTCAATCGTGTGTTGTTTGGCTCAATAATATTCAATTACAAACATGGAAATAATTCTTCTCACCACAGTAATTCCCAGCTGAAAATATATAGCTTATATTATAGAGGCTATTAGAAATAAGAATATTTATTTCTCATTTCAAGGCGACAAAGCATCCCTCTCCCTTCTGAATAAAAAGTCAAAGGTAACTGCAATGGAAACACGTGAAGGTGACTACCTGTAACTACCAACGTTTTGGCAATATTAACAAGGATAAACATCTCTTTATCCTATAATTAATTATTGTTCCTATTGCTGTGTATAATTTTAATTGCTTGGGCTGAGCTTCATATTGTTCTAGACACAAAAAAACAAAAAGAAGACGTATTCCTTTTCCTTGGGAGTTAAAGATCCAAAAATAGCTAACTCATGGAAATGTTTCTGCCAGGCGAGAGCCTTGGTCATGGCAGAGAACTATTCTCTACCAGTTCTGTACTAGATCAACAGATACTTCACTCTGCCAGACTGATGGGCTGGCACATTTCATGAGCATTGAATGTGAATGCTGCTAATGTGAATGCTGCTAATACTGAAAGTAGAAAATCAACTTGGTTTAAAAAATCTGTAACGGTCTTTTCTGAGATCTTATTCTGGAAGACTTTTAATGGAAAAAAATGAGGAATTTGAAGACTATTGCTGTGACTTTTGTTTTATATCATAAAAAAATAATAATTTTTCTAATTCTCATCTTCTACTTTGGACTTTTCCTGCTACACTATCAAAGGATGCAAGATTTTTCCTTTGAGACTTTACTGTCCTTGGCATCCTCTTTGTACTGCCTATTTATTCATTCAGCTTTTCTGTGAATTTTCTACGAAGCTCATTTCCAGAAGTCTGTTCTAAACAGGGAGAGGTATAGCTATAGGAATAATCAAGCAATATAAACAGAAGAAAAATGTTTCCATAAAAAAGCTCGAAGTGTCACAAAAGACTAACATTTCCATTTAATTTGGTTGTGAGTTTCCTTTTCTATCTCCTTTGTCTTTCCCCTTCTACCTGAATCTATACTTCTGCTGAAAGTGCAAAATAAAAATACAAATGACATTTGTTATAGGTCAGAGAGGACCCTAGAAGTGTGAACACTTAAATAAAAAAAAAATCTTGATATAACATGCTTGTTCAACAAGTGCTTGCCAGTCACAAAGAAATTTTGGCATCATCTCAGTCCTCACAGTAATAAAGCAGGAGGAAAAATCCATCCAATCATAACATATCCTCATTTTTTTAACAAGTAAGCATATACTATGAGAATTATTCTGTCTTTGCTTTTGTCCCATATCAAACACAGTTACATAATTACACTGTACCACAAAGGCATAAAAATGCTATAATTTTCATGTAGTAGGATTTTATATCCATCTCTTACCAGAGCAAGACAAAAATAAAAAAAGTGGTCTTTGTTTTTGTTACAGATACCCAAGTAACCCATAGAGGTATTAATGATGGTGCTGAGGGAATTAATGATATGTTAGAACACTGTTTTCCTTCTTTCTCCTTGATACCAGAGTCAGAGTAAGTCAACAAGATTTTAATATTCGAAAAGCAGGGTAAGAGATTGAACATATTTTGTCAGTTGAACTATTTGTCTATTTACTATAAAGAATGAAACAATTTTTAAACAAGTATTTTTTCTTTTCATTACATATTATATGGAATGAAAGTGGGTTTCTTAAAGACCCACTATAGCACAAAAATGTCTTAGAAACATGTATTGCTTTGTAATCTATAGAGTATGACATACTTAGTTGTGTAGCAAAAGTCTGCATTCCTACTGGTCCTATTTGATACGATTTTCCCTTTAATACAAATTTTTCAAGGTGTTTGATGTTAAGTCAGACAGATCACACAGTGAATTAGGCAGTCATGTAAACAGGTTTTGTGTTGATTTTGTGGAAAGCTGCAAAATAAAGTCCAGCATCCACTAGCATGAGAGTAGCAGTATGAATTTGAAAGATGCAAGTACATGATAGGGACATTTTCAGAAGAACCTGAAATTTTATGTAAAGCTGTGTGAGCAGATGTAGAAGGAGTCAAAGGACTACTAGAATGACCCACAAACATAAGCAAGGAAGAACACATCATTATTATCTGCCTTTCTGCCTTCATTAGTGAAATTAGTTCAGGCAGTGCTTAATTTTGCTCAAAAAAGCCTTTATCCTGAGCTTACAGCACTCTTTACAAAAAGTGAGAAATACAGTCAAATCAGACTGAAATGCAATAATGTCTTTACATAACCAAGCCAAAGAAAGTAATCATCTGTAAAGAAACCAAATCCAAGAACTATCTATTTCCTCCACAGATACAAGCTCTAAGCATATTTTTATCACTGACAACGTGTGAGCACTTCAGCATGTCCTGCAGATCGGGAAATATTAGGAAGCAATTTGCTCATAATGGAAGTGAATGCAAATCAGTCTGCTTCAGTAAAATGACTTTGTAGAGATGGGGTGGGAGAGGATTTGCCTTCATCTAGGAAAAAAAAAAAGAGATGTGGAGCCTTAATTGTGTACTTCTTTGCCTCAGACTGCTCGAGAAGGGGTGGCACTGCATCCCACACTGCCTCTCCCACAATCTGTTCGTGCAAGGACCGTCCATCTGCTGGGTTTGAACAGAACTCCAGTTGCTTATGTGTTTGTTCACAGATGTAGGTAGGAGGTTTGACTGCAGGTTTCTAAAACTCGAATCCAAGATTATGAGACACATTTGCAAACATACTTGCATATAGCAGAGTTTTATCTCTTTGCTGGAAATGCTCTATTGTTTGGCTTGCAAATCAGTTCCATTTAAATTGAAACGTGGCAGTGATACTTGCGCATGTAAAATTAAATTTGCACGATATCGCTTCAATTTAGTCAAGAACTGCAAAATATACAGTGACAGGAAACATTAAAGACAGCTTTCACAAAATTATTACATATGAAATAGAAATTATTTGACAAGAGAAAGATCTGCAAGGAGAGTTCTTTTCAAAGACAATTGGTTCTCAAACTATGGGAAGTATAGCACTTGAGAATAAAATTATAATATCAATTGACTCCCAAGGGTCCTCTACAAGTAAATCAATTGCTATATTTTTAACAATGGACTAAATTGGCTTCTTTATAAGAAAATTACAGATTACTGCAGAAGTTTAATTGCAACTTAAAGTGTTTTCTAATTCTTTCAGTCTTTTCTCAGGAATGTTTCTTTCTCCTGAAAGCAAGTTCCTGATATTGGAAAGTGTGGAATACGACAGAAACGATGCAGAACAAAATGCACCAACACATGACTATCCTGTTTTGACGGGAAGAATCTTTGTAGGAAGATGTTACTATGATATTTAATAGAATGTTAAGTGGGACTTTCTTCCTACTCTACCAGCTGCAATAGATCATTAGGTTACATTTCACAAATAAGATTTGCGTTCACTTGCAAGCAGAACTTGATGGGACAAGGATAATGCTAGTATTATCTCTGGGTTTTATGGTTTATTTTTTGACCCCTTCTATCAACACAGTTTGGTTTGGGGAAAAAAGTACTTGATCAGTGAATCAGAAGTGATATATATATATATATATAAAAGGATGATTTCACTTTCATCCTAAACATATTTCAATGTATGCCTAAGGGGAAAAAATCCTCATTATAGAATGAAAGAGCAGATTCTCAGTTCTCTGTGTAGTTTTTCAGCATATCCAAAGTGACTCAGCTGCTGAGCTGCGGAACAAGTCCAACCTGTCCAACATCCCTAGAGCACAGTTATGTACCCAGATGCTGCTCTGCAAGATGATCAAAACACAACTGAGAAAGAACTCTGCAAACTACCTAGGGAAGCTGGACGACTTTTTTCAGTCAATTACAGGACAAATGTTATCATTTCTTATCAGTTTTATAGGATTCAAGGAAACACTGATTCTACTTTACATGTTCAATTTTTTTGCAGATGTGATTTTCCTAATGTGAGTGAAGTTAAACCAGAATTTAGATCCCAGCCTTGCTAAGTACTGACCATACTTGAGAAGTGAATAACTTCAGATCTTACCAATACAGTAGAATCTGGCCCATATGCTGGCAGGAGGAATAGCAGAACATATGCATGATTTCTTTAAAGCTAAATGGTTCTCTTCATTGATAGATATCTTGGGGAAAATCCTGGGAGTTGGCTACTGACATTGCTTAGTATTAAAGAATGGTTTGTGTTGGAAAGGACTTTTAGAAGTCATCTAGTCCAAACCTCTTGCAACGAGCACAGACATCTTCAACACGATCAGGTAGCTCAGGACCCTGTCCAACCTGACCTTGAATGTTTCCAGGGATGGCCCTCTATCACCTCTCTGGACAACTTGTTCCAGTGTCCCACCACCATCATCATAAAAAATTTCTTAGTTATATCTAATCTGAACCTACACTCTCTTAGTTCAAAACTATTACGCCTTTTCCTATCACAACAGGCCCTACTAAAAAGTCTTTCCCCATCTTTCGTATAGGCTCCCTTTAGATACTAGAAGGCTGCAGTAAGGTCTCCCTGGAATCTTCTCATCAGCCTGAACAACTCCAACTTTCTCAACTACTAGATTGTTATGTTATCAAATTAATTTTACTAGTGCCTGGTTTTAAAGATCTAAATTTGCTTTTACAAGAAAAACTGACACAGTCAGAGCAGAGCAGCTACAGAAACAAAAGTTGTGTTGGTGAAACATTAAAATTATTCAGTAAAACCAGCCTACCCAAGTTAGAGTCAACAGAATTATGGTTTAAATTCAGTAGTCAGATTTCATAGACCTGTTTGCAAGTGTAGAACTGACCTGCACTGGCCTAGGGAAAAAATGAATGTTTGAAGCATTTTTGACCCTTCAGTTGACTGGATCCATGAACACTCCCTGAGGCACAGTCTGTGCATGAGCATTTGGCAATTTCTGTACCCTGAAAAAAGGTTCTTTGCAAAAATGCTGATGAATGCTTTCCTGGCTTCCTTCTAGCTATTAAATACCACCTAATACTTTGTATTGTTTTAAGGCCAAGAAAATTGAACATGGTGGAGGGGGAGACAATTTTTAAGATTTTAATGATTTAATAGTTTTGCCTCTGACCAGCTTGAAGAACAGTCAGAATTTTTCAGAGAGCATTGAATGTGAGTTGGAGAGTTCTGCATCTACAGGGAAATAAAACATGCCACAAAAAATATCCTATTTAAAATGCAGCTAAGATGTTCACTGTAGAGGAGAACAGCTGTGTAGAACACTTACTATGCAGTAAATTCTAAGCCTAGTACTCTAACTTTTCCTGTGTAGATAACCCCCAAAACCATTCAGGCAGGTCAGTGAAGTGACTTCTTTTATCGCCATTAATATGAGTTACAGCTGTTTACAATTGCTGCAGTCTAAATGGAGAAAGCAAACATTAACAACATTAAAAGATGATCCCACTATGAAATCAGCCTCTGCAAAAATTATATTTGAAGTTCAATATCTGTCATGTATTCTAAGTTCCCAGTTCAAACATGTTTAACTTAAAATTAAAAAGCTTTTTCCATCTGCCAGTGCTGCATATTCAATTTTAAATTTGTAGAGTGAGTCTTCTGCTTTTTGGTTCCAACATCGCTTACAGTGCAGTTCCAACAAAAGAAATTCTCCTTACATTTCTGTTCATGACAAGTGAATCAGAATACTGCTTCTCTGTATGCGTTCATGACCAAAAAAGAAAAAGAGTGTATTGTTGCTTCAGTAAACAGACATGGCTTTTGGCTCTCGCAAGAGATAACCACTTGCTGAAAATAGTAACTTTTTAAGGACACAGCTTATTTAACGATTAGTTTGTTGTAAATTATTGTGACAAATAGTATTTTAATTAATCTCTGCCAATATCAACCTCTGGATCCCACTCATATACAATCGTTGAAAGCAAAAAATCATCTTCCATTTATTTCAGTTCATTGAGAGATGTTTCCTCAAAATGAAGCAACTCAACCTTTTAGTTTCAAGTTTAGAAAATCAATATTGGTGCTGAGTGTTCCAGCTTGTGTTCCAGAAGATATAAGACAATTTATAGTTGGTTTTGAAAATCAGAAAAATTAGACTCTTTCATAAATTTTTTCCTCTTTAAGGAAAAACCTGTTCCTCACAGCAGAGAAGGATATAAAATGTAGATGAAGCATCCTGATCTTTTTATCATATGCTGTCTTAAAGGCATGAACAACAGAGGTCATCCTGCCATGAGGAAGATTTGGAGAAGATGACTGTGAAGTCAGTAGAATAATAGAAAAAGAAGCAGAACGTATACAGTGACTTGCTGATGTCACCCTGTTGTCTTCTTTATTTTCCTTTTGGTTTCAGAGCAATGGAAAAGGGCAACACTTCATAGGGTTTCATTTTTCTCCCATCTAATTGACAACAACAGAAGAGTCTGAAGAAGTGACTGGAAAACAGTGTCCTGAAAAGAAGCAAGATAAAATTGACAGAAAGAAAGTACCTTTCATCAGGTCAGTCTTCAAGATGACATATTTTCAATTTCAAGGCCAAAGAGTGAAAGTCAGGTTATAGCAGTGTCTAGCTGTAATAAGCACAAATGAGTAAAAGCAGCATTTACAGTGGTAGAACCAGCTTTACTTTCTAGCTGAACAATATATGCTGACATAGCCATTACCTTTCCCGTCTGTATACTCAGGAAAGGTGTTGAAAACATCAGGGACAGACCGACTGTGTGAGCTGGTTATGAAAGGAAAGGAATGGTAAAACGCGCTGCCCACTCATATGAAGCATAAAAGATAATGCCCTTTGCTGAGTGACAGGCAGGGGACCTATCAGTATCAGAGCAGCTAAATTGCCAGAGTTGTCAGTGGATCTTGTATAAACCTGCATGGCTGATTGCCAAGAATATGTTACACTTGACAGAGGAGTAAAAGGAACAGAAAACTGTTTGTCCGCATACAGAAGGAGTAAAAGGAGAGGAAATTTCCTTTTTTTTTTTTTTTTAATCTTAAGAATTATTTTGGATGGACAGAAGCAGAAATTAAAGAAAACAATACAGCAAATCCCACTTCTGCTATCATGCCTAGAAATATGCACCAGAATGTTCAACGTGAGTATTTTTTGAAATGTGAAGGAATAATTCAAAACTGAACTTATTGTCCCTTGCTGTACAGGTTTTTTGCAATTATTGTAAGTAATGAATTTGTTAGTTAGGAAGC
Source organism: Pseudotriccus pelzelni (assembly GCA_035584735.1). Lineage (NCBI taxonomy): Eukaryota > Metazoa > Chordata > Aves > Passeriformes > Tyrannidae > Pseudotriccus > Pseudotriccus pelzelni. The sequence continues at coordinate 125,380,825 of JAWMRA010000078.1, forward strand.
TTGGAAAAAAAAGAATTTTAATTGATTTTTTTTGTAACATTGGCTGGAAGTGAATTTGAAACTTCTGAGACTCTGTAATGAAACCAATAATCTGAGGCTGTTATAATCCTGTATCCTAAATCCCAAATAATGTATGGGCTGTATGAATGCACCTTGATTATAGCTGTCAATCTCTGCTTGCATTTGAATATCAAACATTTATAAGTGTTACAATCTACAGCCCAAATACTCTTTGCTGACATAATTTTCTGCACAGCTTAAATTATATTTGATAAAGATATAAATTTCTCACAGACATTTTAAGAAAATATAATGCATATAATTGTTATAATTAAAGATGATATGATTCAATATGAATTATTAAATCAGAAGTGCTAGTCATTGATAATATAAAGACTGCATTGTTTGTAACTAAGAAACTTGAACTTTGGTGACTGTAGAGGTTTCTTGCTTCTTGACCTACAGTTTGTTAGCTGCTGTCTGAAACAGACATTGTCATCTAACAGACATGCAGAATTGGGAGTGGAAGGGGTCATGGCATGGACTTTGATATTTTCTAACTACTTTAGTGGAAGTTTGTTAGGAAAGATTGCTTATAATATTACTGAATTTAAGTTTCCTCTTACAAAATCATTATATTTTTATGAGGCTGCATTTAGGAATGGACAATATGAAAGATATTTACATATCTGTACCAACTTCTCGTCTTTTCTTCCTTTATGTTTATGGTAGGAATTGAGTCACTTCATGGGGTGAGAAGGGGCAGGCAGTAGGTTCCTCATTTTCATATTTGTTTTGTTACCATTAAGCAGATCTGTAATGGCTTCAGGCAAAAATTCTGTTGCTAAAATTATTGCTACTTTAAGTTAAAAATTAATAGTTATTTATTTTTTATTTATAAGTAATTACTTCTCTGGGGATATGTATGATTTGAACTTAAACATTATAATTTGTTATACATTTCTCTAGTATGATAAAGCATATCAAACAAACAATAGAAATGCTCAGATATTAAATAGGTTCACAGAATTGGTTATTAAATGCTGAAACTGTTATGTTCTATGGTAATTGGATGTGCTTATTAGCATTTGAAATGTGGTAGTAGAATATGCAGGCAATGTTTGGATAATGGTCTTTTCTGGAAAACCCTCAAGGAAAAGAAAAAAATATTTTTATATAAATTACATATTTTAAAATTAATTTCAAATTTTTAAAGGTGAATAAAATGAGCTGGCTGTAAAGACTTTTTAAAATTTTTTTTAGTAGCTAAGTGAAAACTACTCAATTATGACTTAAAGTACTCAGTTGTGACTTTAACTGATAGATTTAGTGAGGTTTCATAGATAACAATAAGAAATCTGAATTTGTCCTTTTAACTGTGATGAGTTCTTAAATTTTAGAGGTTAAGTACAGACTAGGAGCTCCTGAAAGGGAGGAGGAGGAGTTACATCTACACTTCTCAGTCTGCTGTCATCTCACTCTCTTCTGCTTCACTCTCTTCACTCATACAACAAGGGGCTTGAAACAAGTACTGGAAGACAAGGTCCGGTGTAAACCAGCTGTTGTTAAACATTATTAAAATAACCCCATGAAATTTATTCTTCATTTTGACTCTAATATTCTCAGATAGTTTATGTAAAGTGGAGGGTAGAAATAATGATTTAAAGATGTATGATGTTAGTGCTCTGTTCATCATCATCATCATCATGGCTAGGCTTCGCGAACGAAGATTTGGGAAGGGCTCTACCCACGCTTGCTACAAGCGC
>JAWMRA010000078.1:125382690-125431675 GCA_035584735.1 Pseudotriccus pelzelni
CCTCCTCTTCGGGGCTCCTCTCTTGCGGCAGCCAGTGGCGAGCTCACCATAGAGTACAATCTTGGGGAGTCGGTGGTACTTCATCCTGGAGAGTAGCTCTGTTACTACATTTTGGTACTTAAAACTTAGTTACTTTGAAAAACAGTCTTCTTTTTCTTCAATGATGTACGCTGAGTAAGAGATGCATATTCTAAAGGCAAGAGCACACTTGAAAATACCCAGGTTACTCAGGATCCAGATAGGTTTAATTTCTGTCTTTCAAAGTTCACAGGGTTTTTTGTGAGATTTGGAGATTAAATAAAAATGCAACATAATAGTTTATTTCACAGGCCTTATTGGTAGACAAGCACTAAAATTTGGAGGATGTCTCACTGCTGTTAAGTGGAAAAAGCTGAAAGCAAACATATCACTGCTTTTTCCCATGCTAGTCTTCTGCCACTGTTACTCTATTATTACTAGCAAATGCTTTGTGAAGGTGGTAGAAATCTACACTCAAAAAAGAGCCAAACATAAGCATTGAAATTTTAAGAATTGAGTTCCAAACGTGGTTGAGTTCCAAAAGTTTTGAAAGTCCTCCTCCATAGGAATCTCATTATCACAGTCAAATTCATTGGAAAACTGGACTAAAACCCGTTGGGTTTACAGCTTGCAAGTAGATCAAGATACAAACACAACTGTTACAGAAGTACTTGCTTCAAATTCTGTTTCCCAATAGAAACCTTCTCACTACCTTCCATTCTTTCCAGTGGCTGAGATGATGGAGGCAGGAGAACCCACTCAGAGTCCCAGCAAGGACATCTGCCCTGTGCTCGCTTCTTCAGCACATGATGGGAGGAAGGGATTCACAGCAGCAGATCGGGGCACACCGTGTATGGCAAAAGAAAGGAAGATCAGGCCTGGGAATATTTAAAGGTGCATTGACCATCACAGTCAACGATGCGGAACTGCACTCATGAAGTAGTGACCAGCGACACAGTAGTTTCATTCTGTTTGTTTCTGGTCACAACCTTGGACTGAAAACTTGGCAATGTTTTTTTTCCTGTGTAAAATGACAAGTGAAAAAGAAATCTATTATAGTGAGTTGTTTCTAACCATTGAGTAGACAGCTCTGACTCATTCTGTTCTCATACCTAATGTGCATACGCCCACCATGTATTGGCTGAGCACAGCCAAGACCTTGCAGTCATGACAGTCATGCCTTTAACCCATTTTTACTACGTTTCCTGCAATGATATTGAAATGCCAAAAGAACATAATAATGACGACTAAACAACTTCAGTATAAATTAGACACGCTCTATAATCACATAGATCAGACTACGGCTATTTTTTGGAGCCTGTGGAGTGACTGTGTCTCTCAGTACTTTTTCACTCCATCATCAGGGACTGGTTACATTTACAGTTTCAAGTAGTATCTCCTAGGATAAAATATAACTTTAGGCATGTTTAAATATGTCTGACTGTGTTCAGCACTACTGCATAAAGATAGACCTCATTTTCGTGACATCTTTCAGTAGTTTGTAAACTTAGGGTCAAATAATAGTCTTAAGGAAATAAATGAGAAAAACCGGCTTTTTCGTTTTGTTTTAAGAAATAGAGAAGTAAACTTCATGTTTAAACTGTATAGTAAAGATGTATGATTTTAGAATGCTGCTTTACTGAGATCACAGAACCATATATATATGCATTTATACACAGTTTATATTTCTATAAAAATGTTTTTGTATCTATATCTTTGCTGTATATGGGTGTCGCATATATGGATATGTGTCACATATATGCATAGATGTGTGTGTAACTATATAAATATTAATATACATATTTAGTTTTATTTTATATTTTTATATATATATATATATATATATATATATAAAATGGGGCTTTTTTTCCCATTTAGCAGAATTAGGATTTGTTAGATTTTTAAAAGATAATATTGTTCAGCCTTGAGAATTTAAATGGTCTGTTTATAATTTTCTTTCAAATATCTGTTTGCTGTTAAAACATCTGGTAAGGGTATAATTGAACTTTGATCTGTAACATCATCCACGAAATATTCAAAAGGACAATTTTAGGTGACCTCAGACCATAGTGTTTATAGTTTCAGTGTTTCAGCCTTGAATGCAAGGTTTCACTAACTGCATTGTTTCAGTGTTATTGCTATGGAGTAAAAACAATCTGAAATTTAACAAGGATTGAGTTTGTTTCAGGTGGCATTTTGTGCTTGTATGGTATAAATGAAATAGTATTTTATTTACATATAAATATTTATGGTCCAGTATTGTCTTGTCACAAGGCAGATTCTACTGACTTTGCTTAGGCCAAATAAACCTTTGCAAGTAACTCAGGTGACCTAAGCTAGATATTCATGAAGTTGTACACCATTTCATTGGCACAGGTTTTTTATATGATGGATGATGAAAGATCCCTTTATCTTTATAATCGTTCTCTGAAGTCCAGCTTTTCCACTGAATTCTTTCTCCATGCATATGAAAAACTTAATTATCCTGTCTTTCTGTAAGCCTAGACACCGTGCTTAGTTTCTTATGTCCAGGATGTGTCCAAGTCTTGCAGATTTTTTCTGCATAATTCATCTAACAGGCAATACCATCCTTTTCTCCACCTAAAACTTTTCAAAACAAGTCTATCTTGTATTTAAGTGATTGAAAGATCTTTTTTATTCATTGCCCCTCACAAGATATTTTTTACGGATTTTCCCAGAATGCCCTGATGGAGATATTTTTGCTTATCTATTACTGCAAGCACATGACCCCTCTTCTCAACCTCCTAAAGTTCCCACTTCTTTACTACATCAGATGATATTTTCTTTTGTTTTCAAGATTTATACAATCTTTCTTTACCTTGAGCATTACTACTTCCAGATTGAGATCCTGAGAAGCTGACTCCTATGTCTGTGCAACCTACGGTAACATCCTCTGTCACTCTTTTCTTTCATTTTCACACCATGCCTCTCTGCTTTCTCCTACAGTGCCCTTCGTGCTTTAGAAGAGCTCATGTCAGTACCATACAACCTTTCTCTCATCCCTGAATAGAACTTACCGTGGCTGAGAGGTTTACAGAAACTGTTGACAGCAAAGATGCTGCAGAGTGCTCTGCCCTACTGCTTACCATGTTGAATACTATTGTTTAACTGTACCTTTGTCTTCCTTTGTCAGTATCCTTGAATTTCTTCTCATAAATCAGAAGCAGATGCTGTCTTTTTGTTTTCTGTGCAGTACCCAGTAAAGATTCTTAATCTTTACCTGAAATTGCTGGGATCTGTGGCAGTAGAAAAAAATGAATGATATAAAAGAGTTTTTTGAAAGTGATAGGAAAATTAACTCCTGACATTTGTATAGCAAACAACAGTTTGCTGAGATGCATTAGGAGTCACACAGCTACCAAGTTTGCTTGGGAATTCTGAGTTTCTTCATTCATTTCAAATTTGCTCCCGAAGATAATTGGGCAGATGCTGAGTGTTGAGGCAGAAATAAAAAGTATCTTCAATGTGCCTGATTTTTCCAGTCAATTGTAAGAGCCTTACAATGGTCTATTTGTCCAATTTACATTTCACAAACTAATTTCTTAAAAAAGAAATCTTATGAATTCATCTCCTATAACAGTTTGTCAGTTTATTCTTCTAAATGTTTGGAACCACCACATGCATTCCTGCAACTATAAAATCTCATGGTTCTAAGTGTGCGTCTCAAATTATATAGTACAATCATCTTTATTTGATTTTTTAATACAAATCAGCCTAAAAACTATATAATTTTCATTTTAAACTGTACTACTGAATAATCAAATAACTGTTTCTCATACCATTGCTTTTTTTTCCTTACTTTTTCAATTTTTTTTCTTATTAGGGGAGCCTTTTAATTCTTGTGGCCACATATATTGCAGGAATAGTCATATCATGTGCTACAAAAAAGTTAGATCTGGCACATCAGCCCTAGCTTTCTTTCCCAGTCCTTCCTTCAGCTTTAACACTTCTGAAATTACAACTTTTCTTTATTACTAATATTTGGCTCTGTACCTTAATGTGTGCTCACTGCCTCCTCACTTTGCAGACCTGAAAGAGACCCTTACAGGGCTCTGTTACAACTGCACCGTTACCATAACTGTGTTTTACCCAGAGATGAGTTGTACTTGCATTCCCAGGAAGTGAGACTGCATGAACTGCATCTAAATGAGGGCTACTGCACTTCCATATTGGTCCACTGGTCCTTCAGGGCACTGGCTTGTAGTTAGAATTTTCAAAATCTGTTTTTCTTTTGAGGTCCAAGAGATTACAGTGATTTTATAAATTTAATTGTACTGGGGCAGTCTGAAATATCAAAACAAAACCAGAATGAGATAATGACAGAGGCAAGGGTTTTAGAGAGAAGTGAAACAACTTTTATTGTGGTTGGAGCTGGTAATATAAATAAGCCTTCAAGTATCATCTGAAGGAGCAGCAGCAAACTGAAACTAGTAATGAAAGGATGAGTTCCAAAGTACTTTGGCTTTATCAGTGGGTGTAACACAGATTATACATTTGAAATGAATCTTTATGTTTCTTTCATTAGCCTGTCTTAGAGACCTGCTTGAAACATTGGGTGGTAACAGGACTGTTAGGGAGGAAGTAAAGTCATTTTTGCTGCAATTTCTTCACTCACCTACAATGGTGTTTAATGACTGCTGTCCTTAACAGGATTCATCTTCTTCTCTTTACTCCTTCTCAGATCTGATTGGTATTCTCAGGTCCTCATATTCCGTCACAGCTCGGGACAGATAAGGAAAGATAAGATAACATGAAAGAAATGGTGACAGCAGTTGCCTGATCCAATAATTTCTCAGCTCGAAATGGTAGAAGTAGTATAGATAACAGAGTTTTTTTCAGACAGGCAGAGAAATGAGAAGAAGGATAAGACCTGAATCAGGAAGGGATGCTCTTCAAGGAACACAACAGAATGTGCAAAAAGAGACTGAAAGAAAAAATAATTTCACTGGAGAGAAGATGAGGGAAGAAGAAAAACACAGTAGTAAAGGATACTGAGATGACTCAGACTAAACAGAAGAGACTGTAACTGAAAGAAAAAAATTGTAAAGAAAGAAGCTGAACAACAGAGGGAAAAGAGAGAAAAGTGTCTTACTTTCAGCATTTTCCCCCCTAACCTTAAAAAAAGGTCTTGTTTCTGTTGCATGTTTATGCCATATATTTCTTTCTAATGGCAGCAAAAATAACATTACTGGTCTGAGCAGGCTTTCAGCAGTTATTTACATTTCAAATCAAATATCTACATTGTAAACCTGATAAGAATATCTATTAATGTTAGTGGTACATATTTGGAAATTTCAGTGCATTTCATTTGTTTTAAAGTACATGATATATTAATATTTGCTTAAACCTCAAAATATCGACAAGATCCAAGTAGAATTGTTTTCCAATCAAAACTTTTTTGTCTTTACTCAGACAGGTAGTTGATAAATATGGGATTCCACAAGATGCAATATCAGCAAGGATTGCTTTGACAGAAACATATACCCATTTGCATCCAAGCAGGGAATCTGATACACCCAAATGACTGGAACAGATTTGCACTGAGTAGGTAGCCTGCAAGTTCTCTGTACAGCACACATGTCCCAGGTTGCTGAACACACAGTATGCATGCTTTAGAACTAACCTGTGAATAAGTTGTGGTCATTTCTCGGGAGAATATGGAAATCCAGCAGTCTTCACAGAGCTGTAGCCCAGGATGCTATATATTTGGAAGTTCAAACTGCTACTGCCTTCGTTTTCTTCCCATACAGAATTTCCAGCTTGAACATACCTAAGGAAACCTGTAAGTATTCGTCTACATAGAAACCTGTCCAGGGATGTATATTTAGTCCTGCATGTGGAGATTTGGAATTACAGAACAAATTGTAATTGAATGACAGAACTCAGTTTATAGCATTCATTCATGTGATAGCATTTACATTCATTTGAGAGAGACTTTTTGATCCTGCATTTAACAAGAAAACTGCTAATACAAGAAGAAAAGAGAACTGTGGCTTAAAAATATTCTGACTTAACACATCTCTATTTGCTGTTTTCTGCTTTATTTTTCTCTTGCCTTCTATAAAACCTTCCTCATATCCAGCTTAAATCCAGAAAGTGGAAAATATCTCAAGATAACTGGATTGTTGTACTGAAGTGAAGCTGTAATTCTGTAGCACACATCTGAGGATTGTCTGATGGGTATTTTAATGTTTGTTTCAAATATGGTTTGGGGTTTGTTTAAAGACATTTAAACGGAAAGATAGATTTCCACGTGACTGTAATGTACTTACCATGTGCAACAATATACTCTCAGCTCATAAGAGCAGTCATAAAGATTTTGTGGCTGAAAAAAGAGCAGCATTTAACATTTTACTTTAACCTAGTAGAAATTCTGTGAGTCCTCTACTCCTAAATTCCTTCACTAAGTTTTTCACTGTGTAAAAACTACAGATTCAGATGTGGCTTAAATTTCACATTTCTGTTTGACTAAACATCCCCGACTATGGCAAGAAATCATGTCAAGGAGATGAACATCTTGACACAGGAACAATTTGGTGCAAAATTACCTTCTTGATAAAGCACCTGTAAGTACAGGATTTGCAGATCAAGAGCTCTCCTTGTTTTGTGCACTTAAATATTTTGCTGCAAATGCACATGACAATTTTTTTCCCTTGTACGGCATTTTCCTTCCTATTCCCGTTTGATATGACTTAAGCTGACATTTATTTCCATATAACCTTGTGCACCCTGTTCTTTATGTTGTAGCAAGTGAAAACTGGAGTGTGGAAAAACATCCATCAGAAATATATTGCTTTTTTTCTTCATGTCTCTAATCTGCTTTATACCTAAAAAGTCTGTGAATTCTTTTGCTATAAAGGAACTTAGTGTGATGCTGACAGCTCAATCCGCCAACACTATCAATAAGACTCCAGGCTAAAAAAATGTGTGAGTACTACAGATTTTGGGTTTAATTTCTACTCCCGTTTAGCTTCCAAATAGCCCATGTTTTTACCTGTTTGATATTTGGTTCTCTGATGTCTAGACAATTTCTCTTGTACTTCAAGTCCTACCATGTTCTATGACAAGACCTTCCTGACAAGACCCTGACGAAAAATACCCTGAAGCTGAAATTACAGTCTCAGTTGTGCTTGCTGTTGTACATAAGTTCTCTGACAGAATAGCTCATTGTGGGGAAAATGCTGATTTAACATAATTTAAATTATTAACATTAACTGAATGAAAATCTACTTCTTAAGAGACTTAACTCTCTGAGCTCCCATTTCCTTATAGTCTGACCACCAGGTGGAGGTTTGATAGTAATTTCCAAGTTACGCTGACACCAATTTTCCTTCCCTTTAGATCCTAATAGGGAACTAGAGATCTCAAAGCTTCTGAGCATTGCATTTACCACCTGATTAATTTTATCAGTTGACTGCCTGGAGGCCTTAAGCCTTCCTTGGTTAATTAGAAAACTTAATAACTAATCCTCTTTATTTCTGACTCAAGACCTTACTGACAAACCAAGTGAACCAATCAGCCTGGATGCCTATAATCTCATTTCAATTCCAAAATTTCCCAGCTTTTATGGATTTCTTTCCCATGGAAAGTATGACTTCTCATCTGTCTAGGTTTGAGACAATTTGGAGGGGTGGAGACCTTGGACAGAAGTCTCCTCCCTTAGATTCAATACTCCTGGTTTCTCCAATATATATAGAGAAACCAAATACACATAGATGTAAGTGAAAAAAATAACTCTTTACCAAGAATAAACGCTAATAACAATACTGATAGAACTGCATTAAACCAAACAACGAGGATAAACATCCCAAGCCTGCCCACCCAACTAAACTGAGATGGAGGGAAAAACACACGTGGCCACAGAGACAAGATAGTGTTCGTATAGTTCTACATAATTCACTTCCCTCACACCCGGAATACCTGGCAGGAACAGTTGGAGAGTCGGTGCTGGAGTGAGGCTGTAGTGCTGGTATAGGCAGTCGGAGCAGGGCTGCAGGCCCCCCAGGTGACTTGGAAGGACCCCCAAGACACCGTTTGATCCAGTGATGAGACTTGGTTGTTGCAATTTCAGTGCTCATTGGTAGAAGTGGTGGTTGCAGTCCAGATCTGTCAAGGTGGCAGTGGAAGCCACAGGTGGCGAAGAAAGCCCCAAACTCAGAGTTATATCTGCTCAGGTCCAGGTGGGAATGCCTCCAGTACCTCCCCTGGGGCAGAGAGTTTTGCACTGGATGATGTAATACTGTGAGTCACGGATATTTTGGGAGTCTTTGACACTTTATAAGATGTTGCAGCTGAGTCCATTATAGCCAATTATGGTTCATCAATAAGACATGAACATCTGCAGGCTAGGAGTGAATGTACTGGGGAGTTATCACGGCTGTAAGGAAAAAGAAAGACTACCCTACCCTGTAGAGTTTGCCTCTTTCCTTGTCTTGTTTAACACCCAGCTTGTAGCCTGATGTGTCAGATGTGCACACCTTCAGCCCCCAGCCTGGGTGGCCGCTCTGCACATTGTTAGCAAAGCACACTAATGATCCATCCATCAGCACCGATAGCCCAGTCTCTTACAGCACCTGGGTGGTCGCTGCGGATGGTCAAACGTTTGAGTCATTAATTGTAGCAGCAGCTACACAGACAACACTGGCCACATGGATGATAAAAGAAGAAGAAAATACTAAAGCAAAAATATTGTGGTCTTGAACTAGCCAGAGCTAAGATTAGTGTGTGTGTGAAGAGAATCACAAGGTCAAGCTGGAAAGCCGCTCGAGGCTTGTTCTTTGTGACTGAGGGCAATCACATGGGTGTGTGTGGTATGTGTGAGGAGAAGAGCATCTGGCCTGGCTTGATAGCTTCAACCCAGAGAGTCTGTGTATAGATATGGGGTAATAAAGTTGCAAGTTAGTTCTTCCTGGACAGTCTGTCTCCATGTGGATGGATTCACTGCAATTAATCATTAGCAGTTCAGTCTCTTTAAAGAAGGCAAAACACCAAAAAGCCAAACAGGGATATTTGGAGAAAAGAGAAAAGAAAAGGTGAATACCAGAATTTTTGTGTAACCCAGGACATCATTCAAAGGAGATGAGTTACACATAAGAAGAAGAAAATTTGCATTGTTTTACAATTACAAGATTTAGAAAATAATTCATAAGATGAAAATTCTATGCAGTCTAAAGTCATATTGCATTTGTGCAAGGTGATCTGTCTGATACAGTACCCCTTCTTTATTATGCAGTCACAAATCCTAATTTTTAATAGCCTATAGAAGTAATAAAATGCCTCTTTACAACTATATGATGAAAATTATTTCTCTCTGGCTGGCTTTCAGTGAGATTCCATTGGGTTTGCATATCAGCTTTTAACAGAAATTTCAAAAAGTAGATATTAAAGCTCTCATAATAATTTAATGAAATCTCTAGGTTTCAATCCCATGGTCTGAAGTTCTGAAAATTTAAGGGGCGTACTTTTGTTGCCTTTTGGCTAAAATAGAGAAGAACCTTCTGGAGATCCAGGGGGAGACAAGCCTAGAGGGTCAGGAGTTTGTGCCAATACTTCCTGGCAACTGAAGGTAAATCAGTGGAAGGGCCAGACTTTGTGTGCACTTCAGTTAATATGGTAGAGTGCAGGTTTTGTTAAAATTCAGTCTGAGTTGTAAATGCTGCAGTATCTAACTGTGAATTCTCTTGGACAGCTGAGTGAGGGTGCATGGACAAGCAAAAGGAAAGGCACAGTACATCAAAAGGGGTCTCTTCATGGTTACTTCAAGAACAAAGATTTCTTTGGGATGATGCACGCCAATACTTTCTCCATTAACACCACATATATGTTTTGCACGGGGATAAGTAAAAATGAAGTGTCATAAATAAAGTTCTAAGACTGTGACCTGAAACTTATTAAGCTGCAGCAGCGGAAGGTAACAGTCTCCCCAAGGAGATGCTCTCATCCAGGCTCATGTTGATTAGGTATACTCTGAATTCTGAGTTTAATTTCATAATTTGCATGCAATTCAGATGATCAGACCCTCTTGTCCTTATTTGGTCTCCTCTCAGACTGAAAGTGAGATATTCAACATCATCTGTTCTAGACAATAGACTGCAAAGAATATTCAGAAATAACAGCTAAGATGTAATGCTAGTAACAGGAACCTCTTTGCCAAATCCATTGATTGGCTGTGTTAACATGCATCCCCTAGCTTGGGGAAAAAGAAAGTATGATACTTGTGATTTACACCATAGCTGGCTCATGAATGCTGCTTCACTCCTACTTCAACGCAAATGACTAAATCACTTCCCTTGCCCTTCTTCCTCTTCCATAGAATGAAATCCTCTGAGCAGAGATGCAACAATTCATAGACCACTTCTGAGGCTCCATGGTTTGAGAAGTATCTCATGTCCCCTCTCATTGTTTATTGGGAGATCTGTCTAGCCAAATGTAACCTGAGATACGTCAGAGGAAAATGAAATCCTAGAAAACAGGAGATCAAGTAAATAACAGAGGTGAACAGACATCTATCTGTTTTAGAGATAGAAACTCTGAAAATAGGCCTGGTTAAAGGAAGCAATAGATCTGAACTTGGCAGTTCAGCCTAGACATTTTCTAAGCTAAAACTGTTTGAGAAACACAACTTCATGGAATGTTTTTTGCTTTTTGAAGGCTCAAGTTTGAAAGGTAGTTAGGTTTTATCAACAAAAGAGACCATGATGTCATAGAAATAGTCCTGTGACTTTAAAAATCACTTTTGTGAGCATAGCATTGATTTTCTATAAGCTGTTTAGCCCCATATTTCTACCTGCAAGGGCCACTTAGAATCTCAAATCTATTTTTCCCCACAAAAACGAATATTTATTGATACAATGCTATATTTCTAAATTTGTTGCTGGAGCATAAAAGTATTTCTAAAGAGATTTTAAGTAACTCCTCTCATGACACGAACTTTAATGTGTATTTCAAATTACCCAAGTATGAAAACAGTGTTCTGAGCAAAACCAAGCAATTTCAGTTCCTAAAGGAAGATTGTAATGAAGTGTAGCAATGTAATGCAAATGCTCCAAACTACTTCCAAGACTTTTGCAGTAAGGTGCCTTTACTGTGCAGGAAGAAGTCAGCTCCTTTGTACTTTAGATAAATTAAAGAATGTATGCTTTTCTATGTGAAATTAATCTGAGTCTTCACAAGTACTAATATGAAGATGTTAATGCCGTAGTTTCAAGACTATTTTGGAATATACTTATTACTAAGGGGATCTGAATGGAAAAAAACTAATACACAAAATTAAGTCTGTGATTTCAGGGACTCTCATTACAAACAACAAAGGTGCTGACTTGATTAATGACAAGAGAAAGTCTAATTGCAAAATTTCAGGAATAAATAAGCTGTTTAAAGTTAAATTTGCATGACCTCGGTAAATCCTGAATTTCCCACAGAAAATACTTTTGCATTACTTATAAAACCAATTTAACCACAGTAGAATGTTGCTGTCTTTCAATTTACAATATTGTCCCCTTTGTCACAGTTTTCCAAATTCAGATTATTTTTCTCTAATGTTTTTGCTCTTCTCTAATGTAATTTAGGATTTGATTTTCATCCTGAAACCACAGGACTTCAATGGAAGAATAATCAATTTTCTATTTTACTCTCTTAGAATTTAGCAAGCTTGGGCAATTTCAAAGTGAACAACTTTTACTAAACTTTTAAACTTTTTGTTTAGTGATTTCTCATCTTCAACCAGACATTGCAGACTGAGTCACTGAATTTTTAATTATTTCCAGTAATTTGAAGTACTCGTCTCTGTTTTTCAGGTCTCCTGTCTTCAGCTATATTTGCTGTCCCTTAAATTTTATCTTTCACTTTACTAGTGCATATTATTCCTTCTATTTTTTTAGTTGATTAAAATTAAAACAATTGAATGTACTTTGTACCTTTCATTTTCCACTGCTGCATAGTATTTACTAACCAGAAGTCCCTTTTTATTCTCTCTCCAAATGGTAATGACTATAAGACCAACAGCATCTTTCCCTGAAAAAGCCAACAATTTGAGTTTTATTAATGAACAACAGGGCTTTTTCTTAGAAAGACTCATTGTTCAGTAGTTAGAGACTGGTATTTTTCTACTTGAATTCTCTATAGACATTATGAGGCTGATTTCTCAAAGTTAATTAAAAGAAAGGATCATTCTTTTTAAAAAGTGTGCATGTAATCTGAACTTTGAGAGAAGTGGTAAGTAAATATGTAAGGGGGGGGACATGAGGAAGTATAAGAAGAAAAATAACTGTGAGGTTAAGAGCTAGATAGCAGCCAGAGAATGTGAGGCACCTTTTTCTGTTCCTCCCAAATTTTATCTAGATCTTAATTGAAATCTGGAAATCACCAGTGATGTGTAAACCAGGACAGGGAGAGTTTGTGGGGGAGGACAAGTCTCTCCTTCTGTGTTCTCCTGTATGAGGAGTTCAACCCAGTTCAAAAAGCACAGCTTCAGTTAAATCCTCATTTATCTCTGTGGTTGTTCCCAGGCAAATTCCTGAGGCTACTGTGTTTGCAATAGCAGCTAATTCTACCTGAACAAGTGCTTTTTTTCACCAGAAGGGATGCCCTCTTTGAATGTAGGCGTGTCAAAATAGCTCCCTTTTTCTACATGATAAACTCTGTTATACATCTATCCTGCTGTTTCCAGACATCCTTAGGGCATTTGAACCGTATAGTGATGAAACAAATCTAGGCAGTTGGAGAATCACTCACAGACAATTTCAGTGAAGATAATGAACATGTGGATGGATGCCTTTTCCTAGTCATGCCAAAACATGCAAAGTATGATATTTCTCAGTGGACAGAGACAATGTTTCTATAAATTATTCATATGATGCAAACTCTTACTGGGTTGTAAATACTTCCCAAATAAAACACTAATGCTTCCATTCCATAAAATTTTGTCTCTCAGCTCTTCCATAAAGGCATTACCAGGTTTTTCTCTATTCACCAATAGAAAATATCAGTATTTTTGGAATGAACTCTTATTGAAATCTAAAACTAAGACTTACCTTGTTGATGCATTGTATAATGGTAAAAAGTATGTAATTGATACATTCTATCATGTCATCCCAATATGAAGATCTCATATATTAATTTGCTCCATAGAAAAAAATCCTCACACTTGCTATGAAAACCATACACTTTGTGAAACAAACTTGTATAGTAAAACCAATTATACACAGAGAAACAGATTTGACATAAAATATTGATCAGTCCTATTTATCCATCATTCATGCCAAATGTTAGTTCGATATATATGGAAAAAATACTGTACCTGAATCTGGAGACTTTACTAATAACATTATGCAGCCCTAAAGCTTAGTCATCCTTAATGCTCAGGCCTCAGATAGTTTCCCCACGGCAATGAGTTTTGACCTCCCAGGATTACTAGAGACTTTGAGTGTTAACTAATGGCAAAGTACTATTAATGTGCATTCTATTTGATGAGTTGCCCGGTTCTTTTTTAGAATTTAAATAGTTTTCTTATACTTGAATGCATCAATCTATACTCAGCTAATCAAAGAATTCTAAATACAGTGCTACAATGAAACCATTCTGGAAGGAAACTTTCCTTCCACTTCAGGGAAAGCAAAAAATATTCACCTGAACACCAGTTAAGATTCAGATAAACTGTACATATACTTTATGATTATTACATTTCTATAGGAAACACTCAAGTTAGGAAATGGTGGAACAAGGTTGCCGGTTCAATTTTTTTGTACAACCTTCTTCTGTATATGTCCTTTAGTTCTTTATCATGCAATCAGATGGTAATCTTCCACAGGAGCTGTGCCTCATTCAAGATAAATGGAGACTGCGGCATGGAATTAATCATAGCCTTGTAATAGCTAAGGTTATTAGACAGAGGACTGTTGATTTTTTTGGTTAGAAATCTGGGACACATGTTCCCACAAAGCAGGAAGTTTTGTGGTTATAGTAATATTTTGGGATCTGGATGCAAACTCCAGCATTTTCTCATGTAATTACAGGTATTTCTTATTTTCCTGCAACTTAGTCTCTGAAATACATGAAATCTATTGACAGGGTCTTATAAAAAATAAAATGATTGATCTTTGTGAAATATTAATTTGAATTAATATACGTTGGAGAACCTTAGGTGGAAGAGAATAGTTCTGTATTAAGTGCAGAAGCTTGAAGGGTGAGCTGTAAATAATACATGGTAAAGCATCCTTACTGAGGATAGCAACCATTTTTAATGCTGTAATTGCTCATTCAGTGACACTATTTACTGTGTGCCCTGAATGAAGCAGGAGTTCTGTGAAAAGATCAATATGTAGTCAGAAACTTGAAATCTGTGTTAGTAAACACAGAGGGAATTAAAGTTGACCAGATCATCTGACTGAAGTTGACTCACATCCACCCACCATGCTTTACAGGGAAAGCAAACATATGCTTCTTTGAACTCATGCATATATAAATATCTTTACTGTTCTCTTATATAATTGGTTCCACAATCTGCCGACCAGCACAGTAAAATTCTTTGCCCTTCTAGCAACTTTAATGAATGAAGAAACAAAGATTCTTTTCATGGATGACTGAAGTTTACATTCAGAATTCTGAATTATCTCACTGTCCTCTCAAATTGTATTAAATCTTTACTCTGTCTACAACAGAGTCACTTTACATATGAGTTTCATTCATTTCATAATCACACTTGGGTTTTTTTGCCAGACATATGATATTGACAAGTACGACAAGATTTCCTCTCATGCCTCTTCCAACAGATGGTTTCCACTTTTCACAGAAATTCTTAATTAATAAATACATGTATTTGCAAACTTTCTTACCAGGTTTCTTTCCTTCTGTATTAATTTTCTTGAAGAATCTTCTTTCTTCCTTCTCTGATATCCTTATTCTCTCTCATATTATGTTAGACCATAGTACTTCTTCCTACTCGTTTGTGTACAGGTTCCTCCTGAAAACCAATAAATAGATTATTTCATACTATGTAGTTCCAAAGAAAACCTCTATATTAAACAATAATTTCTAATATGGACCTATTAAAGCGTCTTAGTGAAATCCAAATATATCATATCTACCACAATTTATGATCCTGAAAAAAAATCCAAAAATTTTGCAGAGAACATTATTGGATAAGTCTTCCAAAATCTATCTTCTGTAAATTCGGATTTTACCTTATCCTTTAGCTGTTCTATGCTGGCATTAAAAAAAACAATAACAAAAACAAAACAAAAAAAAGCCTCAACCCCCCCGTCCCCTCAAAAATAACAGACAAAAAAAGCCCAAAACTAAAACCCCATAAAAATAACACCCTCACTATTTAAAATTATTAACAATCTTAATTGAGTCCTAGTGCTATTTCTTTGACACCTTTTCCTGCTATTTTGATGCATGGGTATATATCTTTAGTGTTCTGGTGTCTTCCATTACAGTCTCTTCTATTTACACCTGTTTCTCTTTCATAATGTAATCTATTCTTTGCCTATTTATACTGCATGCATTTCCTTGAAAGTAACCTTGACAAAAATAAAACAACAGAAAAAAACCCAGGCATAGTTATGGTGAGTTCTATGTCTGACTGCTTTGCTGATTCTAATGTTGGCTTGATTTCATCAACTGGAATGTTTTGGTAGCAATTGTCTAAGGGTCAATTTGCTGTAGGGCTGCCCTGTCCTTTTAGATGGCATTTAATTTTCAGTTGCATAAAAATGTTCTGCCCCTTACATGGTGTTCTACAAATGCCTTATGACATCCATCCTCAACATCTTTTATGGCAAAGCAATGCCTGGCTCCCCTATGTCTTTATTTATTAGACTGTAAAATATATGCAGTGCATTCTATTCTCTATGTGTGTTTTGCATGCTTATAAATACAGATCAGTTCCTTTCATATTTCTCAGCAAGTCAGAATTTAAATCTCATTCTGTTCTTTATATTCTGATACACATCCTTTCAGATGCAGTCATGGAACCTTTCCTCACCCTCTTTTAATTTATTCCAACAATTCACGGTACTTGCTCTCTTGTTTAAACATGTATTTGTAAGATGTAGTCATTATAATATGCTACCTTATTTAATCATTCTTTATCGGTTTTGTATATCACAGATCAGCTGTGGTGGCAATGCCTTACTGTGAAAATTATGTATGGAGAGGCCTATGGGCTGGAGAAGCGACAACATAAAAATACATTTTTATATATAGAATTCTGTGAAACAGAATGTCATTTTCTTTTCTTCATGTAATAAGTCACTATTTAGAAGGCCAAATTAGTATATTTGTTGTCATTTCCAGAAGCCTTTTACCAGCTATTTTAAAGTAGCTGTATAAATTATAAAATCATTTAATGGAGAGGATTTATTTTCCTCTCCACAGGGAAAAAAAATATGGTAGAGAAGAAATCTCAGTTATACTTTTGAAAGTTTTGTCATTTACTTGCAGAAAACCAGAAAACATGTCCTATGTCTCCTTGTAACACCTTGAATTGTATAGAACATGTTTTTGGAAAGAAATATTAAATCAAGTTGTTAGCTCTCATTCTGTCTTTATTAATAGTTAATTTAATGGTATTGGGTAAAGCTGGATCACTTGGTATCTACTCAAGGCTCAATCTGCTGCAGTGGCTTAAGGTAGTACAGTTTTGTTGCCATCTCTGTTCAAGAGATAACTTGTGACAAAGTGGACATGAAGTATTCAAATATTCAGCATTTTCAGTACAAAGTCCAGCAGTTTATGTTAGACTTCTCCCAACAGTGAGTTGAGCTAAACAGGTGGATACTGCTGTTCAAAACTGTTTACATACTTCATTCTTCAAATATGCACGGGTGGGATCACATAATGACCGCTGTATGTCTGCAGTTACATGCAGGTACTGTACTTTTAGCTTATGCTATATCTAAAGTAACAGTTTTCTGATCTAGTTCTCTTTTAGTAAAATTTAAGTGATTATAAGAGGAGCTCTAAGGGGCTCACATTATTACCAGCTATCAGCTGATGGGCAATAATTTACGGAGCTACTACAGCTTGATTGGGGTATATGTGAAAGCTCTGCTTCCCTATCTGAAAAACAGACATAAAGTTCCCTCTCAGTTTTCACGAGGACACTGTGAGGATTAAAGTTTGCACATTGCTTCAAAATGTAAACTCTACATAGATTGAGTCCAGAACAAAAATGATGCCACCCTTTGGAAGACATAAGTGTTCAGTCTACCAAAGAAAGGAAAGCAGTCATGTAAAACATGAATATTTCCTCTTCAAGATGTGAAAGTGTGGTGTGGATCTCTAAATACTAGGAAGCTAACAGAAGGGTCAGAGCTCTACGGCATGAGAAAATAAACAAGAGACACATTACAGTAATATCTTTCTCTAATTAGGTGCGCGTGTCTTTAATGTGCTGGTGTATGCATATGTATGAGCTGGGTAAAATTTCTTCTGAAGTTATTGTTGATAAATTATCTGACAGACAGTTTGATATTGCTGTGGAAGTGAATTCAACTCCACAGTCATTCTTTGAACAGCAGGATTTATTTGTCATTTATCAAAGTTTAATATATGCAGTCTGTCTCACAAAGGGCAGTAGTGAGGAAGGGGGAGTGAGGAAAAAGGGAAGAGTGAAATAGGCCACAGCTTGTGCTTTTGAAAGTTTCCCAGCCTTATTCTGCTTGCTCTGTTTAAAAAATGAAAATTATCAAAGAACCGAAAGTGCAACATCCTTCGAGAGTTGCCTGGCAAGTGCTACATGATGACTAGCTTTTGTGCAGCTCAGGCAGCGGTCTGTTCTGTGCACTATCTGGACTCTCATTATCACTCATCTGTCACATCTGCTGCTGTGAAAAGAGCTGGGGTGGAGGTCAACTTGTAAAGTAGCAGCAGCAGAAGCAGATATGTGCTCCACTCTTTGGTGAATCAGTTGTCAGTTCTTCTTCTTTAATGTGGTTAATCCACCATCCAGGACTAAACTGCTGCTGAATGTTGTTTCCTTCCTTTCCACTCTGACTTGTCCACAGGAGGTGCTAAAGGAAGTCTTCTGTTCCAAATGACTCCAGTAACCCGGAGCCTTGTGACTGAGGCATAATAAATGGATATTATTGGTCCTTCTGGGAAATTCAGAAGACTCAGGATGCACAGCAACTTTCTTTTTTTCAAGGTTTAAGCAAAAACAGAGACCCAGGAAAGACATATGCTGTTCTGTTCTGGTGGAAGACACCTAACAGTAAATCTGCTTCAAGATAGCTAGTGTCACCAAAATTTTGCCATTAAAGTCCTATTCTTGCCCTTTCACTGATATCCACAAGGGTCAATAAATATCTACTTGAAGCCTCCTGCAAATTCTAAACCAAAGACTGAAATATAACTAGTAGTCTGAGTCTTGATTTTTCCATAATCATTCTTTATAGGTTTGGAGGTTTTAGTGTTTTGGATTTGTTTGGGTTTGGGTTGTTGGGTTGTTTGTTTTTTTCCTGGGCATAACTGAAGTTATAATATCTATGGAAGATTTTTTTTAAAGTGATAGTCAGACTAATAATTTCCTTTAAAAATTTTACATATATTATGCTTTGTGGGGAAAACATATGTTACCTATTGACAACTGGGTATTCCTGCCAAAAATATCTTAATCACTTGAAAATAGAAAAACAGTTTAAATTTCTGGAGAAACCTAGAGTAAGTTTGATTCTCAAATGCTCCCTCAGGACGTCGTAAGTTGAGCTGAGAGTTCCCTCAATGTTTAATCAAAACCTATATCCTACTATAAAAGGCTGTTTCTAATTTTATTTCTCTCCTTTTTAACCAAAATTTAACAACAACAGAAAAGAAGAAAGGTGAAATCTTTATGTCTCATTTGGCTTAAAAATTAAGAAAACATACAATGAGGAAAGAAATAAAAAAGGAACTTGCATTGAGTGTTAAAAACAAAACATGCCTTTTCCTAGCAAGCCAATTTGGTGAATGTGAGAGAAAATCAGGGATTTTTGGTTAGAGTAAAGAAAGGAAACTTGACTAGCTATAGCTTAACCTCAGTTCCAGCCCTCTAGACAAACATTTTTTATTGCTCCACAAAGAGAACAGACACAGCAAATTTTAGGTGGACAACCTGAATGCCTCAGGGAGATAGCATTTAGCCTGTTCCCCTTCTTTTATCTGTTAATAATTGCAAGTTGTAAGCTTGATCATATTCTGACAGTAGGCATAGGTGCTATTCCAATTGCAGTTGAGAAGTGGGAATCCCTGTTCTTTGAGAAATACTATTGCGTGTCCCTGGCATTATCACCTATTCCTGAAGCCACCTGGGCCAGGCTTGCACTAGGCAGGAGTTGGTGCTCTACCACTTTTAGGGCTCAGAATTGGTGTTTGAGGTGAAATATCCTTTTTTAAAAATTGTTGTGAAAAACCTGATTACTTCACACTAAAATATTTCACAAAGTTATCCTGATGTCAGCTAAAGTCTGTCTGAAAAGACTTCTTGGACCCAGGGTAGATTTTGTGAGCAAAGGTCCACAGAAATATTGCCCTGGAGAAAGTTGTTGCTAAGGGCTTTCAATTAGGACATAGAAAACAAGGCATTCAGTCTTTTCTTCCCCAGGCATGGATTAGAACCTAAGATTTCATCCATGCTCTGAGTATCAGCTCCTCTGAAATTGGCTCTTTCCCAAAACTCTTGAAAGCCTGTTTTGTTCACATCAGGGACCGAAAACAAATGCCAGAACTCTGACATTTGTCATAAGATGGAAACCTTGTTTTCCGTTCAGTCATATACAATACTTCAGAGAAAAGAGACAACAGGCATTCATCTTTATTTTTTGCGTATAAATTGAGAATGAGATACATTAAAGAACTATTTTACTAGGTACTTCCATGGGCTTTGGAGCGGTCAAGAGATACAGTAAATGTTGTCTGGAATGACACAGGTAATAAAATGAGTCTGTGATTTATTTTATATAAGCAAAGGCTTGTGTTATCATAGCTAGCTCTTTCTGAAGAACTGAAGTATATAAGACATTCTGGCAAATTATTGAGACAGAATAAAAGGATGTGGCTCCTTCAGAATCAATGGAGTTGAGCCATTTTTTCACCAAGTCAGCAGGTATTGCCTGATGAGTCCTGGTATTTTAGTCTAGTCATTTGGTATACCGCTAAGTTGAGGTGTGATGGGCTACTCTAAAGTTCGTCCTCTTGGTTGAGGGTGAAGACAGCAAAGTTAGCTAGAGAAAATATCCTAGTGTTAGAAATTCAGGGAACAGATCCACAGGTTCCCTAGGGTAGCCTAAAAAGTAGAGTCTTCTACACGCGAACTTGGGTGTTCAAGAAACAAGAATGTAACAGAAATTAATTCAAAGCTATTTGGTCTTTTCCTCATCCTACTAAAAGAATTAGGTCCTTTTTTATTACTATATTTTGTTCTAAATATTACTTTTGCCTGAAGAGTCATAGGTGAGGTATTTTGAAGGCTAACATTATCCTTGTCTGTGCATCACAGTTATAGTTACTGTCAGAGACACCTGCCTCAGCAAATATCTCAAGGTCTGATGGTTAAAAATTTTTGAGATACTCTACTTATGCAAATAACAATTAACAAATACTAGGAAAAACTAGAAATATTTCACTCTAAAGCAGTAATTGACAGTTGGCATCATTTTTCTGAATGTTCCTTTGCATATTCCTTTATAATAAAGTCATGGTAGGAGGAATAGTAATTAAAGACCATAAATCATACTCTAGTGAGAATGAAAAATCTACTTAAATCCCTATCTTAGAAATATTGAGTAAATCTACATTAACTCTAAGTATTACCTTTCTTTTAAGTATTTGCATTTATTTATCTTCAGTAGTGTTTTAATTTCTGCAGGATTTTGTGGAGAAATAGAGTGTCATTAAAGGGCAAATCTGATAAAATCTAATAAAACATAAAACCAAAAGTAACTTTTTATTGGCTAATTTCATTGAAAATAAACACATATCAAAGCTGATGTGGTAATAATCAAAGCCTAAAATATAATAAGAGGCAGCTGAACTTCACCAGTTTACTATATCTCCATGTTTTTTTACCTACAGGAATATCTCGTATATCTAAAAAAATAAAGTTGCAGCTGTGAATCCAGTGAACTATCCTACCATGTAATTGAGATATCACCATGGGTTTGCAAAGCCTTGGGAACACAGTGGGAATTATGTCCTGATTTTAGTTATTGCAATTTTGTTCTGAATTTCAGTATCACGGAGTTAAAGGATTTAAAGGGGTGTTTGTCACCATAACCAACTTCTCCAACTGCTAAACTACAGTCAGGTATTCTTACCTATGAAATATGTTCTTTTTTGTCTTACATAAAAGGTAGCTGCAAAGAAAAGATGACACAGCAAGATTTTTGACAAAATATTGTGCAACATGGTTTCAAATGTCTAGGCGTTGCTGTAAGTATGGCCGGTGCCTTAAACATCTGGGTGTTGAACCTTGATTTCAACCTCTAGTCAATAGCACATGCTTCACATACGTTTCAGCAAGTATTTCTGCCTTTGAAAGTGGAAAAAATGGGAATAAGGTTTCAGTTCTTTAAATGTTTTTTCCCTTTTTCACTATACATGAAAGTGTCAAAGACAGGATTGTCACGATAAATACACAATTATAATTTAGTGGTGTTTGCCGCTAAAGGCAGTTTTCAACAAGTTTGTGTGCAGCAGACACTGCTGCCGACAAATAAGTGGCGTGTGTCAGTACTGAACCCTCTATACAAAAATAAAAGTTCTATATTTGTAGAGAAATTATATTTCATACTATAGCAGTATTGCAGATTAGTTTCATGATGTTCTTCTGCATATTTTGATGTACCCATAAAAGATGCTTAACTAAGTCTACATGCTGTTCATATTTTGATTTTTTGTTGATATTGTTAACAAAACTGCCTGTTTATGGACAAATTTCACCATGTTTGTAGTGTCTCGCTCAGTTGGTTCCACAGTAAGGTAAAAATTATCTAAATCAAGTATCAATGAGTCATCAGCCTGTTGAAATTCTGAAGTACAGTGATAAGCACAAAATAAAGAAATTAATGGAATTAAATGTAAACACTATTTTAAAACAAAAATCCAATTTCGGGATTTCTTTGTGTGTGTTTTTATTACAGAAGAGAAAATAGATATTGTATTTTTAAAATGGCTAGTGTAGTATTTTCTTGATATCATTATTCTGTCACTGGTTTACATTTCAAACATGGGAAGTTTGTGTGAACAGTACCTTGGTTCTAAACCGCTGCTATTGCGAGAAGCGTCAATTTCCTAAGAAGGAGTGAAAATAGTTTTAAAAAACCTTAATCTTAAAAAACTAAGACTGGAATTTTCCGTCTTTACCATATATATTATAGATTGTCATGAAACTCACAGGAATCAAAGAAAAAGTTCCTTTTTTTTGTTTGTTGCCACCAGTGCTATTGATGTATTGCTGAGGATTTCCTCAAAATATTAAAGTTTTTCTTTGGGTGTCATATGTTACTTTTGTAGAGCCAGGTGGGCACAAAAGCATGAATCACATTGACTTCAGGTCATCATCTGCCAAATGGAGCTAGACTTTGCTGGGAATTGTTGATTGGTACTTGGAGTTATTGCTGCGTGAATAAACCTTGGGTACTTATAAGCTGACTGACTAATGGGGAATGTGCACTGTCACATAAAGGATATTTAATGACAGCTGCACACACAGTTGTGTGAATAATGACATTTCCTTGGTTCTGAGGCCAAGCAGAAACATTTGTTTAAAAAATGCTGAAACAAAACAGTAAAAGAAAAAAGAGAAGATCTTTTTCCTGACCAAAAGTGTTTCCCATATGGAACACAGATCTGTGATTTGTTTGTAACATATTCCTCTTCCCTCTCAAATTTTTATTTTTTCAGAACATTGATTTACGGAGAGAGAAAATCACAGTCCTGGCTAGCAACGTTCAATGCCCATACAGCTAGAAGAGTCTTTATTTATTCAGAACATTAGCTAACCACACACAACAATCACAGATACTGCTAGATACAGCTCTTTTAAAGCTGGTGAAGACTTCAGACTTCAGAGCCAAGTTACTGAGGGTCTTTTTGCTAACTCAATGTTTATTATATAATAGATTCTTTAGCAGCAGCCCTCTAATGAAATGTGCATTCAACTAGATATTCGATACACAGAGGCTGGTTTTGCTTGCTCAGTAGATCTGTTTAGCCACCACATGAAAATTCATTCAGTAAAGCCCCTATTACCAAAAATTTAACCACTTGAACCCATGACATTGGGATGAGTTCTGTTAGTCTCACTCCTTTGCTTGTAGAGAGTGAACTATGGTTCTCTGCATGAGCACGTGTTCTCCATGGTTCTCCACAATGAGCAACAACCAAATGAAGTTTTAGGATTTGGAATCTAACGTGATGATAATGCATGCATACTGTGTATGCATATTTAACTCCTGATAAAAATATACTCAGAGGAAAATTTCAATTGTTGATAACATTTCAGGTAGGCTGGCTCTGAATTCCTTTAGTTCAGGAAGCAGGAAACAACAACAGTTTCTAAAATAGTTTTACAGGAATGTCAGACACCATAGGTCTCCCTAAATCACCCTTTTCTTCTATGCTTCTTCCCCCTCCCTCCTCTTGGTCAGTTTGAGGTCCTATTTTGTTTCATACCCTTTGCAGTTGCTCCTTTAGCCTAAATTATTTTTGCAGGTTCTGTGTGTCAGTGATGCTATTTCCATAAACACGGCATATTGTGTTTTATCAGGATGACTGACCTTCCATTTAGATTAAGGAAAATGAGGAAATAAGAGAGAAATAAGTAAGCTACACACAACCGAGAAAGCACAGTGCTTGTCAGTCATTCTGACAGCAGCTGTCTTGAGCCAGTCTGCCCTAAACAGGAGGAAAGATAAGATCCCTCACACTTAATGACAAAGAAAATGAGTGGAGAACAGCATGAACATCTGAATTCCAAATCCCATCATTATAATATATTTAAAAAAAAAAAAAAGTGGAAAGTTATGTCTGTAAAGTTATCCTGTCTCAGAGAATAATCCAACAGTACAGAATGAAATATTCAGTGTGCAACCTGTAAGTCTTTAATAGCTTCAAATGAGAAACCAGAGGGTCCTGTCGGATGGGGAAAAAATGAGATAAGTATAGGTTAAAGATCTATACTCCTTGATCTCTAATCCTGTTATTAGAGAGTGCCCTGATTTTTGTCACAAATAACTTGCTAAATCATTGGAAGCATCTGCAGGAACTGTGCTGCTATGGAATATATGCCGGCAAAGTGTTACTGTGGATTGTGGGACTAGAATCTAGGAGACTGAGGTTCAATTCGTAACCTGGTAAGTTAAAAAAAAGATAGTCTATGAAGCCAGAAGGACTAGAGATCAAAAATGTGCACAAGGCTCAACATTCATTCAAAGACAAGGTTTAAATCATATATCATTTTCATCCTAGCCTTCTAGGAATGGTTTCCATAGCACACTAAATAAACACTTTAGAAGGAACCAAAGTCGACATCTATCAGCTATGAGAGACTGGGAAAATTGATTACTGGCTCAAAACAACTTAAGTGGTGGTGGGGAGCAGGTCAAGTTGTGCATAGGGATGGTGCATGGCCCCACGACCCAGCCCTGGAGCTTCTAGTCCAGAATGGCTATTAGCCACCTCCTGCGGGCAGGGCCCCTGGAGACCAGAGCAGATAAAAGCAATTGCACAAGAGATGCACGTGTTCACTGCCCACCATTTGGATTTTACAGTAGCTGAGGTCATGTGGGAATTCAAGTGATGACTATTAATCCCTCTCTGAGGCAGGTAGCTGCTTTTCCGGGTTAATGAGGGAATTGCCAGTCCACTTTACACAGAAATCTGATTTGTCAAATCAACATCGATGTCAAAGGACTAGATGAACCGGAATGTGATGCTTATGTTTAAGAAAGGAAAATGTGTTCCAAGTAAACTGACGGCTCATTTCTCTGATCACAGTCATAAATTAGTTTTTAAAACATGTTTTAGAGATAATAATAAAGATACAGAATTAAAAGAAAGGGATATGGTGAACCACAAATTATCTGAAAATTGTGTATGATCTTTTCTAGATTTCTGCTCTTGTGAAATACTGTACTTTCCTGCTTTTAGAGAACAATGATGCAGTAGAACTAATTTACTTCAGAGAAGTCTGAGATGAGATACCGCATCAGAATTTACTTATTATTCTAGAGCAGACAGATAAGTGGACAAAAAGATCAGTTCATACGGAAAAAAGACACTTGCTTACAGTGAAAGAGGAATTACCAGGTTGGAGAAAGATTACTAAGGGAGTGCCTCAAAGATTAACCTTGAGACTAGGCCAGTCTAATATTTTCATTTATTATCTTGGCATCCACAAAAATATTTTAACACAGTTTTCTGATGATGCAAAGTTATTAGACTGTCAGTGTAAAGGTGAGTTGGAAGTATTCAGGAGAGACAAAGGACTGGGATGACTTTGAAAGCTGCAGCAATTGTAACGGGATAAAGTATAGTAGTGCAAAGTGCAAAGTCATTCACTTGAGACAAATAAAAAAAGATTCCTCTATGAATTGGAGGATTATCAGTTGAGAATAACAGAGGAATAACATAACTGGGTTAATAAAGAGCAGAGAGAACATAGGTCATCATATGATACATCTGTGAAAAAATGAACCTCCTAATTGTAAGAAATAGAGTGTGAGAGGTTTCTGACAGAGAAGGAAAACCCTGCTTAAAATATCATGAGTAAAGAAGTCAATCACATTCAAGAAAGCACAATTTAAACTGCTTAGAAGGCAGGGAGATCTGTATGTAGATAGCAAACCTATCTTATATGACCAAAAGAATTTAAGTTCACTTTAATTCACTTTAATTTCACTTTAATAAGTGAAAGGTAAAAAGCAATGTCCACTAACAGAAAAAATAATAAGCATGTATAAGATAGTCAACAACTGATGGAAGACCAAAATTACAGCCATGAAAGGAATGACTTTCTAAAATATTCTTACAATATAAGAAACTTTACTAGCTTAAAATGCAGCTAAGTAAGTTGTTTAAAAAACTTTATATCATATAGATACTTATAACAGCAGGGTACTGGATGCTTTGGCTTTGTGTTGGTTGTACATTAAGGAAAGGCTGGGAAATATTCTTATTATGGTGCAGCTGAGGTGGAAACAAACTGGAGCTGCTGAAGTTCAGCATTGACAGACCGTTTGCAAAGTTATATGAAAGGAATGCACCTTAACATTTGTAATAACCTTCCAGTATAAAACTGAATAGGTCTTGATTGCTTACTCTGACTCCCTGTGTTACAGCGTCTTAAGTTTCTGAGAACGTGACTCTGAGAGTCATAGATGCATAAAATCATTTGGGTTGGAAGGGACCTTTAAAGATCATCTAGCCCAACACCCAACCCCTGCAATGGGCAAGGACATTTACTTAGTAGATCAGGTCCAATAAGAGAAGGATCAGAAGAGACTGATGAAATTTTATGAGGTGCAGAAAATATGATCAAAATTAGAAACCAAATAAATTAATTTAGTTGTTCCAGAAAAAAGAATACTGACAAGAGTCTTGCAAGTTTTCTTGAGACTCAAAAAGAAGAGAGGAATTATCTGTCCTCCAGTTTCCATGCTGGATAGCTTATGACGATATGGTTTTAAATTTTTCTTATTGAAGTTCAGAATTTAAATTCTAATGGTAAAAGTAGACTATTACCGGATTAAACTGACCTGGAGCTGTGTGGAATCTCCATTGCCGGTATATCTTTAATAAGAGGGGCAAACCCAACATCTATCAGAAACAGCACAACTATAAACAATCCTGGGTTTACATAAGGAAATGTAAGGAAACACAAACCTGAGCTTTTATGACTCTTCAGAACCATTACTTTCCTTATCTCCACTCCAAGTTATGAGAAGTATGTTTTAAAATATGTTTTCATGTTAGTACTCACCAGAGTAGATATTCCCAAAGAATATTAAAAGAAGTTTTCTGAAAACAGATAATTTTTAATTGTGAGATACTCTTTGTCCTGTATTATGCTAAAGAAACAAACTGCAAATTAATAAATATAAGCTTATTATACCTTACTATTTTATATAATTTTAGACATCTGGATGATACAATCTACAAAGAAAACAGTAAGTTTTTAGAATGATTACAAAAAGACAGAAATGGCAGGCTGTCCTTATTCATTGAAATTGGTGATCTCATGTAATCTCACCATCTCCTGTCCTTCCTTGTGCCCATAACATTATTGTCAAAGTTTTTCACAAGTGTCTAAAATGGTGAAAATATATATGAGAGGTACAAACACTGAAGAGGTAATTACGTGAGTTTCAAGTTATTTAGAGGGACAGTAACACAGAAGTTATTACTAGAATAATAGTAATATTCCCTTTAAAGTGTCTCAGGATAAACACTGGATACATTAATTATTTTGTCTGTAGAGATAAAGTAATTTTTGTTTTGCTTAAGAAGAAATAAAAACGTTTTCTTAATGTTCAATCCTACTTTGTATTACAATTATCCAAGCTTTTTTTAAAGAGGAAATAAATATTGATGTATTAAAGGCAGCAATTATCAACGTGCATGACACTTGTTAGATGTTCAGGCATGGTTTATTTTGCTTTTGAAAGTATACCCGGGAAAAGAAATCATTCAATGAACCAATCAATGCACTTACTCTATTGTCCCTGAACTTTACCAGAAGTATAAAAGGCATTCATGGACATTCCAGGATGTGTCTGGTGTTCTCAGTGTAGGATAAATCATTGTTTCTTATTATTTTCTATGATACTTCATACCTGAAATGTATAACTTGGCATCTTTGGTTCATTTTTCTTTATTTTTCTAGTCCTCTGACTTCAAACAGTAACACCCATTCACATATCTCTAAAGGGCTAATTTGTCCATGTGTGCTTGGCAAAATACTCCTAAGGAGATGAACAGATTTTCTCAAGTGAGTTGTTAATCAACACTTTATAACTGGAGATATCACTTATTGGGTAAAAAGTCTGAAATGGCTTGTCTATTTGACGTGCTAAAATCAAACTATATGAAAAGTGCTTATAACTCATTAAAGTAGCGCTCTTCAGATCATTTACAGAGATTTCTCTACTTTTCTCAGTTTTATTTCTTAAGTTCAGTGCATTGAAACTAATAGAAAGACTCCCATTGTTGGGAAGGAGATTGTTCAGGGCCTTGTCAACTGATATAATCTTTTTCTTTCTGTTTCATCTTTTGAAGTGTCAGTCCATGCAGACTGCTTAGCTTGAGTATTTCACTTTGCAACATTTAATCTTTCTATTTTTTTTGTCTTCCTTTGAACTTTTCTTTCATTTTTTGAATTCATAGCTTCATTCACTTTAAAAAGCAGCCTTGGACTGGACTATAAGTATTGTGTGCCTTCCAGTTCAGTTTTCTAAATCTATTTGTTTTACTTGGCTCCCAGTCCCAAGTCTTCTACCTATCTCCATACCATTTCTTCAGTGTTGTTTTTCTTCCCCCCATCCCCGCCCCGTGTTAAAACTGTATTTAATCCTTTCTCTTTTAAACATATTGTGCTTACCTGAGGGTTGGTGCTGTGTGAGGATGTGGGAGTTAGCCTTTAGTGTTACGGTGTAATAAACACTAAACTGAATCCTTATTTTCTGTGACTGGAATTCATTTCAGGGGTGAGCATCTCCAGACCATGAGCAACACTAGACTCTCTGAAGCCCGCACAAAGCAGCTGAGGGCATGGGTAAACACACAGCTGCTCTTCTTTGGCATAAATCTTGTCTTTACTTACGCAAAGTTCTACAAATTATGTTCTTACTTTATCCTTTGCATGGATTTATTGATGTAAATAATGACAATTACATCTATTTCAGTGTCAGTGTAAAAGACAAATAGGCATCACAAAATTCCCTGAGATGCAGCAAGGAGAATTAATTTAGATTTTGTTTACCTGTAAGACCATTTCAATGCAGATTCTGACTAAAATGTGTAGTAACTGTTTGTCTAGCACCCCAAGACACAGTTTTGCTAAGAATTTCCAGTGTAAATTTTTCTTAATTCAACTGTTAAAATTTGTTAGCCAATAAATTATGAGGTCATAGTACTGTTATCATATTTTATCTGCATTTTTTTGTCTTTCATCCTCATTTCAATAAACTGTCACATTTACAATCTACCTTCAAGATATCTCTTTGAGTTAATCTTGCCATGTAGCACATGATGCATGTTGGAAACCTCTCAGGAGGTTTAGTCCAATTAATCATGGAGACAATGGAGGATGCGGTTTTTTGCTTAATAAGTAGTGTGGCACACTGCACTCATGCATAGGTGGTCTGTAATTTGCACAGACAATCAGTAGGTGGCTGTGTGCAATTCAAGACATTGGGACTGGGATCTTATATTAATATTGAATCTAAATCTACTTTCTTTCAATTTAAAACCATTTCTCCTTGCCCTAGCACCACGTGCCTTTATTAAAAGTCCCTCTTCATCTTGTAGGCCCCCTTTAGGTACAGGAAGGCTGCCAGATGGCCTTTCTTGAGCTTTCCCTTTTCCAGGCTGAACAATTCCAATGCTCTCAGCCTATCTTTGTAAGTGAGGTGCTTGAGCTCTTTGATCAGCTTTGTGGCCCTTCTCTGGACTTGCTCCAACAGGTCAATGTAGTCCATGTAGTCCATGCAGTTCTGGGTACCCCAGAGCTGGGCACAGTACTCTAGGTGGGATTTCACCAGAGCAGAGTAGAGAGGCAGAATCACCTCCCTTGATCTACTGGCCACACTCCTTTTGATGGAGTCCAGGATGCATTTGGCTTTCTGGATTTTGAGTGCAAATTGCCTGTGCATATCTGATCTTCCACTCACCGACACCCCCAAGTCCTTCTCCTCAGGGCTGCTCTTGATACTCTCTCTGCCCAGCCTGTACCTGTGCTTGGGATTGCCCTGACCCAGGTACAGGACCTTGCACTTGGCTTTGATAAGCTTCATGAGGTCGGTACAGGTCCACTCTTAAGCCTATCAAAGTCTCTCTGGATGACATCCCTTTCTTCCAGCATGCTAACAGCGCCACATAGCTTGGTGTTGTTGACAAACTTGCTGAGAGTACACTCAATCCCACTGTCCGTGTTCACAACAAAGATATCCAACAGCATCAATCCCAGCGTCCACCCCTGAGGAATGCCACTCATCACTGCTTTCCACTTGGATGTTGAGCTGTTGATTGCAACTCTTTGAGTGTGACCATCCAGCCAACTCCTTATCCACTGAAGGGTCCATCCACGAAATCCATGTCTCTCCAGTTTAGGGGCAAGAATATCATGTGGTACATAGTCAGATGCTTTGCACAAGTCTAGGTAGATAATGCTAGTCACTCTTCCCTCATCTATCACTTCTGTAATCACATCATGAAAGACAACGAATTTGTCAGACATGATTTGCCCTTAGTGAAGCCACATTGTCCATCATCAGTCAACTCCCTATTTTTCATGTGCCTTAGTGTAGTTTCCAGGAAGATCTTCTCCATAATCTTGCTGGGCCCCAAGATGAAATTTCTGGCCAGTAGTTCCCCAAATCTTCCTTATTTACTTGGATTTCCATGTCTTCTCAAATATGATGTCAGACTTCCTCTGCTAGTTCCTGCTGGACCTGCAGATGAATCTCCCATGGACTTGTACACCCTCGGGTTCCTTAGATAGTCTTGAACTTGGTCTTCTCCTTCTGCTGTGGATGCAGAATCAAAGAAGTAGACTTCAGTCCTACTAAGTCAGGTTGACATTTCTACTAATGTTGGTCACAAGATTTCTGGTCAGCTCAGAGCAAGCTTGTGTGTGCCCATAGACCATTATGTATCATATTACACCAATGTAATATTACCTGTGGGATGAAAAGTTCATTGACAATCAGTCATTTCAGTCACAAAAAAAGATTTTTTTTTCTTCCTTTTTTTTTTTTTTTTTAAGTTGCAATGCTGTAAGGTTGAAACACTAAGATCTGACATTTACTGAAGAGGAGGGAGTGCTACTGACCACTACTGTGGAAGGCAAATTTCTGGTTCTGTGTGTGAGCATTAGTACCTGATGCAAAGTTCATTTTATAGATATTTAAAGGCTAGAATGTGCTGTGTTTAATGTGTAAGAGCTTTCACAGTATCTTTAGGTTTCTTAAATACAAGACTGCGTTGTTAAACCAGAACTGAGGGCATGTCCTGAACCAGCTGTGCCTCTGACTGTGGCTTACTTACATGAAAAATTACTGCACAGGGAGCACATTCTTGTGTATCAGGGTGGAGTGTGCAGGATGTAATTTGGGAAATTTAAATTATGTTCCTGCTTTGCATGATTACGCTGAAAAGGCTACCAGTCTCCACTAACTATAAAGTCTTAAGGTGACTGAACTCTGACAACTCAATACTGTTTTATAAATAATCTTCTAGCTCTGTCCATGTGCATCTTCAGCCAACCTGCACTGAAGCTGAGAAGCCAAATTAGCACAAGAGGAAATCCAGACTCTCAGGGACACAGTCAGAGCAGACTCTCACACTGACATGGCTGTGCAGTCTGGGAGTCAGAGCTGGTTGGTGCCTTGCTGGGGATGCACAAGGGTGGCTGAGATCTAGGACTTTCTGCCCATGAGCCTAAAGTCATGCCCTTCTTGTGTGTCAGGAGGACCTTCACACACTGCTTTCCAAAACAGGACCTTCACTGTACAGTCAAATACAATTAGCAAGAGATAGGAAAAATGGATACTGAGCATATCCTGAAAATTACTTCATCTTCAGAAGCTGTGTGAGGGCAAAGGAAACAAGACTATTTGAGTGATGTTTACTTGGTTGAACCTCTGCTTAAAGGTGTGCCACTAAATCACAGAATCACAGAATGGGTAAAGGTTGGAAGGGACCACAGTGGGTCATCTGATCTAACATCCCTGCTCAAGATGGGTCACCCACTGCACAGGATTGTGTTCACAAAGTTCTTGAGTGTCTCCAATGAGGGAGACTGTACAACATCATGTATCTCCAAATATTTCCTCCTTCAAACTGCATTAATAAAGTAATGCTACAGTACTTCTCCAAGTTCAGAAGTCAAGAATTTGTAACACAGCAATAATATTAATAATATCAAAAATATTTGCAAAAACAATTTTATTACTCTACCTATAGCACACATACCATATATAGGACTTGGATGGGCTGCATCAATATTAAGTATATAATAAGTTGCAGTATTGAGAAAAAGTTGCTGTGTTTACTGTTCTATTTTTTTGATGTATAGTAAAGGCGTAAAGAAGCAACACGAAGCTGATAAATAGAAAATTTTTTCTGGTGCTAACCAAATATGTGACACTTTGAACCCCAGTGGTTGTCTGAACCAGGATCACTTTGAATGCTTTTTTTCTTAACTCCTATGCATTTGTCATCCAGCTTGGTGATAATTGATTACTGTCTTCTCCTTCTTTTAAAGCATATCTACATTTTTTATAAAAAAGTTACTTTCCATTTTACAAAATCTGTTTATAGTGTGAAAAATTAATGCCAAAGGCCAACATTTAATTATGATGTGCAGCTAGCAGTTTCTCTGGTGTGATACTGGAAACTAGTAATACTTTCTCTGGTTTAGTTTCTTGTGAGTTTTCAGAATCAACTTTATCTGTTAAAAAGTAGTTTGAGTGTTCTTGCTAATATTTGTGAGCCTTTGGCTACAGAAAATACAAGTTTATTTAGTGCCTTGGAAAGAACTGCATGTTGCATTCAGAAAATATGGAACATCTCAACCCATTCAAGTGTTGGACTTGATGATCTCAGAGGTCCTTTCCAGCGTGGCTGATTCTAGGATCTGTAGCTTTGAGAATTCATTATTTTGTGATGTCATACTTCCTGCTTTTCTAAAATCTCAGCTACATGAACCAGTATTCTGCAAGCAAACCTCAGATCTCCTCACAACTTTCATTCCTGGTTGCAAGTCTTACCAAACAGTGAAATAGAATGGCTAAAAATTTGCTAGTCATTGAAGTTTCAGCAAAAAGCTGGATAAAATAATATTTAAGAAAATGGAATAGCGGTAAAGGCAGACCAAGGTACTCTTAAAAAAAAAATCAACAACTTTTTAATTTTAAGTTACCGTGTTTATTTTCCTTAATCTAAGACTTTTGGGCATGTGATTAACAGTGCAGTATCTTTTAAAAGGGGTATCAATTTCCTTTTAAATAATATTTCTGTTCAAATGGATCTCTGCTGGCTTTAACGTCTTATCTCTTCCAGAGCTGCAGGAAAAAAAGGCAGGACATTTTATATCATTAAAATCTGCCCTCTCATCTTCTCACAGAGACTCAGAACATTCTGCTTCCTGAAGAGACCAAGATTTCAAAATGTTAAAGTCATGAGTTATTATTTTTCAATGTAAAAACCCAAAATTGTCTATGTATAAAACATTTGAAAGGTATGTGTTCTGCATGTAGAAAACAAGTGCAAAGTTATAAAACTTTTATTGACACTTTCTTAAAAGATTTGCATAGCTTGTAGCTTATCCACCTCAAACCTTCTGTTTGTAATCTTTTACTATATGCAGTGCTATCTTGTATTCTGTAGTCATGAATCATAAAAGGCACTGAGATAGAAGTGACAAATTTCTAAGTCACATGGAAACTATAGTCCTCATTTCTCTTTGCTCACCTCATTTTCACTCTGCTAGTTTATCTGTCTTAGGTTAAATTTCGAACATTTCACGGCTCTGAAAAGCTTCAAAAAGCTCCCACTCGACTCAGAGCAGGATGTTGTAAAAAACCAGCATTCCGCTTGAACAAATGTGGAATTTATTTACTTAACACTTAGCCCCAAACTTGAGCTTTCCCAAAATCTATGGTAGATGGTCCTTGTTCCAGGAACATTTCCTTTTTACCACTAATTTAAAAACAGTTGAGCTGGGGATACTTGTATATCTGCAAATTTGTCATAGAAACTACCTGAAAGTTAATAATTTTTTTATCTTTTTCGTGTTAGTATCTATGTAAATGCAAGTTACATATGCATGGAGGTAGAAATATTAATTTATCTATGGCACTTAGTCATTTCCATGCATCATACTTTGCTTTGTGGTGCAGCTGTTAGACTTGGTGTGAGTTATATTGTGATGCTGCATTGCAAGAAACCTCCAACGACTTATTCAGCCCTCCATTTTTCAAGTAATGAATTTTATGAAGACGCTGTATCCAGAATGACTGATATTACAATTTAAAGGTAGAGATCAAATTCTTTTTACGGCAGACTGTTCAGACTGTTTTGCTTTTTAACTAGCACAGTGTAATCATTCAAGCACTAGGATTTAGCTATATCCTAGCTCATAAACTGTTCCTCACATTTATTTCAGAGGAAGCTATCAGATTTTCAGAAAAATTACTTGTGTTCATCTTGAGAACCTTAGTACAGAGAAGATGATAAAAGTTCAGTTATTATTACTACATTGAACTTAATAAATGGCATTTAAGTACATAAACATGTTCTAAATCCTGTATGTGATAAAAGTAAAATTCAACTGGAGGAAAAAGCCCCAGAAGTAATTTTTCTCCTGTGTAATCTTGTTTTCTTTATGAAAAAGATGTTACCATATTTGGAAAATGTACACAAAACTGGTGGATTTATGTGGGCTTTAGATGATACATAGACCTGTAACTTTCTATGCAGGGGTGAATTTCCCTGTGTGGTAAAGAAATAATGTTTCCCGTCTCAGCTTGGAATGTACCTAGCACAGCAAGGACTTGATTCTGATTAATGACTGCAGTGTCATTTGTTTCATTTTGCTTTTACTGCTAATCAAATAATATAAATGCGTTTTACTGTTCTCTTCCTAATCATGGAAGATGATCCACATCAAATGAAATGTGTTTTTCTTCTCATAACTAATATGTCAAGTAGAATGGTAAAATCATAAGTATTGTTGGTTAACAGGTGCTTTCAGACTATTAATGTAAAAAATAATATTTAGCTTAATATCCAAAATGTTTTGATATACTTTATCATCTACAGAATGCAATAGAGTAGTTTAGCCAAGTTTAGCTCTTCTCCAGGATATGCAGGCATGCTCTCATGTTTGCTTTTTTAATATTCTTCCATAATATACAGAGTGTGATCATTTCAATAATTCTGCCATAGGTAAGGCAGATGCGATAGAGCAGTTTCCTCATTTTCCCCTCTAACACTAATGCTGCTCTCCCTCTTCCCAGTGAGGATATGATCATGGCAGAGAGCATCTGGCCAGTTCATGAGGTCAGTGGTGAGTTTGTAGGGTACAGGTTGTGATAACATAGAGTGTCCACACTGTTTGTATAATTCCACGCAGTGAATGTTCAGGTTTTGTCCCTTCTGATGTTAGTCTTTCTGTAAAGACAAAGAGGAAGAGGAGACTGGCTGTGAGCATGTCTGAGGGAGGTTTCTGGTCTGCAGGATACAGAGGGGAAAAGAGAACACAGCTAGAGCCTGAGAAACTTCAACTCGAACAGAAAGGGAAAGAGAAATGGCAGAAAGGAGCAAGGATCAGGCAGACAGATCATGGAGGCAGCAGAAGACCACAAAGAAATAAGCAAAGTTTGCTGCAGCCCAAAATGTCTATGAACTAGTTCAAACCAAGACTATATGCAAGACATTCTTTCAAGAAAGAACTCTTAATAAACTTTCTATTGCTAGGCAGACAATCATTCTGAATTTTTTTTCTTCTAATGTCATATTCCAACGAAACCTGCCTTTTCCAATTTAATAGCCAATATTAGAGCTTGTCTAGAGGAGGTCACATAAATGGCAAGTTTTAGGCATATTGAACACACAGATTTGGCCAAGTCAATGTTTCATCACATTCAACTAGCTTTGCATGTTTGTTCATATTAAGATATCAGAAACTATCCATTACCATTAGTGCACTACACCACTGAAGTTAATGAGAGGAACGGTGTATATGGTCATAGAATTTAGCAAAACCAAGACTTTGCTATATTGTCTTTGGAATCCAGGCTAACTCTGATGTGGTTGGCTGGTATGTCTCTGTGTAGTTTTTCACTGTTGTATATCGAAGCAGGCTGTGAAGTATAACATGAGAATTTATGTCTTTACTCGTTGTATTATAATAAGTAGTTTTCCTTTGTTGCCTTGAGGTCATTTAGAGATTAACTGTCCAGAGTTAGTAAGGGTTAAATACTTGATTTAATTTGAGGATAAAAGGATACCAGTCAATAAATAAAATCATTGGACTCAATATAAAGGTGAAATCTGTGAAGCTGTGTGAGAACTTTGTCCTATTCCCTATGTCTGTGGGAAGACATCTATCATCTCCCTCAGTCTGGAGCACATGAACTCATTCACTATCCTATTTCTAGCCTGAAAGAATTGAAGCTCAAGGACAAACAGAGTCCTACTGGAAACATCTTAATAAGTTCCTAATGGATGTTTTTTATCAAAGCACTCCCATTTTCCAATCCTCAGACAATTTTATGTTTTGTACACAGATAGCAGCCTTTTTGTTGTTGTTGTTCATATTTTGCAGCCTCTATAATTAGCATTTAATCTTATTAATCTTATTGGTGTTTCCAAGTACTCTCTTCAGGGTCATAGTATCAGTAATATTGGATATATGTGGAAAATAAATTTAAATTTTATCAGAAAAGCATTCGGGTAGAGATAAGAACTCAGTGCATTTGAAGGAAAGAGATAACTGAATTCTGAAATGTCTTGGATTTGGAACAGATGCATAAATACACACATCCATAAAGATTTGGATGCATTGAATTTTATCAGACTGTTTGACCTTGTCCCAAAACAAGAGGCATCCTTCCCTCACAGAGATGAGATGCAAAAGCTCTAGGACTCTACTCAAGACCTATCTGCCTTGGGTCTGCTAAGGGATACAGAGGCACCTGTCACTGGGAGAGCTGCTAGAGAAGTCTGATACTCTACCAAGAGGCTACTAGGGTTGATTTCCTAATGTCACAGAATCACAGAATATGCTGAGTTAGAAGAGACCCGTGTGGTGTTATGGATATTCAGAGAGACTTCCAGTCTTCTTTTTCCCCTTAGCACATCATTTCTATCTCCAAGATTTAAATTTTCTGTAGTTTATATGATAGTTGACTATTGTTTCTTCCCACCTCATCTTTTATATATCTTCCAAAATATTAATAACCTGTAAGTTACTCAACAGCCTTCTGTTTTCAGATAGTCAGTCTAAAAAATACTTAATGAAAAATAGATCAATGAGCCTTCCTTTTCCTGTAATTTATTCTTTCTCCTAAAGCATATATAAAACTATCAAAAGTGAAGTAAAAACTGAATTGCTAAAATTCTGTTGAAGTCCAATGAAAGATAAAAAATGCTTGAATACCCATCTCATTTCTGAAATGGAATTTCAGTTTCAAAGCCAGGTAACTGTTTTTGAAAATGTTACCTTGTTTCTTTCTAATAATTTTATCTGCAATTATACTCTTCAATTTCTTTGAGGAAGTACTTTTAAGTCTGACTGAATTAGTAGAACCAAGACATTGATGTCTTGGTTTTTTGGTTGTTTTTTTTTAATTACACATGCCAAAACCAGGAAAATGTGCTGTTAAAAAATGAAAATAATTGAAAAACATAGATATAAATATGATTTAAGGATATGCTTCAAGTTTCTACTCAAAAAATTTAAATGTAGTCTGTAGCAAATATTATTCTTTGGGTTAAAAACATTAAAATTAGTCATGCCCAGACTTTGAAAATATTTTAAATGCAAGGATTTTATGTGGGGTTCAGCAAGACTTGAAATGAATTAATGCTTATACCTGGTAAAGCATCAAGCTCAGTATAAATGCTTTCATGCTTAATATCTCCCGATAGCAACTTCTGCCTTGCATGCATTCACACCATTTTTGAAGATCAAGATGAAAGGCATGAACAGAAGACTCAGTTGCCACATTGTTTTTCAGAAATGTATCCTATAGTGAAGCTTTTCCATTCATTTCACTAAATCTTAATAAAGAGTTACTTGCTATTCCACACTTTTCTGGGAAAAAAAAAGTCTTCTCAATAATTCCACAAAGAAAACTAATTCTCAGTTCAGGAGGAGTAATTCTTGCCCTTCAAAAACTTTTCATATTTTATTATTTTTATCTTAGAACATAGGGCTAATCGTTTTTCACAGAAGGTTAGTGCTCATCCAATTTCATGGGGTTATTGGTTCATATCACAGATGTAAAAAATGCAAGTGTTGGTTATTTCATCTTTTCTAAAAATACAGACTGCTGCAGGACAGAATAATGGCATTTGGCTTATCTCTGAAGCACAAATATAACTTGGAGACCACTGGTGCATTTTAGGAAAGTAGTACCAATTTCTCATATAAAAAGCCAATCTCATTACAACATTCTCTCAACTGCAGTCCTCCTAAATAGAGTATTAGTACCAACTGCTAATATTCTTTCCTTTCAATAGATAGAATGTGGATGCAACACTACTGAACTTTTTCTAGTAGGTCATCTGAGGTCTCTGAGCCCAAAGAAAATTATGTTGATCACAAGAATGATTTTTAGATCTGGTAGATAGGAACAGGCTGAGGTCAAGCTTATCACATCTCAGAGATTTATTTATTTTATTTTATTTTTATGCCAGGTACTCAGATGGGGACCAAGGGAGAGATTAACCTTTCCTTAATTTAACTGTTTAAAAATAAGGTGCTGAGTCTGAACAAATCAATTACCTTGGTTTCTTCTCAACATTGGAGAAGGAGATTTGGGAATTTCAGTCTAGTTTTGTAATCGAGTTCATTGTAACAGGAATCCGACCTATTTTAAAGCTGAATTGAAAACTAATTTGTAGGTCCAGCTGCAAATGAACTCCCTTTTCAATGTTTAAGTTTCTCTGATAATTCAGTGATCTAAACATACAGATATAGAGCCATATAGTTAAAGACATCTAGAAATGAGTGCAAGGAATTTGGATTCTGCTGCTACTAAATACCCTTAGAAAAGCAACAGAGACTATAAAATAATTCAATAAATCTGTACAAAATACTACTATGGCACATGATATGTACAAATTAGTTTATGAGTGACAGGATTAGAGTGAGTGTTTCTCCGAGTACAATGGACTCAGCAAAAAATCTTATTTATATGAATTAGAGAATAGTTCTTCCAAGTGAGACTGTAGTGAGGCCAGTGCGTAACAGCAGCCATTACCCAGAGCAATGCTTTCTGCCAGTCCTTGGCAGGCTAAAGGCTTCAAGGGCATGAGCAACGAATATACGTCCCTGGATGCTGCTCCTGCCTAAGCAAGCTCAAAGCAGCATTAACAGGAGGTTCAAAAAAATAATCTTCCAATACATTAGTCTGATACTTATCAGAACCTTCAAATTAATTTAAAATAGTTGGCTTATTTACAGAAGTCTACGCTTCGTAAAAATAACCCAATTAATCCTGGGCTGTAGATTCATACCCCCAGGGCATGTGAATCCATTTCCATGGCATTAGTTGCTGAGGAACTGCTAACATTTCATTCAGATGTGATGAGCAAAAGTGTCAATCCTGTCTGTCATTGGTAGGAAGTGAGTAGAGATCAGATTTTGTTTAGGGGTGTTTTTTTTTCCTGAGCTGATAGACTCCTTTCGGCTTCCTGCTGCACTGCAGCCCTAAGTATTACTGATAAAGATTTCTGCTTAACAATATGTTCAACTTCTTTCTTAGCTACTATTTGACTCATTAGTCAGAATACAGCAAAATTAACTTTTTTCAGTAGTTAGTTCAGATGAAGATCACCCTCCATGCTGATAATATGCAATAATACCAAACAGAGAAGAAATGACTGCAGCACTGAACTCTGTATGAAGTCACAATTCAAAGGATACACAGTTCTTTCAAACTGAATGGCTAGTCAAAATCTGTGGTCCAGTGATTTATTTTGGTTAGGAGGAAAAGATAATGATGAAGCCAGGTTTGGTACTGGTACTTTGGTACTTGGTACTTCTTATATGAGGCCTTTACACTGCACTTCAGAAAATCAAGCCCTATAAAATCATCAGAATGAACATCAAAATTCTTTCATATGAGTTCTTTCCCAGATCTTTCAGAAGAGCTCATTTTTTTTCTTTTTTTTTTTTTCTTTTTTTCCCTACTTCTCTGTAACTGCTGCTGTGATTTGTCTCTCTGATTTTCTCTTTTGTGTATTTATCTGCACTACAATAATAGCCTATCCCAAAAAGAACATTACTTCTGATTTTTAGATTAGACAGGTGCATTATGAAAGGAACCTCACTTGATTCTGCAAAGCTCTAGTCAAGTCACCTTGCAAATGTAATTATACTGCATTATAGCATTGCACTGATACACATATCGTATATATTCATATAAATTTGATATGCTACGTAAAATTTAACTCAGTGATGAGTATTTGTAAATACTGTGAGCTGTCTTAAAAGGGCAGACTTGTAATTTGCATCTAATATTTATATGAAGTAGGCCAATCATAGTCTGTGTAATCAGGACATCAGCAAAAAATTTAAGTAAGTATTCATTCTAAACACACTGATAGAATAAAGAGCTCATGACCTCCAACAAAACCAGCACCTGGGATAATAAGTTGTTGGTAAAGAATGCAAAATTGGGTGCAAATAGATAGAAATGCCATGAGCATAGTATCACAGCATCAATATAAAAATGTAGTGGGCTCAGTGTCAGTCCATTCACATTACAGAAAAGTAAAAAATACCTGAAGTCAGAAGGAAGTGTTTCACTAAATATTACATCAGCAGGTGCACAAACATTACTGCCATCTGCAAAATAGATTCAGCAATGCTCATTAAGGTGGAGTTTTGATTTGATTTCATTTGATTGATCTAGTGCTCATTCTCTTAGGAATGTATCCATTTCCATAGTACCCAGAAAGCAAAAACAGTACAACACAGCCTAATTTGAAATTCAACAGCCTAATATTAATAATAATTTAGTGCTTATGTGGAGCATGTTATATATTCAAAGAACTGTACAAATATTAACCAACCAATACAAACTAATGTTATTCCTTTACTATCTCATTATATTAATGAAGCATATTAATTATTCTCCATTTACTCTTTCATGTTTTTAGCTCTTTGCATTTTAGCATTTTATGGCAAACTCTGGAGATCAATTTGTACAGCTAAGAAAGATGTATACATGCATAATACATTTTACAAACTCCTCCTTAAATAGTGTCTGCTTCCAAATGTACACAAAAGGTCTTAAAATGAGACATCCTGTAAAGATTCCGTCTTTGTGATATTGTAAGTTAGGTATTGATAGAACCAAAAGAATTTCAGGTAAAAATAGAGTTGGTTAGAATTTTCCTGAGACAAATTTACTGTCAGAGAATGACAGTCTCTCAAAAATCCTCAGATATACACTCCAGCTTTTCTGTGGAAGGAAAGTCCTAAGACAGGGCTCAAGGGCATCCAGCTCAGAGTAACCCACTAGATTTACAGGTCCAGTGTAGCAAATTTTTTCTGCGTCCAGGGCTGGACCTGGAAAGATGCCTTTCCAACTTTCTCAGTATGGATCTGGAAACTTTCTGATCCCTTGCAAGTCTGAACATTTTATATTTTAATGTTAGCCTTCAAGCATGCTTATGAGCCACTGTCCCTGATTGCTCACACTTCCTGCATGCTGAATCATGATCAGGCTTCTGAATCCAGGATAAGCCAGCTACATCTGCTGGTGGAGAAATCTGAAGATAAAAGAACTGATAGAGAGTCCCTTGTGCCCAAGTGATCAGAATCAGCTGCTGCAAGGACTTGAAGCTGAGTTGAGTTTCAGTGCAGTTACCAACAGCACCAGTGCTTTTTCTTTTTTTTTTTTTTTTTTTTTTTTTTTAAATCTGGACTTTGCTCTTGGCAGGGGCAACCAAAATTTGTCCTTTCTGACATCTCAGAAATCTTGGAGAAAAAAGACTGAACCAGGAAATTTGGAACATAACCTCTTAGGTGGAATTTCAGGTCTGAATGAAACATTCTGTGTTATAATTTTAAAAGAAATACATTTCAGTTTGGGCTGTTTGTTTGTGGGGTTTTTTTAAGTTTGTCTGGAGATTTGAGATTTCGGGGTTTTTTTCATGCTGAAACACACTATTTGTGTTCAAAATTTCAGATTACTGAAAGAGAGGAACTCTAATTTCCAAGAAGATTAAAGTAAAATCTAATAAGCTTTGTGACAAAGATTTTCCTTCCCTTGTTTCAGCCTTTAGCCAATTTCTGAGCAGAGTGATGGGGAGAAAAGTGGGGTTTTGAAGTGATATTATAGATCAGGTTGGTAAATCGTTGTACTGAACAGTTGTGAAAAGTTAATAATGGCTAGTTCATTGACTTTGTGTTTTGAAGATGGAAATATGATAGGAATACTAAGTATAATTACCCCCATCTTTTATATAAGGTTTCCAGTAGTTTGCCTATTGGCTGCAGTGTCCTGGACACTTCCCAGTTTGCCTAAATAATTACATTCTGCCTACTTACATTTTTGTCTACAATTTCAACTGTTATTTGTTATTTCAAATGTTATTTGTCATTTCCTGTTGTGAGGTGATAGTGCAACCTATTAATTCCTTCATTTTGATTCAAAGTTTAAGTCATCCCTAGTGAGTGCCTGAGAGCAGGAGAAAGAAAAATGTGACTTTCTTCTGGAATTGCTGACAAACTAAATTCAGATGAGAAGTAATAGAAGAAGTAGGAACATGTGGGAGGATGCAAACTCACTGTAGTGTGCTTGAATGGTTACTCAACTAAGAGCAGAGTAGATTGTGTTGAACAGTTTCGTGGTTTATTTTGCAAGCAAACAAACAAATAAATGGAGGTGTTTCCATATTCATCTCTTAACAGTTCCTACCAGTTGTAGCTAGCACGTGGAAGTATGTGATAATAAGGGTTTAACCTGACAAGCTACCTCAAGCGTAATAATAGACAAGAGGAAAATTCAGACACATCTTGACCAAAATAGGATTGCAATGCTACTGAAATGGACAGATGTGAAAGGCTGGGAGTGATGGATAAACATGAGAAAGTAGTAGGACAAATATATGCAGGTTTATATGAGAAAAGATGAAAATATATCCATTTTTTTGTCAAGACTGGAGAGTATTCTTTGTCAATATTTATCATAAAACAAAATTACTGTGTATTGAAATATAGTAGCTGTTTCAAACTACTTACA
Organism: Pseudotriccus pelzelni; assembly: GCA_035584735.1. Classification (NCBI taxonomy): domain Eukaryota; kingdom Metazoa; phylum Chordata; class Aves; order Passeriformes; family Tyrannidae; genus Pseudotriccus; species Pseudotriccus pelzelni. The sequence continues at coordinate 125,425,911 of JAWMRA010000078.1, forward strand.
CAAAAGTACAATTTGAATTTAAGAATACCCAATATAATAGTGCAATAAGAATTAATCGATGCTGATGGAACAGGGAAATTCAGCTACATAACTGATGGATATAGCCTATGTCCATATTGAGAACACTAAGGATTTGCTTTGAACAGCTGTGAATAAAGAATTCTGGAGATGAGAAGGCTCTTTGGAGAGGAGACAAGAAAAATATCTGTGGAGGAGAAGTTAAAGGGGAAAAAAAGAGCTGTATGGTTTTACTTCCTCTTCTAGGAAACTAAGGATTTCAGCACTGTTATTTTACCACTGTGAATCTTTCATAGTTACTGCTTTGCCACTTTCTGCTCTAGTTATAGTAGCAAGAAAGTTATCTCATCCAAAAACAGTCAGAAGTTTCTTTTAGAAAAGACTACAGCTTCTTGCTTAGTAGCAGCATTATCGGGCACACTGGTCCCCATGCCCAAAGTTTTACATGTGCTATCAGATCATTTCCTGATGCAATTAGAAGAATCAGCTCTGTTTTGTAAAGCTATTTATGTTTTGGACTTGCTCTAAGCTATCAGTTGAGCCCCTCTGGAACAAGAGTGAACACCTCCCTGCAAAATTTGTACTTCATGGTTTGGCAGGTAACATTATATTGAGCCTTTCTATTCTCCACTTAATCCAGTAGAAATCCAGATTCAATGACACTGAGAACACATTAGAAATCCTTCCATACTTAGTTTTTCCTAAACAGTAAGGTCAGCAGGTTGCTATGGATGATCATTCACTTTAAGGTCTGCCTTGTAGAAAAGGAATACCCTGTAAAGCAACACACGGATAAAATATCTAAAAATATTCCTCTGATTTGATTGCTTTTAGGGTGGTTCCTAACTAAACTAATAAAAACTCCCTGTGATAAACACAAAGTGAAAAATAGCTGCACAAGTTGGATCTGAAAGTCACGCAGACACTGACTTTATCCCTGTAAGTGTGTAACTTAGTGACTCTGTCCCTTTAGGGGTTTTGCTTTGCTTTCTCTTTAAATTGTTGAAATAACACCTCTACTTGGGGGCTCGAAGCTTAACTAGGCAGGTATTATAAAGGGCTTTTGAAAGATTAATATAACTGCCAAGCTTTTTAATTAATCGATTTCATCACTAGCTCCAGTTTACAAGCAAGCCCCTGGCACAAACCTCTCAATATATTGTTGTTATTGCCACATCTTCACTTAGGAGACCCACCTGTTTATCCAGCATCTTACACCACAAGGTATGACACAGACTCTTCAGCTTCACAGCTCTGATCATGCTGTACTTGGCTGTGTCAGATGTTTTTGACTGTGCTCCTGCCTCTTCTTCAATCATCCTCTAAGCCCATAACAGCAATCTAACCCACTGCATACTGAATATGATTTCTAGCTCACTCTTCACATATTCTTGCTGTCCTACAGTGTCACTAAGTGAACAGAAAGATCAAAGAAGGAATCCTAGATGTAAAAGTGCTTGGCATAGCTCTACATGTATTTGAGAGATGGTTCAGAGCTAGGTGATAAAGTTCATCCTGGGCTGATCCCAAATTTGTTATCAGCTGCCTTAGGAAACCTTACTTCACAAGGTAAAATGGAAAGGAGAAAATTATGCAGAGGAAGGGAACAGCTGGTGCACTCCTACACATGTGCAAGAGCCCAGATGCACAAACATTTGGACCTGTAATTATAGAAGCTTGGCAGCTTTAGTTCCTTGCAAGATTTAGTATGAATGAGGACTGGGTGAACTACATTGTCCTCAGAATCTTCTGTGCATTGCTCACACTACCTTTATATATCCTAAAGATGGGTGACATTGGGGTAAATATTTTCCTTGGCAGTAAGAATATGCATATAAAGGTCAGTAAAAGTGGCTCTGAACTCTCTGAACAAATCCTCAGTCTACCTTTGGATTAACCTACAAAATTACAGGAAGCAAGAGGAACAAGGAAATGGCAGGTGCTATTTCTGAATTTACATTTATCTACCTCTCATAAGTACCGTAAAATCTTGAAATTACATACAATTTATACTGTGGTCTCTATACTTTCAAAGTTCTTGGGGACTTGCACCTTTACAACTAGACTTCATAATATCATCACATGAGATGCTGAAAAGTAAGTATTTGCAATGGTTTAGGTGTTAAGACTAAATAGGGATTTGAAGTGTAGTATTGTGTCCTGGATCTGTTCTGGTATATTTGAGCTGTCTTTTGATAGTGGGAAACAAATGAATTACTAGAGGAGAAATGAAAATATTCTCCTTTTATTCCTCATCTGGACTGGACTCAGTGACTTTACAAATGTGCAGTTAAGCTAAATTACATACTACTCTCAGTTTAAACTGTTTCTTGTTCAGTGTGAATGCAAAGGTTAAAAGTTTCTGCATTAACAAATCTACAAAATACTTTCATGGTATGAATATATCTCAAAACAGAAAGACTCTTTTGTTACAGGTTTTTGATAACTTTAAGGATGTAGCATTTTTAGCTCAACCTTTTTTTTTTAAATCTCATATTTCAACTTGGTATTACTTTTTTTTTTTACTGTTTATTGTACAGGAAGTAGACTTGATGAGAATTCCAGAAACTTGAAGTTCTTAATTAGATTTATTGATTTTCAAGTTTTAACTCTCCAGAAAATACAGCTCTTTGATAGCATATACAGGATTAATACATTAGGTGCCAAAAAGTTTAATCTAAAAGGTAATAATGGAAACAGATGCAGTTTTCCAGATATACTGTGAAAATATCAGATAACTTTTGGATATTTTGCAAGGAGTTTCTTCTACTAATTAAATCTTAATGTACAACCATTAAAGAATCTAAGAAGCCTGTTATGAGCTTCAGTTTCAGAGGAGTTTAAAACATTTTAAAAATATATTAAAATAAAAAGCATAACATTTCTTATAACCCAGTCATCACATCCGCCTTAATAATTTATTTATATGTAGACTTTAGATTTTCTTTCAAGGAATCTAAAAATTTTTGAATTATATATAAAATCCTTTTTAAATTAGGAATATTTCAAATGTAGACAATATATCCATTATTTGCTTCTTGTTTAAGTGGCCTTTTAAAGCTGAATCTTAACATGCTAAAGCCCATTTAATTTCTTGCAGCCTTGGCATTTTTCCTGCATCTGTTGATATCATCAGCACACAACACTTCAGAAAAGGAAGTTCCATTTCCAAATCCAGGGAAGAGTGATTATGAATTCAATATGCCAGCAGAGAAATTCAAACAGAGGTCAAGTATCCTGTATCCTATTAGTGTGTCAGATTGCTATGTCATCCAGGGCTTGTTTTGAGTCATCTCAGTTCAACTTTATAAGATCTTTTGGCCACATCTGTTTTTTGGTTTAAATTTTAAGAAAGACAATTTCTAAAAAGTTATGTTTTTATAAATTGCACACAGTAATATCCAGCTTTGAGGGAAACCAGACTAGCAAAATTTTGTCCATACTGAGATAAGCTGTAAATCTCAGTTACCTTCCATCATGGTTAAAGCAGACTTTGTATTTTAATCCTTTTTTCCAACATTGTTTTGGAGAAATTTTTTCTTTAAGAATAAACCACCCCCATCACCAGAGCTGCAGAGGAGGGCCAAAAGAGGAAGATGCCTCCAGGAAGGAGTCAGAACTCTCACCACCTTTGACCACGTTTATTGTCAGACCGGCACAGAGAGGTAGTGGCCACCATCCTGCCTTCTCAGGAGTTGGCAGAACCGTAACTGTCGCCAAAACTGATGACCTGTAACTGTTTTTGAGTTCGAGAGAGGATTCCAGACACTCAGGAAGTACCTGCTGCAACTGCACCCACCAATTGCAGCTGCTGCCCCTCCACAAGCCACTCCAAGCCTTGTGCAGTCACCAACTGCTTTTTGCCAGCTGCCGCCAGATCCACAGAAGGAAAGAACATTCCAATCTGGCAATCCCTGATAAGGTATTCTTTCAAAGCTATTGAAATCAGTGGCAAAATTAATTCATCTTAGTGGAATCAATGCATCATCTTTGCTCTTTGTAATAATCTTTGTTTCAAAGAAAAAAAGGCATGAGAGGAATGGAGAGCTAGAAAATATCTGTATAGTTACTATACGAAATTCTATACCACCTTCATTTCTGACATGAATTAGCCTATTTCTTTGTAGACCCAGCCCTGTAACACACTGATGTAACCAATCAAAGAATGAGCCTTAATGTTTAGATTCAGATTGCAACTCTGAAGAAAAAATTAGAAATGTAGGCTTATTGATGTACTTCCCCCCCCCCCCGTTAATTAGTTGTGTAGTCTACAAACTTGCTAGAAAGTAGTACCATACTGTTTCAAATGTGTTGTCTGCAGTCTTCCTGGGAGAGAACATAACTGCCTTCTCTTTTTATTTAAAGTAACAATAACATTCCTGCATAACCTAAAACCATCACATTAGATATAGGTGTCTCTCAGTGGATCACTACTGAAAAAGACGTTTTCTAGAAAGATTTTAATGCTGAAGGAAGCAGTTCACAATTTGCTTCAAAGGCAATATAGCTTTTTATGTTTTTTAGTTATACATTTCATTGGAATTTTTAAGGAGAATATAAAATAGAATCAAGACTGAATAAAATTGATTATTGGTCTTGTTCCTACTCTATGTTGCATTTTACTTCTAATAACATTAAGGTTCTTGTAAACTAATCACCCATTGGGCCCTAGATATCATCTGATAGAAACAAAAATGTAGGACAAGAGAAGAAGGAGAACAACAAAGGCAAGAAATAGCCAGCATGTCCTCTGACCTGTGGATTGATTATTGATCTTCTAATTGTGTGCCCCAAATGAATATTGTATGCTTAGATGGAAACAAACACCATGATAGGCCTTGCTTGATACCTATGCTCCATATGACTATTCTTCCCATGCTTGATAAATAATAGAGAGCATTTTAACCTTGAAAGGGGCTGGGAAAACTTCAGAAAGATAAAGGTTCATCAGTGAACATTGTCTATTAGGTAGTCTGTACTATGACAATGACTGATTTCCAGGTGAATGACCCGGAAATTTACTTTTCAAATTTATATGCCTGATAGAAATCTGAGTGACCTCAGAAAAGTACTGGTTTTTTTCTCCTATATATTTACACATTATCATTTACATCCTCTCTACTTGCAGCTCAACTTCCTACTTCTCTTGGAGCATTATTTTAATATTTTAACCTGTAACTGTATGTAGGGCTTATGAAATATTAATAGCATTTATATTAAAAAAAGTTGTGTGTGCATAGTTATACATATGTTTTGACGTGAAAGCCCCAGGAAAAAAAGAAATTTATTTAACTTTCATAAGGACTTCAGGATATAGCACCTTTCCCAACTTAGCCCTATGTAGACCAAATTGCAGCAGCTTTACTTCAGCAAATGCTGAAATAGGCAAAATAATGTTCTGTGTTTAAAATTCTCCTCAAATCCTCCCTCTACACACTTCACAATAGAGCTGTTTTATCTGTGTAGCAAAATAGGACTATCGTAGAATATGTCATGCCTTTAAAACAAGTTACGTGCAATACTTCCCATGTTAACAGACTGAATGTTTTCTGGTTTTCCCTCAACATAGACAATAAACCAAAGGGAAAAAAAAAAAAAAAAAAAAAAGAAAGCTACACAAGCAATCCATCACTGTCATGGGTTTGCCTAGGGGACAATTTTTTACCACACCCCCCCACAAATTGCTCTAAGGTGAGAGAAGTTTATGCAGACAAAGAGATCTGATTGGGGAGAAAATAATATTAGGA
>JAWMRA010000078.1:125431775-125469267 GCA_035584735.1 Pseudotriccus pelzelni
GGCTTTTGTCCGGAAATTCATCCGGACAAACTATTTTCAATCCCCAAGGAGGGGGACCTTTGCAAACCCATGACACACAAACATAATAAACTCACTCTTGAACAATGACAACTTGAATGGATAATCAGGACTTTCCAAATAATTCATTTTTAATGTGAAACCAGAGGATTCATTAATTTGTCATGTATAGAAGATGCCCTTAAATCAACTTCAGTTCAAATAACTTGTTTTTCAGATAGGAGACAATAAGATTTGAGAATTACAGCCAAATTGTCTCATAGGCACATGAAGTCAATTCACTCTCCATTCAAGTGTATTATTCCTGTGCAAAGTTTTCCATTTAAATCTGTTTTCCCATAAGAAAGGAATTGCTAGAATGTAATAGAAAGCACAGTACACAAGTAGGAGTTAATCATCTAACTGCCACATGTGTCCAAACTGCAGATCCTGAAAAGTCTCTTTCAGTTGCATCCAAGTCCTTAAGGAGACACCTATGTTTTTGACATTATCCCACTCCAGGCAGCTACAGTTCAGCTCTGGGCCTCTCAGGAAAGGCAATCTTTACTGCATTTGCTTCACTGAGCAGGCCAGCATGTCATCGTGATTCACTGTCTGTGCTCCACACACCTTGCCTGGGAAGCTGGAGCTGCTAAACCTGTATTTATTAACTTGTGGAATCTGCAGACATGTCATTCACGACATGCAGGAGGGAGCTCCGGTAAATGGCTGTAATACCTCCCCCATGAAACAGTCAGGCATAGTTCTGACCATGTTAACAAAACAAATAAAGGTGACAGTGTGTGAAAACAAAGGCAATGTGACTCTCCAAAGTTTAGCATTATTTTATTTGCTTTTAATGAAAGTCATTGTACAAAACAGTCTGAAATACTCTCCAGATATTTTGGAGGGAAGGGTCAAAAATATCCATAGCTTGCAAGTTATTGGAAGTGATGCTCATTCTTAGTGGCAGATTTTGCAGAAAGTAAATCCAAATGTGCTTATGAGCTACATTTTCAACAGTAGGGCTTGCCTTTACATAGTGGGATGAAGAAAAAAAATATTAAGAAAACTTAATATTTTAATCTGAATTTTATTAAAAGAGTATCTTCATTGCGAGAATGTTAGTTGACACCTTTAATTTAACATAAATATAGACCATAAGCTTTAAAGAAATATAAGCTACAGTCTTTCCTGGAAGCCAAATTAGCAGCTCCACTGGAGTCAATGGCATTGGTGTTTTAATTTCACAAAGGCCAGAAATTCAACCTGATACCACCAAAATTTCTGATCACATGGTGAAATATTTTATGTCTCCAAAAATAATTTTATTATTAATGTTGCTATCCAGCGCATTGCAGATGAATTGTTTCAGTCTTTGTCCTGTTTTAACTTAAGACACAGATTTTTCTTTTGATAAGTTATAATCAGTGTTAGAGATTGGCTAGAGTCTGATTTTATTGGAGCATGGAAATATTTTTTTTTTTGTTAACAGAGCACTACAGCATTTAAAAAATCATATTTAGTGGTAAATGTCTATTTTTGACAGCCACCAACAACTTTTATTTGGGGGCTGAAGTTTTTGTCATACTCAATAAAGACTATGCACTTTTATGAAACGTTAATCTAAAAGCATGTCAGATCTGTTTGGAAGGCAACCAGTAGATTAAAGAACTAAGCTGAACACTAGGGACTTCTTATTAACTATACTTCCCTCTTATTCTTACTATAAATAACTTTGCTCCTGTTTTATATTTAAAATAAACTTTCACTGTTTTGACTTCTCAATTTAAATCAATATATAAAAACACACACTGAGTTAATAAGATAGAGATCAGTTCCAGAATATTTAATTCTTCATTGGCTTTCACTGGATGTAGCTTGAACATATATCACTCTGTCCCAAACTATTTTTAAGACTGGTTATTTTCAAGACACTAGGAAAAGAAATCCCATACCAACCACATTTTAAATTATTTGACAAATGCACACTGGGATTAAACCTGCCACAATTGGAGATGCACAGGTTGTAAAGTGAGTTGCACTGAACCATCTGAATGTAATAAAAATTACTTAATCTCTAGGACAAGCAATCCTTCAATTACCCATCAAAACCTGGTCTTGGATGTCAGTTATGTAATAATATATCTGTTATTTGTCAGGAAACTCTACCAGAAGAATTTCTTTTTCTTTGCAGATATAAATATGAAACACAGGCATCAGACACAGATAGTGGAGTAATTTCTTTTCATGTATGCAAACTGAACTTCTGTGCCTTGTATATCCCTTCTGCAAATGGTTTGTGCTCTGGGAGTGGTCTTTCAAAAGGTTTTAACAGTTTTGAAGTTGCATAATGAGGGGGAGATACTCCTTCTCCAAAGTTATGTTGTATTTTCATGGATTGTGGCTATATGCCAAAGGGCTTGGTAGTCATTATTTCGAATCTCCAAATGATTTCTAGGGATTAAGTGCAAAATAATTGCTTTCAACAGATCATTTCACCCTGCAGTTAATTTTCCCATGGGACTTGTCAGACAGGAAACTTTACAATCTACCTTTCTGATTTTGGGAAAATGTGATTGGAACCAGTGCCTCAGTTTAATTTTTGACACAATTTTTTGATACTACAGTGATTCCATTAAATCCTCATGATAATTCTTTTACTTTATATTTTTATTATTGTTTAGAACCAATCTAATCCTTTCCTTTATTTAATTATTTTGCTGTACAAAGAGGGTGTTGAAATTCTCACTTTGGGGTCAGGGTTTTGGGTGAGCTGGGCACAGTTCAGCAACTATTCTGGGGATGAAGTTGTCAGTCTATCATTACCAGTGGAATCTAATTTCTCTGGCATTGGGGCCATCTGTAATAGACGCTGACATGACAGTGACTGCTGTGTGCTCATAGGTAAATGTGGTTGTAGAAACTTTAGGAGTCATCCTTTATTCCCGAGATCTATCACAGATTTTGTGCTTGTGCTTATCCTTGCAAACTATACAGGATGAGGACATGGGCTTTACCTGTGCTGTTCAAGTGTTGCCATATACATCGTTAGCCTTTTGGCCTAGACCAGCTAGTAGGGTCCCACACAACAAGGGCACCACGTGTGAGGCACAGAATGGCCTCCAGATTGGTCTGAGTATGCCATCATCTTTTGGGAGGAAGTGTTTAGCTGCATGAGATGTGCCAGTTGTCTGAGACCTTTCACCTAGCACAGGGTGGTTTTGTTACCTGCAGACAGGAAGGGATCCAGCATCCTTTGTCTCCTCTGAGAACACTGCCACAGTCATGGGAAATTACTCCTCCCTTACTCAGTAACTTTGTGAATCTGCCAAAATGTTGGGAAACCTCCTTGATTCCTGAGCAAAATCATGACAATAACACTCCCAGCAAAATGTTTCTGTTGTATCAGGTTAGAATTCTCTGTTAGAGCATCAATGTCCCTATAAATTTTGCTCAATGAGACCCTAATCTTGCTTGTGTCCTGATGTGATACATTAATGGATAATTGTAATACACTGGTGTTTACACACCTGTTATTTCCACATTCAACTCACTCTTTTACCAAGTTCTTGGCAGTTTTATGGGGCCCAGATATATTTTCCCATCAACTTTTGAAGCTTGTATTTCTTTTTGGGAGCAGGGAGAAGCGGGGACTGCAGCAATGGCTTCTGTGAGAAGACACCAGAAGCTGCCCTCGTTGTCCAGTAGAGCCAACAGCAGCCATTTCCTGGATGCACCTGCTGCTGGCCAAGGCCAAGCCCATCCATGATGGTGGTAGCACCTCTGGGATAGCAGATTTAAGAAGGGGAAAAAAAATCGCTGCGCAACAGAAAGTGTGAGAGAAGAGTGAGAAGAGAGAGAAGAGAAACAGCCCTGCAGACACCAAAGCCAGTGAAGACAGAATGGGAAGAGGTGCTTCAGGCACTGGAGCAGAGATTCCCCTGCAACCTGTGGTAAAGACCGTGGTGAGGCAGGCTGTCTTCCTGGAGCCCATGGAGATCCATGGTGACACAGAGATCCACCTGCAGCGCGTGGAGGACCCCACACTAGAGCATATGGATGTGTCCTGAAGGACACTGTGATCCTGTGGACAGGCTGTACTTGAGCAGGCTCCTGGCAGGACCTGTGGCCACGTGGGGAGAGGAGGTCGTGCTGGTGCAGGCTCCTGACAGGACTTGTAACTCCATGGAGAATGAAGCCCATGATGGAGCAGCTTGTGAAGAACTGCAGCCTCTGGGAAGGCCTCCTGTGAGAAAGATCCCACACCGGAGATGGGAAAGAATGTAAAGTGGAATAAGCAGAAGAGAGAAAGAGTTATGAACTGACTGTAACTCCAATTCCCCATTCCCTTGCACTGCTCCGGCACAGGAGATGGAAAAATTGGGACTGACATTTAATCTGGAAAAAAGAAGGGGTGGAGGCAAGGTGTTTTCAGGTTTCTCATTATCCTACTCTCACTGATTAGCAATAAATTAAAGTACTTTCCCCAGGTCAAGTTTGTTTTGTCTGTAATGGTAACTGGGTGATATATCTCTGTCCTTATCCTGACTCACAAGCCTTTTGTCACTTTTTGTCTCTCTGTCCTGTTGAGAAGGGGAAGTAATAGAACAGCTTGGTGGGTGCCTGGCAGTAAACCAGGGTCAACCCACCACAAGGGTCTACCGTAAGATATTTGACACATTGTTAGAAGACAATGTTTATCAAAACATCTAGAAAGTAATTATAGGAAGACAATAATCACAACTTTTGCCAATAGTCATTAGTCTTCTTTAGAGCTGTTATTGTTGAACAATGCAATGCATTGCCATCCCTCTTTGACAATATTCCTAATCATTTCACTTCTTGTTTTGGAAAGCTTGATGGTACCAGCAGCTGTTAAATGACTAAATACGTACCCAGGCACAGTTGGACAACAGGTAACAGAGTTGATTTATACAAGCGATTTTGATATTAGAAGTTATCTAGAATTTCAGCTTGGCAAATTTATCTGCTCAGAAATTAAACTTCATTAAATTATTTATGGTCAATCTACTGTAACAAAACAGCCTAGTGTATAGGCATATTGGCTTCTTTCTGTCTGCAGTATACAGTGGAACTTGTAAAACAAGTTCATTTTTTAACCTTTTGGAAAACCAAATAAAAAATTGTCTTCTATAGAAAATTTAAATTTTGTTTCTACAAAAATATTTTAATTTGTTGCCTGAAATTCAAAAATAGATTTAAACAAAATTCATTCCTTTCTAATGGCAATTTCCTGTATTCTCTAGACCCTGTGGTGATTAGCATGTTAGTAACTGGTTAATAATAGAGTTTTTTGACATACAAAATTATTTCAAAAGATTAAAAAAAATAAAAAACAGACAAACCATTAATTAACAGTCCAAACAGTCTAAAAAACAGGGAAGGCAAATTATAAAAATTAAAATAATAAATTAACAGGCTTTAACTGGTTGTAAATGAATGTATGGGACTGTGGCAACACTCTAAAAAGCAATGCTTGGACTTTTTTCAGAAAAGTTAAATTGCCCTTGAATTTTAAAAGGTTGAAAAACACTTCTTTAGAACATGGACTCTTGAGATTATAAAGACCCTTTACCACTGATTAATGGCTGTCTTTCAAACTGGAAGTAGCTGATTCAGAAACTGCATTTCATAGAGACATCAAGTTCTGTTTTGTTTCAGCCTTATTTTGATCCTTTCAAGCAATGGTTAGTTTTACAAGGAAGAGTGAAAAGAGGATTATTTTATGAAAATAGAATAAGTTCTCTGAAAGACTGATTTGAGTATGTATTTCTAGACTTTGGTCAGGTTTGTTAGAACTGATTTTTTTTTTGAGCTTGGGAGCAAAGTTGTGGGGCAGCCCAAAAAGCCATAGAAGGTTTTGGCAGCTTATAGTGAGTGACTCCTAAGAGTAGCTAAAGCCCAAAGTCAGTCAACTGCACAGATTCAGCAAGGAGCTTTCAGAAAGGATTGCCTCCAAAGTGGCACATTCGGCAGCTTCTTTGGCTCTGCATTACAAGCTGGAAAAGATTAAACTTCTTGGTTTCGCTGTCCTCACTTTGTTATATGGTTTAAATGGTTGATTCTGACAGCTATTTGCATTTTTAGGAGTATACTGATTGCTATCAGAAAGTCAGCTGTTGAAAACATTTACTAGATCATGACATCTGAGATATAATGTTTCTCAGTCCTTAGAATAGGAAATAGCTGTAGTCTCACAAATACTGTGATACAGCAATTGTTGGCAAATGAGGATTTACTTTTTTTTTCGATAGTAACCACAAGGACCACTAATTATAGACAGAAAAATAATGGAATTACCATAATGACTGTTTTATTTACTTCAGAGTAAAACTTCATTATATACCGTCATTTACTGTATATGAAGCTATATGAATTATCCTGACGTCAACAGCTGATTAGTCTCAAAAATAAGCTGTATTGCAAATCCTTTTCTTCTGAAGAAATGAAAGAAAATATAGTTATTTAACGATTTTGTGTCTTGATGGGGTGAACTTAGAAAAGTTTTTAATTTTAATTAGTCATTTCCCAAGAGGCAGCCTGTAGCATTTTGCAATGTGTGTGTGGGCAGGACCTTCTCAGCCCTGAATCTTGTAGTAGGACCTGCCTGTAAAAGTATCTTCCTTGGCTCCTTGAAGAATTTTTTTTTTGCACAAAGATGAACTTGAATTCTGGATGAAGCATTTTTATCACAAATGTTTGACCTTGAACACTTCTGGGACTTCGGCAGCACCTTATCAGAGCTAAACCAATGCAGCATGTCTGCCATTAGTTTTACTAATGTTTTTGTAAAGCCTTTACCCTTAAAAGCAGCACTCTCCAGACATCTTGCTTGTCCTTCAATTAAGTTTTTCTGACATAAAACTTCAGGATGTGAAAGATGAAGGCCTATGGTATTTTTTGCTGGTATTGGGTAATAATGTAACTACACTACTGTTTTCATTATCTGTAATCCCAATCATTCAAAAGAACATTTGTTTTAAATCTTTATCTATGTTAAAAGAGGTTGATAAAGGGACACTATTACCCACTTTAGGGGTAACATTAAACTGTAGGGGTAACACTTTGTACCCCAATTTTAAGGATATTAGAGAAATAATATTTAAAAAAAAAGGTGTTGTAATTTAATTTGCTTCCCTCAAAGCAACTGGCATATAGCAAGTCATCATATATGTCAATATTTTGTACTCTTCAAAAACTAATTTTGTGTTATTAAGGAAGAAGATTTCCATGATGGATTTTATTTTTCTGAAAATGATTTTCAATTCTTTCTGTATAGAACTGGACATATTTGGAAGGGCTGCCATAAACAAAATCTGACTGTGGGGTAAATGGAGCAAAGGCTCAGTGAGACGCAGCATATCTGAATGGTCCTGGTTAGAACAGCTGTGAGAACAAGATCTGTGCATTGAATACTAGGCTACAGTATAACACCTTTCCCAGTACAAGTATTTTATAGGTTTGGCTCAAGCAAGACAGTCTATATTGTAATCAGCTGTACAAACAAGTAAGTGGAATATATGCTGAACCAATACACCTTGATTTAAACAGTTATTGCTCTCACAGTATTGTATTGACTTCATATGTTGGGCCCTATGGACACAATGTGGATTTGTGGCCATTTAGTGGAACATTTTTAATACTGTGTAGAGTATAAACTCAGATCTTGGTAGACACTAGTGGTTTTAATGCATAGAACTCTCACAGGCAACTTTAAGAGACTGTTCCTCTAATGGCCATGCAATACAGTTTGATAGAAGCAACAAGCCAAGTAGCCATAACTCCCCATGGAGTTCAATTTTTTTAACCTCACCTGAGAATCAGAGTTCTGTTGCATAAGAATTTTTTATGTTCTGCTTGCTATTTTACCCTTCAGCCAGGAAATATTAAAGTATATTATTTAAGAAGTATTTACTCTAGCTGTTATTTCCCACAGCAGTGCTAACGTAACCTTCCTTTCACCTACCTCATCTTGGATGAATTTCAGTCTAGCCATCAAGAGACACATATACGGATACTTATACTTGAAGGTTTTTTAGTTGGAGTATTTTGGCAATATTTCTTTCTGCCGTTGTCACTGCCCATATGCAGTATATGGCAGGCCATATCTCTCTCTGCCATCTCTAAAGAACTCTTGGGATATTTACTGTTCTACTTTTTTTACTAAATTTGAGAGCTCATTTCTCTCCACTGTGGTGTAATGCCACCATAAAATGATGTCTAGCAAAACCTGCCAAATAAAAATGGCTGATACTGTATTTATTGAAATACGGTTTTGATCAAGTAGGTTTTGCTACTGAATCAGAGAATTATCTACCAATAACTGTGTATAGAAGCTATTTTTCTAATTATTAGTATTAATAATATAAATTTTAGAAACAGGGCATTTTCCTCAAGATTTTATCACAGTAAAATTTTACAGCAGTTTGAGTGACATAGCCCAAAAAAATATCTTTTTGTATTCAGTTGCCCATTTGTCATGGCATGGGAAGATCAGCAATAATAAAAAGTCCCTCTCCATTTCACTGTGCTTTCTTATGATTCTTTTCTCACACCACTGCTTCAGAACGCAGTTGAAAAAAAAAAAAAGGGTGCCATCAGTTGCTCTCCAGGCAGAGGGACATTTTTTTAAGGGCTCAGTCCTGCTTCACATGAAGTACCATCAATTGAGGCTAAATAGCTTCTTATATGATAATACTTGAGTATATTTAAGGTGGAAGAGATCAGAACCAGCAGATATCCTACCCATTAGATTATTCTCCACTTGTATCAACAAGGCACTGAAATTATAGCCTCTAATCCCCAAGCGTGTCTTTCTGCAGCTTAATCTTAGTTTACTGGCAAAAATAGAGGCAACCACACAATTCCTTGCCTTCTCTGCTCCATACCATTTCTCCTTTTTTCCTTTAATTTAATTTCTTTTTTATTGTGTACTGCTTCTTTTGTTTAAGGCTTTTGTCACACGCTTCCCCACAGGTTTTACTCCACTTTTTATTACACTCTTGGGTACATCTGCTTATGGCTTCATGAGCTGATTGAGTGATTTTAGGGGAGACTGGAATGATTTCAGGTTAGACAAGAAAAGAGAAATATGGGGTAACAATGTGAGTAGAGCAAGCTGCACTAAAAGGAACTGAAAATACATTTCTCTGAGGACTTAGTTCACATCTGTTTAAAGGAACATTTTTTTAAGTGGGCAGTTCATATTAATTTTTCTTTCTTTTAACATACAGCTCTTTCAAGTAATTCGGTTATCATAGGAGCACTGTTGACCAATTTAATAATCTTGACAGAGGTTAACTAGAGTAAGACAAAAATTTACAATAATATTTTTTGAAGAAAAGACAAAATTATTTTCCTTGAAAAAATGTAGTCACTTTTTTGGGTGGTGGCAGGAGTATACATATATATATTTTAGCAAATCAAATGAGAACTTATTTTTCACACCAGAAGAAAAAAGCCTAACACAAACCAAAACAAAAACATCTCTGTTTAAATAAAATCCTGTGTAAAAATAATATGCCTCTTGTGACCTGCTGCTGAGATGATAATGGTGTTTGACACACTGTTTTTGTGAACAGAGCCCTCCTAGACAATGCAGCATTGGTTCATTGTAATTTCAGCTTGTGTTAAAAACTTAACTCCTGGGGGAGCCTCAGGCACAGCATGGTCACATAACACAAGACAATTTTTTGTATGCAGTTATGCTACACAAAGATACAGATCAAACCACACATAAATCTGGTTCATTATAGCTGTTGGCTATCTTTACAGTAATTTTGAGATACCATCCCACCTATGCATTAATATTGCCTTGAAGTATCATTTAACATTGCTGAAAGACAGCAATATGAAGGAAAAATACTAGAAAAAGCAAAAATTTCCTGCACTTTTTCCTTGTCCCTAAACACCACCATGAGTCCTGTAATATCAGGGCTCTGGGTCTCTGCGGACAATTGTGGATAAGGTGAGAAATAGTGGGTTTGTTCCTTCTCGTGACATTCTTTATTTGACTTTTAATACAAACTACACCATTTAGGAGTAACAAAACTACAGAGACCTGTGCAGTGACTGTTATCTCTGGTGTGTGTTTTTCCACATATGCAGTGAACTAAAAAATCTCAGTCCCTCACCAACACTTTTAAATGATAAAGCAGCTATCCTTCCTAAGGAACAGGCAAATGCCTTTGCTTCCTGTGTAAAGGAAGATAGTCTTCAGGGGGAATTCATGGAGGTATTTAGTTCCTGTCCAGAGAATATCTGCTTAAATGTAATGTAATAAAAAGTATGTTAGCTTTGCAAGAGCAGACATTCTGTCTGTGATAAGCCTTAAAACAAGTGTGTCTCAGCAATCTAACAGGTACTTCTGGGTATGGACAAGCCAGATACAAAAACTTTTCTACATCTGATTGAAAATAGAATCTATAAAGTTAGGTATTTACAAAGTCTGCAGCTGAATTCAAGGTGCTATGAGTCCACCAGAAAAAAGGGTGTTTTGGAGAGGAACAGCAAATATGTTAACAAAGCACCTGGACAATTTCAAGCCCTGGCTTTGCTTACAGATGGCTCCTTCTGGAAAGGCTGACAGAATGCAGCCCATGATGGGTTACGTTACTAAGTATCTGCAAATACAGAGATATCTCCAAGAAAGCCTACAGTCTGTATTGCCTAGGGAAGAGCATTCTACGGAGTAAAAAGAGGAAAAAGCTGCGATAGTAGGATTTAATCTGAGCAGAATCACTAACCTAAGCAACCTATGTTATATTCTGCATCTGCACTACTCATGAAAGAGTATTCAGCTCCAAGTTTCATCTGGTTTCATGACCTGCTACTGACTGCTGTTCAATTTGTAACATGGGCAAACCTAGGATAACCAGTGAAGGTGTGTCAGAGCTGGATGCTTGTTTGCCTGCGTGGGATTTCAGTGTGAATTCCTGAAGATTTACATATTCTTAATTTTCAAATTATATTTTTAGAATGAATTGCAACAAAAATAACAAAAAAATATTATGTACTGACAAGTATAAAATATAGAAGACTAAATGGACAAAATGGAATAATGTAAATGATGTATTTTTGATTAACCAGAAACTGTTCTGGATCATACTTTCTGTTTTATAAAAAAACGTTACATTACTGTTTGAAAACAGAAAATGAAACAAAAATTGTTATAATGATGTGTTCTCAGATTATGTCTCTTGGCACATGACAAGCCATCTCTTTTTCATATAATTTGTGTCTTTTGCTGGTTTTATTTTGTGATACACAATTTAAGACAACAAAGAAGTAGAACATACTAAGCTGATGGTGAAAGAGTTTGCTCTTGTATGTGTAAGGTGGGACAGATTCAGATATTTTAAAGTCAGAAAAATTATTGTTTCAGCTTCGTGTATAATGCACACCATAACACATAACTGAATTATTTCTCACCTGATCCAAGACGCAAAAGCATTGAGTTTTCGCTACTCAGTCACTCCTTGTATGATTTCAGAAAGCTGTTCTGGTGGTAATTATGATGTTAAACAAAACAAGCAAACAAGCAAAACAAGAACAGATGCCCTGTTTCTGCATTTATCTTCTTTCACTTTTTAGCCACAAGAAGTTGTATTTTTTTATGAATGATTGTAGAACTTTCAGCTCTCAAGTATTTCTTCCCTAAACAGGTATTTACAGACTCTGAGCCACCCCTTATCTTTCTCTTTGTTAAATTAACACATTTAACTAAAGATTACATACAAAATCACAATCCAAGCTGTGTTTCTGAACAGACCTGCTGCTATATGTATGAAATACTCAGGGAAACTTGTCCCAGCTTCATCTGATCTGGCACCTTCCTTACTGCCCTAACAATAACACCCACTCTGAGATCATTCATATGCTTAAATGACCTGCAGATCATATGAGCTCACTATTTCTGCATAGGTTTGGGTATCAGATACACATGTGAAAACACTATAATTATACTGAGCTCCCTAATGCTTCTATCATTTGCAGTTTTTTACTGAACAAGTAACATTTTTAGGTTATACATTAAAAAGTGTCTCATATAACCTATATTATACTTTTTTTGTGTAGTTTAGTTTAGTTCTTATTACAGCTACTTTAACGTCCTGTCAAAAGAATTAGATTTTTTACACAATGCAACATTATTTTCTCCTGTTAAAGCCTGAGGTTGAAATATGTACCAAACGATCATCAAACAGACATTTACTGCAGTCTCTTTACTTCCTGTTCTTTCTCATAATTGTTCTCAGTCTTGTGAAAACAACGCTTTTAAACAGCAAATGTGTGCTGTGTGTGATCGAGTTCATATGAAGAATAAATATGCACACTTTCTCTGTCTCTCTAGATATGATATGTGAGCAAGTCATGATCATTCAGACTTAATAACTTTTCAGCTCTCTGATCCCTTTCTCTATCTTTGCCAGGAGGGGATCTCCTGGGTTTTTTTATTGGAGAAAATGTGTTCAGCAATGTTTAGGAATTGTACTAATAGTATACCCTCTTCAGTGGATATAAAGGTGCCAGATAAAAGCAAAGAGAATATCTTCAGTTCCACTATTAACTGTTCTTTGCATTTCATCTTATACAAGCAATATTGTAATCAGACGTATAATGCTTTGCCAATTAGTGGCCAAGGTAATCACAGAACGGAACAAAAAGGTAAAAAAAGGAGGACAGTAAGAACTACTGACCAGTCAGCCTCGCTTCCATGCTCAGTAGAAACACAGAGCAGATCCTGCTAGAAGACATGCCTAAACCTATGAAAGACAGAGAGGTGATTAGAGACAGTGACCATGGGTTCACCAATGGAAAATCGTGCCTGAATAACCTAGTGGCCTTCTACAATGGTGTGACTGCATCAGTGGATAAGGAAAGAGCTACGGATATCATCCACCTAGACCTCTGATACCGTTTCCCACAGCGCTCTGGCCACTAAATTGGAGAGAGATGGGTTTGAGAGATGTACTGTTAGCTGAGTAAGGAACTGACTGCATGGATACATACAAAGAGTTATAGTCAATGGCTCAATGTCTAAGTGAAAATTAATAACCAGTAATGTTCCTCAAGGTCTGTGCTGGGACCAATATTATCTAATATTTTCATCAATGACATAAACAGTGGGATTGAGTGCACCCTCAGCAAGTTTGCAGGCAACATCAAGCTGAATGGTGAAGTTGATTTCCTAGAGGGAAAAGATATCATCTAGAAGGATCTTGACAGGCTTGAAGAGTGATCCCATGCAAACCTCGTGAGGTTCAACAGGGCCAAGTGTAAGGTTCTGCACATGGGTCAGGGCAATTTCTGGTATCAATACAGGCTGAGGGGTGAATGAATTGAGAGCAGGCCTTCAGAGAAGGACTTGAGGGCTTTGGCAGATGAAAGAGTAGGCATGACCTGGCCATGTACACTTGTAGCCCAGAAAGTCGTTTGTACCCTGGGCTGCATCGAAAGCACCATAGCTTGCAGGTTGCTGCTTGCAGCTTGCTTCTCCACTACTCTGCTCTTATGAAGCCCCACTTGGATTACTGCATCTATCTCTGGGACCCACAGAAAAGACATGGATCTTTCAGAGTGCATCCAGAGGAGAGCCACAAAAATTGTCAGACACCTGATACACTTCTTCTCTGAAGAGAGGCTGAGAGGTGAGGTTTTTCAGTTCAGAGAAAACAAGGCTCTGGGATACTCTATTGCAAACTTTAAATGTATACAGGGTGCTTAAAGAAAGACAACGAAAGATTTGGTTTACCAAGGCCTGTAGTGACAGGATAAAGGATAATGGGTTTAAAAGGAAGAACAATAACTTTAGATTGAACATAAGGAATACATTTTTCTATGATGAGGGTGATGAGGCACTGGAACAGTTTGCCCAGAGAAGGTGTTGATGTCCCATCATTGAAAATATTTGAGGCCAAATTGGATGGTGCTTTGAACAATCTGGTCTACTGAAAGATGTCCCTGCTGATTGCAGTACAAGTTGGACTAGATGATTTGCAAAGATCTCTTCTAACACAAACCATTCTATGATTTTGTGAAGAGACCTTCACAGCATCAAACACCTACCTATTTTTTCTGTTATCTATTGGTATATCAGCCTTTGCCAGTTGCTCTGTCTCTATGACAAAAAGTTCATTTCTCTTAGATGAATAGTCATGCAAGTCATACAAACTGCATTTAGAACTTCATTCAGAACAAATCTTCAAATACAATTCTTCAAATACATAGGTTTTCATGTGTTAAAACATTGGTATAGAACAAATCAAATATTCTATTTCTTCAGGCAGTGAAATATCAGATTTTTCCTTTAGCCATATCTCATAGCTTTTGCAACAAAATTGTTTTATAGAAGCACAGTTCATTGCTACTGTAAAAATAGAGTCAGTTTTAAGTCAGAACAACAAAACATTATCAAGCAGCAGAACTAACCACTACCATATCGAGAAAGTATTGCTGGCTTCAAGCAAATTCCTAATATCCAGTGATTCTGATCACTTGCAACCTGCTGTGTGTATTTCCATTGAAGTTTCTCTCCAGAACTAAGAAACTACAGCGATTCTATTTTTCAATTTATTTCAGGACATGCTGCATTGTCAGTTTTATCAGGGCAGGATCATGGGCTCTCATTGGACACACTGCTTGAACAACCAGGGCAAGCCTGTGATGGGTTAATTTCCACAGAAGTGTATCAACTCACACCAGTTAAGGTTTGGTCCTTGTACATTGTTGTCAGCAGGTAAGTCCCAAGAATCCAACAGCTCTTTTGATAATCTAAAAAATTAAAGATTCCTCCTGATATAGAATTGACACTTTGATACACTTAGATCTTTTATGAAGCTAAGTTTGAGCCATCTAGAAAGGACTGGTGTTTATTGTTCACATATGGGTGAGATATAGTCTAACCCATATTTTATTGACTTCTTTGGATTCATAATCTGTCAAACTAAAAGCAAGGAGGGTGGTGGTTAGTCCTCAAATTCCAAAATTTTAGGGCAAGTGTTAGGATAGATAGTTACAGGCATAACATTCACAGAATCGGTAACTCTGAAGATTGTTCAGCTCTGAATTTCTTTTCCCATGTCATCTGCAGAGAAAAAGAAAATGAAAGTGAAATTGAAAATTTAAATTAAATTTAAGACACTCCCCCAAATGTGAAAGTTGTGAACTTCAGCTAAGTTTTCTTTTGTTTAATTTGGTTTTGGTTGTGTTTTTTTTTAAGATCGTGTTTTTTCTAAAAGTACCAAAATTAAAAATTCTTCTAAAACTCTCAGGAAAATAGATTAAAAAAAAAAAAAGTCTTGCAAGGTTTTCTTCTTGACTTTTTCATAGAAATTTCAGGTAATTGCAAAGCAGTTTAGTTGGTTAGTCAAATGGAACTAAATTTTAGATGATATAAGTTTTGACTACCACTAATTAGAACAGCATTTTCTTTTAAAAGACTGTAAGAAAAAATTTTAACATAAGGCAGATTACTCTACAGAAATCCATACTGACCATTTTTCCTTGTTTCAACATCAGTAAATTTTCGGTACATGAATTAATCACAGAATCAGAGAAAGTCTTGTATTGGAAAGGACCTTATAGTTCACCGAATTCCAGTATCCCCATTTACATTACATTTACACATGCATATATGCATTTGCAATACATGTGTCCTGATACTTCTTTTTTCTTAAAAACTCCAATAAATATTTTACTGGGAAGTAAGAACACGCTTTCATATGAAAGGTAACCAAAAAACTTAATTTTAAAAAGCCATTTCTTTTCATATTTTTCTTTTGGAAATATCTAAAAAAATCAACATCAATTAAGAAAAAGAAAAAAGAAAAGAAAATCTTTACTGCGTGGAATTCTTACTGCCACTTGTTTTTATTTTAAATAATGATGGAAAACACGGAAGTTTCCCACAATTTTTCTCTGAAACATCTCATTTCATTGCTTCCTATAAAGTCTAAGTCAGCTTTTTAGGAACTGAAATGATAACTTTGGTTGTTCAGTTGTTTGCTTAAACTTAAGAAAAAAAATCATTGAACTTCACCTGTTATTAAACTCTTCAATAAATTGTTGTCTCCACAACATTTTTTCTCCTCTGAATTCTATGGCATGCAGTGCTGCCCCTGGGCCAGGCTCCTCAGCTGAACTCCTGACCTGTGACACATGACATCAACTGAGCACAAAGGAAGAGGAAGGCACCTGGCAAAGGATGTGTCCAGACCTGCAGCGAAGAGATGATCCACCCAAACCACAAGTGACCAGCAGTTCAGCCAAGAAGAAATTCTATGTGAACTCACAGGGGGTGTTGCAATTTGGTTTAAGAAAATGAAAGTTTTTTTGAGTCTAAACATCCTCCAATGCAGTATTTTATTTTTCCTGCAGAGAATAATTTGGACAAAATCATGAATTGCCTGAGGTAGTTCTGAACTCTGTGGAAGATGTACAGTCTCTTTAGGTAATATTGGATACAAAATTACCATCTCAGTTTGAACTAATCTAAAATGGATTGAGAAAAGATTTTTCTTTTGTCATTTAATATTTTTCAGTTGGCCCACAACCTCTTCATTTACCTGTTTACAAGGATATGCTAGATGAACTACTCTTTATATTTTTGTGGATACATTCCAAAGCTGGCATTTTAGTCTCCTTTACTTTCATACCAAAAGTGTTTAAAAGCGTTTGAAAGTGTTTAAAAGAGTTTAAGTGTTTAAAAGTAAACTATTCTAAAAGGCAGGTGCTATATAAGAATTTTGATCAAGAAACCCAATGGTTTTATAGCTGTAAGGAAGATAACAATTACAGGATGTTATATGAAAGGCATCTGTCATATTGATCATCAACATTGTAATGCTGAAACGAGATGTTTTAAGAAGTTTAGCATGTGTCTCTGTGTACATGTGGGAGGGAGAGGACACTGTGTGTAACAGCATTAATGGATGATGATAATACGAGAGGAAAGAAAACCACGAAATGTTACTTAATACCCTCAGGCTTACATAGAAACCCAATAGATGCAAATTGCATCAGGTAAACAGAAGAAAAAGTAGTGTGCATGAAGGAATAATTGAAAGCTGCGTTCATGCGAGCATATTACTTTTAATAATTCATTGACAGAAAACCTGTAGATAAAACACCCACTAATCTTTAATGTCACAAACCCTGAGGCCCATAAAACTTGGATGTAAAGAGATTAATTAAGCAGTAGATAGAATCAAGGAGGATATATAAATTGTCCTCAGTATTCATTAGAAGCATAAATTTTGTAGAGATTTCATAAATTAGACTAAATAATTCAGTTTTATTTAGCTGGTACTGTTGCATATTTTAGAGCGACACGGAATAGTAATAATGGACATTACAGACTACAAAAAGAGTTCAGCAATAATTTCTCTGCCTTTGTTATCATCAGGACTTATCTTTCTGTGAAAAAAAATGGGACAGATACTTAGTTTGAAATAATTCTTAAGAGAGATCCTACATCACAAATCTTCTAGTTTTGATAAAAGTTACAATGTTAGTGATTAATATCATGACAAAACTGATCTTGTCAAGCGAACATAAAAATCTCATAAAAAATGATAAATAAAGAAATTAATTAGTAAATGTGAAAGAAAAAAAAAAACAGAAAAAATAAATCTGAAGTTTTTTAAAAGCTGCTTATATTCGGTTAAAAAGTATTTTGTTTTGCTCCACATTCATGGTCAGGTCACATGATAAAGCAGATCTCAGTTATCCAGACTTTAATTCAATTATTTGACTATTTAATTCAATTTAATTCAATCTGAAGCTGAAGCATTGTTATAGCTCTATATATCACAAATAGGATAGTTAATAGACATGAAACAAATCCCCTGAGAAAACTGAAAAGAAATTTTGCCTATTTCAATCAAACAGTGGGTAAGGCCCATCCTGATCTGAATTGCCTGTTGCTACATGATTCCCGCAGATATTTCCATGCTAGTCTGATCACTATCAAAATTTAAACCAAGTCCTGTGGTTTTGCCAAGTGTTACAGAGAAACTTTAGCTCCAAGGGCCAATACATCTCCCACCAAATCGTGACCAGCCCAACTTAACAGACTTTCTGGCTGTTAGTGTTCCCAGAGGAGCAGAAAACAATAGGAATGAGGATCTGGCTCTGTGTCTAATCCTGCAGGGACCTGAATAAATCTTTTCAACTCCTTTCAAGTCTTCAGAGGCTGGCAGTCATTAGCATATAAATAATTATAGAACCAGTATACCATCTTAGGCTTTAAAAACTCCTTTGACTCTTGCCTGTCATGCAGCACTTCAGGTGTTTCACATATATTCACTGGAGTCAGCAAAATGTATGACTTACATGGTTTGTATTTGTCACTATGCAGAGTATAGTTTAGCAAAACAGATGTGCAAAGCCTGGGACAAATCTGCCTGTGCTGAATTTTACCACTAGCAGAAAGAAATCTGCATCTTGCTATGATTAAACTCAGCAGGAAGAGTCACAATAAATTGTGTTAAATCAAGCATGACCTTACAAAGTCTTAATACAGATCAAACAAATTTAGAAACGATTTTTCATGGTTAAGAACACAAAATACAGAATGGACAGAAATGCAGGAAGAAAGATAAAAATCCTGTTACAATGACCTATATATTGTGTCAGCATTTGAAGTACTCAAATTTGTACTAACAGAGAAGTATATTAGTGTTTGTTTATATAGGCAATTCTAGGGACCTTCTCCTGTTGAGTCAGTGCCACTGGAAATATTTCAATCTGGAATTTTTTACACCTTAGACAGGTGCCTAGCTTCTCAGTTAAGTGATAAAGCTAGAGAGGAAAAGGTAGAGAAGGTGTGAAAGGGCACAGATGCTGCATTTTTGTCTGACACTGCGTGTTAGCATTGCAATATTCCTGTTGTCTCCTGTGTGTTCGTAACAGATTGCTGCTGTAAGTGTGGAAGATAAAGAACATGCATCCTGGCACACTTTACCTGTGATGTATTACCCAGGTACACAGTGCAGGAAAGGAAGAAAATAGTTGGACAAGCCCAGAAGTAATTTTTCAAAGCCCTGAAGCTTTATTAGAATTAAATGTTAGTTACTGAATCTATATTGGTACCAAAGTCAGTGTAAGACAAGAAGAGAAATTCGAAAATTGTCTCTTAAAATTTTTTGGAATAGTAATGATTTTGTATGCCTTGGGCAGGTATAACACTTAATGTCTGTCTACTTAGTGACCATTCTAACAGGGAAATTTACTTGATATGTAGCAGAACAGAAAGATTAAAAGTGTAGCTACATATACAGCATATTATTAGTTGTGTCTTTTTTCTTTTGATGGCCCTACTCAATGAAAAATGCAGAGGAATACAATTAAATCTCACATAAAGGAAAAATTGGATAATGTGCAAAGTATCTCATGGGTTTTGTTGATGTGGGGTGTTAACTGCTTAAAAACCTACGGAACAGAATCGAGAGAACTGGATTTGATGTGGGCTTTGCAAATACTTACCAGTTGACATTTCTTATGTTGATTGTCCTGTTCACGTTGCTGGGCTGTATAACTATCATAAATTACATCTAGGTTGCCTAATGTTAACTGAACTGTCAAAAGAGACATGGGTCCTCAGATGCGCAATTGTATTTACTTAAATCTCTGCCACATTCTTTTTCTCTGTGTTGTATAAGCAAATTTTCTCTCCTGCTTACTTGCTGGATACTTACGATAGGTACCCGAAATGTTGTCTTGTTTTAGAAAAAGTGTTTACTGACTACTGTATGGCACTTTTTATTGAAAATCTTAAGCTATATTTAAATCCCTAGGACTTTTCGTACCCCCTACTGTGAAAGCTTGTCTTTCTGAGTGCTGGCATTAGGCAGAGAAACTGGGGGACAGAATACAATGCTACTTCAGATCACCTCTGCAAATAGTTTAGAATCCTGTATCTCTGTATTTTTGTAAAATACCGTGGCATTACAGCTCTGCGGGAAATCATGAATGTAAATTACTTGATACATAAAAAAGCAATATATTATTTATTATATTTTCAAATGGCTTACTTCAAAGCAGAGAACATTAATAAACATCAAGGAATTTAAAGTGGTGGTGGGAGAATGCAGAGAAGACTTATGCCTACAGCTGAAATACAGTTTTATTTCTCCTCAGCTAACTAGTCTGCCTATGAAGTATCAGGGCATTAGTGCCTCCCAATCAGTAGCAAATGTGCAAAAATTGATTGATTTAGGGAACTGAAATACAGGGAATATGATCCTAAAATAAAAAATACAAAGAACAGGAAGACCCTTTTCCTAATTCCATGTTTGCCCAGTTGCTCAGTGGAGGTAAACAGTTGTAGCACGTGTTCCTCATACTGCACCAGAAAAGCAATTAATAATTAAGGACCCTGCCTCTAGGTCATAATTTACCAATGCAAGCCATACTCTAGCTTGAAGAAGAATTTATTTTGAGATTTGGTGGGAAATATATTGCTGGTCTTTAACGCTTGCCTTTGTGAGTGTAATAAATCAGGTATTAGGGAACAAGTGTTAGTCAGAAGGGCAACCCCTCTGCAATCTGTTTATACGGGATTCTTTTTCCTCCTCTGCAGCATCACACCTCTTCCTAGCTCTTGACCTCTTCATTTCTGCATTCTGTTATCCAAGATTTCACTTCCCTCAGTGGCCTTGCAACCAGCTCCCTGACCCTTCATATCTGTATCTTCTTCTTTATGATGCTAGGGCTTTGCAACCTGTCTCTCATCACAAATGTCAGTTTTAAACTGATCTTTTTCAAACAGGCCAGCTTGTGACACTTGCAACTTCTGATAGCTTGACCTTCTACCCCATCAAACTCCAGCTTCATCTCCTCCTCAATGTTTCAAATGTTCTCATAGGGTTGTTTATTATTTTCAGAAGAAATATGAAACTGCAGCAGGACCCAGTAGAGTCAGAAAATTAACCCAAGAACTGTTCCAGAGGGGGACTGGAGAGAGCTTCTAGCTCACAGATGCGCAATATGATTCCACCCTAAAAACAAGCTTTTGTCTTATAAATATCAAAAGTCTACATTTTTGCTCTTCCTTTCCAGCCACCACCTTCTTGTCAGTTTTTATAAATTTCTTTTTTATATTTCTCAGGTTTTTTATTAGTCTTTTTGAACTCTGTTACCAGTCTGCAGCTCTGTAATTACCGTTAGCATAAGTGCAGCCGGCCTGGCCAAAGCTACAACATGAACTTGTACCCACCCCTCTACAAGTAAGGGGGTGGGCAGTGCCTGTGCCAGTCTGCTCCAGCAGTTCATGTTTTCCTGAAGAAGACCTTTGGTGCCTGCTGGCACTGCACCTACTGCTGCAGTAAGCAAAAGGATACTCACTGTCCATCATTGTGACAAGTCCATTCCATCTGCCAGCAGTGTCACCTGAGTTGGGAAAGGAAACCATGGGGTTGTCAGGAGAAGAGGAATTGCAGGTATCCAGATCTAGCAGAACTCGTAAGTGCATTACATTGACTAGAAATTGTGTAAAATCTTTGTAATAAAAAGTCACAGTGATGTGACTTTGCCAGCCCACAGCCTGTAGCTGTTCTCAGATGCCACCTTAAAACCCATTGAGCCACAATAAAAAAGGAGATGGTACTATTTTTGCATGAAAAGTAAAACGGCAAATGTTCTAAGGCAAAATATATCCTACCCACGCCTGTGCTGAACAGCTTGGTTATCTAGTGAGTGGGATTACTTCCTTCAGACTGATCACTGCCCTCTTAGTGTCTCGGCTGGGAGTTGGGTCACAGCTTCCAAACCCATTCATGAGGGAGTGCTGCATCTGTAAAGCATTTGGGGCAAAAATTCTTTCCCTACAAAGAGCTCCACATGCATCAGGAAGCAGGATGAAGTCCTGCTTTCACATACTGTGCTTTCACAGATATTCAAAGTCCTGCAACATCAACAAAAAAGCTGCAGCAATAGCAGTATTGTAAGAGAAGTTTTCTTCATTCTAGCTACTGACATTTGGGACAAAGAGCTTGAATAAAATGGCTCTCTTTGATTTGAAGAAGTTCCTATTCTTGTGATACATCTACAAACAACAAGTCTGGTTAGGAGAACTCTTCCTTTAGTAAATAAATGTCTCAGTGTCTGCTGACGTGTCAGGAAAGACTTGGATAATTGTTGCTAAGTTTATGTAATATATGCTTTAATAATATAAAAATAAATTAGAAACGCACAGAGGATTTTTATGTATTCAGAACTTATATTTCAGAAATACAAATTCCCCTTCAAAAAGGAAACTCAACTGTTCAAGATTCTCTAGGATAATATAGATTTTTCTTATATGCAACTATTCACAGATTATTTTCCCCTTCTTCCTAGTTTCACATTTTAAAACACTGACAGAAAACTTCAGTAATAAGAGGCTAAATCCATTTTAGTCCAAACTACAGTAGCCTTATGTGAAAGATAATTTTGTTTTGGACAGTTTTATAATGAGTGCTCTAAACCACTTTTGGACCTAAAATGAGATGCCCCACTTTCTCTTCGCTCTCTTTTGAATTCATTAAGATAGCAAAATTGGTTTTAGGGAACATTCCAATGTCTTATAGAATATTTTGACCTTCATTCACCGCTCAGGAATAAAAAACAACAACAAAAATGCTTTAAAATGGTATTGGAAACAAGGTACAATGCAATGCTTCCTTCTGTTTAGTCTTCCAGATGTGTAGAGGGATATTATAATTTCCAAACTAATTGAGCCCTCATTATAGTGGCTTTTAATATTGTGAACTTTGGTAATACAGAAAATACTTAGCCATAACTAATATATAGATGGTAAATGTGTTAAGAGATAATTATGTATAAAAAAATCAAAAAATCAAAAAAAATCAAAAAATTCAATTACTTTGGAAATCACAGCCAAAGAATCTATGTATATTTATATCTTGTAGATATTTTAGATATATATCAATGTTAACACAAAAAGTATTTTACATGTATGCCTGATGGTATAAAAAATATGAAACAAAATATACTTCAATGAAGATTGAAGTCTCTAGAAGGCAGTTTTACAAAATATAATACTATTTTAGATAATATTTTATAGAAATATTTATTTAAATATTTTATATAAAAGTCCTGCAAATCTTTGCTGTCTAAGTAAAACCAGTTGCAGATCTTGTTGTCTAAATAAACTAATGCAGATGGTAAATATTTTTACTGAGTGCAAAATGGTCAAGCAATCCATAACTTTCTCTTCATTTGGAAACCCTGTAATTTCAATTCATAGAATAATGATCTGATAATACAGTAGGATTTTCCTGTGTTGAGAAAGGTAATGACAAACCCAGTGCCAAAACCTTCCAGATGATCCAGGGGAAATTTCAAGTATCTGTGACTTGCCCTCACACTACTGGCCCTGCAGGAATATAGAGAGCATCTCCCTGAGATCTGTTAGTTTTCAGAGCTGTGTCTCCTTGACCTCCCCTCCTAAACTTAAGGTGCAATCTGGCAGAAGTGTAGTCTAATTTCTCCTTAAAGAATTATTTTTCCACTCTTCCTGGGAATAGAAATACTTATTAAATTCTAGAAAATGAGAATATGCAGGGACTTTCTGAAAAAGACAGAAAGGCTTGTTCTCTTCGTAATCAAAGTCATTCCTATTGCCAAAATTTCAGTTTAGGGAAAAAAAAGAACAAAGAGTAGTGTCTTTTCCACTCTCTTTTTCCTTCTGCCATGTAGAACTTCTGGTGATGGTTTTTTTTCTGTATTCTTCTTTTTTTTCTCTTTTCTGACTATACTTTTGACAGAATGACCCACACAACACACAAATTGTTTAAAATTGAGAGAAAACTACAAAATAACCCCAAAAGCTTGGGACCACTCTGAAGGGCTTTCTACAACTTTCATGGTCTCTACTGATCTTTTTTATCCCTATTAGTCTAGCAGGTTTCAAGAGAATGTTGGTAAGGAGAAATAATTTAATTCCATAAAACTCTAATTTAAATTCTCCTAGCTCCTAAATGTTCAGCAATGGTAGGATTTCAGAGACAACTTTCATGATTCAGCAGGTACTTCTTTCCAGACTTCCATGAATTTAAACTCCTTCATGGGTAAGACTAGTGAATAATTTTTATCTATTGCCAAAATAAGAGTTCTTATGCCAAGCCATTGCAAAACACTGCATGGAAAGGTCTCTTTTGCTCCAGAGTCATAACGATGACAGAAAGGAAATCCCGTTCTGTTGACACAGATTTGTCAAATTTCAAACATTTGGGAATTGGTTGAAACATTAAACATAAGTAAAAATCTACATAAAAGCCTGCTAAAACTGTAATCCAGTATTTGTCTTTGTAAATCCTGTGATGTTGAAATGGAAATACAAAGCCCGTGATAAAGAAAAAAGCCAATTTCCTATTGCAAGCTGGTGAAATCATAGAAAAAGATACTAATTTAATTGCTATATGCAGCTTTCACATTGAGAATAGTTCCAGATGGGAACACTATGCCTGAGGAAGTTCAGATTTTTAGACAAAGTTGAGGTAATGAACTTATTGCATGAGTTGCAGATGTGAATAGCTTTATGCACAGCTACTCTGAAAAGCTGGATACAGACAATTGTCTCTGTTGTGAAGAAATACAAACATTCAATTTCATTTCTGCCTGGGATTTTCGAATGGGTTTCCTGAGTCCTGTTGGAAATGATGAGTAGCTGTAAAAGTTGACTTTAGATTGTGACCCATGGGGTTTAAAAACTTTTATAAGGATTTGAGGTTCCATAGAGTTCTTTGAATACTTACATGGAGAGAGATAGATGAACAGAAAAGACTGTTAAACCTAGAGATTCCACAAAGGAAAAGCAACTTTTTAGCTTTTTTTCTCTTATCTGTGCTAAATGAATAAAACAGAACTACGAATTACAAATATCTCTATAGCTATTCCATTAAAAGAGTTTCATGAAAATTGCACAAAGAGTAACGTTATGATTTTTATTTCATGCTTTAATGATTGAACCTAGACTTTAAATTTCATGCAGCACAGTGGACATGTGGTTGTCTATAATAGACTTGCTGCAGAGGAAACAGGAAAAGATTGTGTGGCTTTGAAAGTCTTCTCTTAGATATTACTGAGTCACTTAACACAAGCACACAAAAAACTTTGGACTAGAGACTTGCTTAAATGCATTAATAGATGTTCATGTCTCAGAAAAATTCACATGCACACAAAATTTAATAGCTTTTTTCCTGAGCACCAATGAGATATTTACATCTGTCATCATTTCAGTTCAACAAAACCACAGCAATGGAACAAGTAAGCTGCTCCTGTGTTTTTGGGACCAACACTTGTTGTCATTGTGTGCTCTCACTCTGTGCCACCCTCTTGTTGCTAAAGTGACTGGTCAGTATCCTACTCACTCCAATCAACAAGTATATGTCCCAGTTTTCATATGATGTAAAACAATTGATAACACAGTCCCACATCCATTGAATGAATATTTATGCTTTTATCAGCCAGTCTAGATGATACCTTTGTAGTAGAGGTATCTTTATAAGTTTTGCTCCTTGTGCAACATGAGACAGAAACCATAAAGCAATTCCCTCTTGTCAAAAGGAAAACAGAAATAGGTTGCTTTTGGTAGGGGAAGAGCAGGGAAATGCTGCAGTCAAAATTGAGCTGCAGATTATATTGATATTCCATTACAAAGATAGCTGCTGCTTCTAATTTAGTTTGTGGTTTGCTAGAAAGCAATCTGAGTCAAGGGATCTTCAGAAAATTTGCAGTCTGAACTCTGCCTGATGGAGGTGCAGTGTATGAAGGAGGATGTCTGCATAAGATAAGAGCTGGCAATAAAGTCTGTTGCCTGTTAATTACCATAATCATAGAGGAAACTCCCATTCAGTCTTCTGTCCATCCAGTTTCTTAGGACTTTTCGGCTGTCTGTGTGTATTCTCTGCTAGCTTCCCTCCTACTCAAAACCTCCTTTCATTAAGAATTATTACACATATGAATTCACAAGAAATTAGCACAGTGTTTTTGCTATATTCCCTCACTTTCTTAAAATACTTGTAACTTTGTGTGTGTAGCTCGAGCTTGAGGAAAGGGATATCACAGAATCACAGAATATACCGAGTTGAAAGGGACCCACTAGGATCCCTTGTGGACCCTAAGTCCAACCTTTAGCCCTGCACAGGGCCATTCCCAAGCATCACACCATGTGCCTGAGAGTATCATCCAGATGCTCCTTGAACTCTGTCAAGCTTGCTGCTGTGACCACTTCCCTGGGGAGCCTGTTCCAGTGCCCAACCACCCTCTGGGTGAAGAATCCTTTTCTAATATCCAACCTAAACCCCCCCAACACAACTTCAGGCCATTCCCTAAGCTCCTGTCACTCCTGTCACTGATCACCACAGAGAAGAGATCAGTATCTGCCTGACGAAACTAGGCAGAAATTTGTGCATATGAAGGGAGGAGGCTGTAGATGTGGGATCAGCAAATAACACTGCAGAGAGGTGAGCTGCTCTGTGATGCTGCCACACACTAAGTCTGCCCACTGTCTTGGCAGGGAAGGATAATGGATGAGAATGACTCCATCCCGTCACTGGTGGCCTCTGTGTTTTTCTCTTTAGTGATTAAATAGGTAGGAAATCAACTGAGCAGCTTTGAGTTAAACATGGAGGGAAGGTGGGGCTTTCCCAAGTCTGGGGTTTTTTTCCGACAAAAGCTGAAATGATGCAGCAACACTGACTCATTTTAATTTTCATAACCCACAGTCATGCAGACACTGGTCTCGAGAGGTCAATCCCCAACACTGCTTTGGAAATGACCTTTAGGAGGCTCAACAATGCACCAGCTGTGTGGAAGAACAAGTATTGCGTCCTGCTACACGGTCATACCGAGCCACAGATGGCTGTTCCCTTCCAGGGTTAAACTCACTTGTGTGATTACACAAAGAGGCAGGAACAGCCAGCCTTATCTCAAGCCAACTTTAAAGAAAAGTAAGATTTTTAAAATGTCAGGCAGTTCACGAAAATAGGGCCTTCAGGTCTCAATTAGGTATTGTTGGAAATCTATATAATCCACATTATAATTCTAAAAAATGCTCATGTGAGTAATATTAAGGGGTTTTAATTTTATTTAATATTATTATATACCTTCAGTCTTGGAAACATTGAATCCACATCAAAAAAGTTTACTTGAAATTCACTGTTACTACTATTTCAAGACTTCTATATTTCAGAGCAAAGCAAATTAAATAAGTCATCTGCAGACACCGGCTGAGTCTTTGATTTCAATAAAGACAGTCTGGTCTCTGTGAATAATGAGCAGTAAGTACACTTCAAACCTAAGAGATCGAATACTGGTAGGGTTTTTACTGTTACTATTATTGCACCTTTTTTTTTTTTGAAACTGCAATATGTGCTTGAGACCTTGGGGTTTTTCTCAGAAATGGTTTACACAGGCTAATCCTATATACATATATAGGATATATAACTAAAATAATTTAAGAAAAATGTTATTCTCTTGGTTTGGTCAGTTTTGCAGCACTTTCATTCCAGCTGCCCTGCAATGCCTGTTTTTACTATACATCTGATACTTAAATCACGCTGGAATCAACTGTTAGTTCACATGATCTATTTTAAGAGAATGCAGGCAAGGGTACAAAAGTTTACATCCTCTGCTAACTACATTTAGCAGAGCATGTACTGTTGAACATGGACCAGGGAGTATGCTTCATTTCTTGAAGGGATTTAGGTCCCTGTGAGGAACTCTGAGAGTGATTCTGGCTCTTGTGGTACTCTGCAAGAGTACCACAAGTACTACTACAAGTACTTGTAAAAATCTGCAAAAGACTGTCTCTTGAAATAGCTTCTAATAACAGCAAAATTTGAGTTGATGCCATTTGCAAATATACAGTACTTTTTCTCAGTCCTCAGGAAGCAAATGGAGTCAATTGTAGACCTAAAAAGACTCCTAAGAGAATATCTATGTGCTGCAACAGTTCCCACGTGGCATCTCAGAAGATGGCTCTTAAGTGGTAGGAAGTCTAGACAGTTCCAGCAACAAAAGTAAATGAATTTTTATGACTCTTTAGTTATTTGGGGCCAGTTTAGTACCTCTAACACTTCTGTTTCCCTCTAAATGGGATAGATGGGAAGTTCTCATACTCAGAAAACCTAAGCCGGTGAATACAAGCTTCACAGATCATTGAGTTTTGATATCATGGTATTTAGAAAGCCCCCTGAAATAAACTTTCCTCTTGTGTACTTTTGTATATGGATTAACGTTATGAATATCTCCAGATATTTAGATCAGGCAGAAACAAAGTGGGCATTGGTATTTCTATTATTTTCACAAGTATTTTAGGAAGTGCATTCTTCTGATCCACAATCCTGAGGGAATAGAAATTAGATATTTAAAGGATAGACTTTTAATGGCAAATCGTGTGTCCCAAAAATATTTCTGAAATATATGGAAAAATGTATATTTTGAGATATGAAGAAAGTATATATAAAGATAATGGTAATATACCTAATGTTAGTTTACTTTCGATAAATGTGAGTGCCATATATTGCTTTACCCATGCTAGTAAGTTGAAGCAAGAGCTTCTTGTCTTGGGAAATAATACTTTATCAGCAGCTGTAAGAGTTTCCAGGCTATTTAAAGTCATAGGTTTTACTGAAAAAAAAAAAACCAATAAAATTATTGCTTCAGTACTGTCTAATTCTTAGCATTGCCTTTGTGTTAAGATCATTGTTTGTTCAAGTGTATTTAACACGGTTCTGGTCTGAGTTTATTCTCACAGCTTACATGCCCAGTCTAAATTTTCTTCATTAAACTTGATCATAATTACATGGGGATTAATTCAGGTTTGTTGCCAAAATGCAGATACAGATTTTTACTACGTCATCATATTTCAATCCCATAAAAAACCTATGATAAAAGTTAAATAATCTTTATACACTAATACCCTGCATGACTGGAAAGGTGTGTGAAAATTTGTTTCTGCAAAAGGAATTAATAAAGTTCAAGACAAAATGCAAATGACAAACCCTGGGAATCTCCCTGCCTAAGATATTTTCCTTTACTATGGGCATTAACTCTTTCAGATAGAAAGGAAGCAAGCTGGAGCTGCTTTTAGTAAAAAGAAGTCATTATACAGTTATGTTGCTAAGAAGAAGGAGACAAGTGACATATGCCCTCTTGTACTCAACTAATCTGGTTTTCCCCTTCAGACAAAGTTGTCTGTACTTGAAACTGTCCACTGGAAAAAAAAAAATGTGCTGGATCAGAAATGGTAGAATCATTACTGTTTGGAAATTTTTCAGACATTCCAGCTTGGTTTGCTGTTGCCACAGAGAAGAATAGCTTTGGAAAACCTCGGAAATGAACCTAGGCTGACAAAGCGAGGGAGTAGCAATGTGATTTATTTAAACCCACAGTATTACTAAATGATGTAATGATTTTTTAAATTTTAATTTTAATATTAATATTGCAAAAGGCTGTATAAAATATCATAAGGAATAGGAAGGAATTTATATTTTTAAGAATTTGTAGATTCCTCTGTCTCACACAAACGGCTAACCTTTCTGAATTCCTGTGTCGTGTTTTTGATTGCTCTAGGCTTTACATTTTGCAAATATTTCTGCCTAATGGAAAACTTAAACACTTTTGGTGAAGGAAATATAAGACAACACTCTTCTATTGTTCTTTTGAAAACCTCCTGAATAGTTTTTCTATGTGTTTTTTTCCCCCTTTTGTATGTGAAAGTAAGTCTCTTTACCTTATCTCTCTTCTGCTCATTTCCAATACCTTATGATAATTCAGGCAAAGACAGGTAGGTTGGTACCCTGCTATTTGGAGACAACCCAAATAAGATCTTATTTATGCAGAAATTCAATCTCAATAAGGCTGAAAATCAAGCAGTGACTTAAAAGAACAACAAATAAGAGGAGACATTTCAAAGATGCAATACCTCAGAAAAGTTTGAAAGAGTTACAGTTGTTTGACTAGGGAAAAAAGGAGCAATAGAAGAATGTTGCAGAGATAATAGTCTTTTCTCTTTGTCCATCAGCAACAGGGGGAAAAAAAGCCTAAGCAGGAAAAAAATAAAATATATGTTAGGAAAACCAGTCTACCTGTAAGATTGGCCTGGATTGTGTTGCCAAGACAGTTGGTGGGGGAGATCTTGGAGAACATAAGCAGAAAATCAGAGCTGATAATGGAAGTAATTCAGCTAGGGCTGTGGTCTACTTGAGCAGTTTCTCAGGCTTATTTTATAGGGAAAGACCATCTGACTGTACTGCTTTTCTAGCCTAGTTCATAGAATTGGCTCCCTAACTTCCTTATGTGAAAGGAAGGATCAAAACCAAAGCAAATGTAGACAAACCTGGACTGGGACTAATCATACGAATGTTTTATATGTGCTCCTCCATATACATTTAACTTCCCTGAAAGTAAATTTCTTAAGTTCCACATGAACCCATGTAGACACCTTCAATCATATTCGCTTATCTCACATGGATGATCAGTTTTCTGTTACAAATGTTACAGTAATTAAATTTAAACTGTGGGAGCACATTTTCATACTCATTTAAAATACATTTATTTTGAGGTCACTCTTTTTGTTTGCAGATAATTAGGTTCACAGCCCTGTAATACTCACTTTGCACAGTTAAAAATGATTCTTTGAAAGTTTATCAGTACAGTGTAGATGATGTTGTGCCCTTGGAGAGAAAAAAATTAAATACTAAATATTCAAATGCTCTTTGTGTCTTTTTCTTTCAAATATTCTTCAACCAGAGGCAATTTTTCTTATCCTCCAAGTACCTCATGCTTCTTCACTTTCAGATAAAAATAAAAATAATAGTATACCTATCCCAGAGGACAGCTGAGAATGTGAATCACAGCATGATAGAATCATACCATAGTTTCAGTTGGAAGGGACCTTAAAGATTATCTAGTTCTAACTCCACTGCTATGGGCAGGAACAACTTCCACTAGACCGGGTCGCTCAGGGCCCCATCCAACCTGGACTTCAACAGTTCCAGGCATGAGACATGCACAGTTTCTCTGGACAACCTATTCCCAGTGCTTCACCACCCTCACAGTAAAGAATTTCTTCCTAATATCTAATCTAAACCTTTTTCATTTTAAAGCCACTCTCCCTTTTCCTATCAATATACGCTCTTGTCAAAAGTCTGTCTCCGAAGTTCTTGAGGCCATCTTAGAAGGCTGCTGTATAGTCTCCCTGGAGCCTTCTCTTCTCCAGTCTGATCAATGCCAAGTCTCTCCTTCTGACTTCATAGGAAAGGTACTTCGGGTAAAATAAATAGTTTGACAACAATGTAGTTTGAGTACTTCCGAAGATATATACCTTGCATTTATGTGTATTACACTTGCTATTTTGTTAATTGCTAACCTTTATCGTTGCCAGCTTCTGTTTCTGGAAGATGTTTCAGCATCTTCAAAATCTGGTTCTCATTGGCTGAAGTATAATTTTCAGCAATACCACAGCTAAGATAATGGCTTTTATGGAAACCTGACTTCTGAATCATGCTATAAGTTGTTGGGGTGTTTTTTAAGATTATTAACACAGTGGAAATCTCTCTGTCTCATTTTCTCTATTTTAAAAATGATGAATTATTTTGAGAGGTCTGTCTTGAGGAGAATCTAGCTCAAATTTACTTATATGGGTTACTATTCTTTGGAAACCTTTAAAGGCTCTGTAAACAAACAACATGGAAGTTGTGCTTTGCCTATCTTTTACTCTGTCCTCTCCCTGAGAGGACTATAAAGCATCCACAAGGTGGCATTATGTAATACTATTTTTCAGCATTCTTCGATAGATCTTCAGGTTGTGACTTCTTGATTTAAGTTAATTATTAATTCCTTTGGATTACAGTATTGTATGTGTTTGGCCTGGTGGGCACTATTCCAATTATTAAATATTTTTTTCACTTATGTAGAACATAAACCGTTAAAAACCAATTCTAGAAGTTTTGTCCATGCTAATGGCTCTGTATCTGATTAAATAATGTTTTTAAAAAATTAAAACCCCAGTGTATTATTTTCCAAATTAATGAATTCCCATTGTCAACTGCTGAAATATCTCCATGGGTTTGGAATAGCATTACATACAGCCATAAGGAAATATTAGATATGATTATACAAATTTATAACCAAGTAAGAATTTATTTTTTCAAAAAATTGGTTAATTTTATTAACTCCTATAAAAAATGTACAAACATATTTGAAATATGAATGCAATCAAGGGACAACATCTTACTTGTTTTCCTGAATTTGCACAGTATTTTATTACTGAGCTTATGTGTCATCTGAACACACATTTCTTGATAGGGAAGGTGGAAAAAAAAGGTTTTTTCAGGTCATTGTTAGGCTAAAATAGAAGACCCATCCTTGCACCTGCCTCTCAGAGACTGTTGCCTATCAGAAGAGTATCTGGCTTAGATTTAAGCCAAATATTGAGGAATGATCCAATCCTGACCAGGTCTCAATTATTGGATGAGCAAACTTGTGTAACTTCAGTTACTGTTGTGGAAACTTACATACTAGCTCTAATAATTAAATTTAACTACAAAATTCATGACAAAAAATGTCTTTCCAGATGGCATCAGAAAGTTCAAATCTTGTCAAAATAAAAATTATGGTTTAAAATTCAGTTACTAAGAGGTCCAGAAAAGTTTTCAAATGGAAGATTTATGTTTGATAAGTGTTCATTTGCCTGAGCGTTTTCCCTGCTAGGTATGTTTTTCTTGTAATTTTCCTCAATGAAGGAAAAAAATTAAAAATCTATTTAGTATTTTAATAATAAACCAGAATAAACATACATTATTCCTCTCTTGTTTTTGGCAGTTCTTTATGTGTCAATGCCAAACATGTAAGTAATGATTAAGTCTCAAAAAAAGAAAAACTATGAAAAATCACAACATATATCAAAACAGTACAAATTGATTTTCAAATTGCTCAGTAGAATTTTGGCAGTGAGATATATTCCAACCAAAGAAAAGAAAATAAATTAGAGATGGTTTTGCATAATCTTATCTTTTCAAGAATGACACTCACATTAGAAGAAAAGCTTCTAATATTATGGAGCAAAAGTACTAGAGCTATCACTAGTGGCATGGAAATGCTAGAGTGTCCAAATGCCAAGTCTGCTTTGGGTCTGTTAGCCAGAAAAAAAAAAACTTTTATTCAGTGTTTTTACTTATACTAAGGCTTTAAACATGTTTAAAAGATGAAGATAATATACTTTCAAAAGGCCTACCAAAAACCATATTCATTTCTATAACAAAGAACAGGGGAGTATCTGGATCTTGGAGAGAAAAGGGACATAATCATATAACAATTTAATGTAGCAATTCTATAACTAACTCAGGATCATTTGATCCTGGATATAGTCCTGGTCAGTCTAACCTATAGCTTTTGAGCAGGGGACTGACTTGCTGAGGCCTCTTCCAAGCTCAGTTATATGATTCAATTTTTTTATACTAATGAAACAATAACAGCAATTACTTTTTTGCCTACAGATAATTTCATATCATTTATAATCAAGTAAGCGGTGATGTTTTCACTCCCAGTGTTAATTATAAGTCTCAGATTTTTAGAACAATCCATACTTTAATCTTGCCCAACACGAGCACCAAAAGCATTAATATTTAACAGCACTATGTCTCTGGTGAAACTATAAAGTAAATATTACTTTAACAAACAGAATTAAATACAATAAATGAACTGTGTGCCAAAGAAACTACTAGAAAAATAGTTTCTCCTCTTTCTAAACATGTCTTTTACAGTTAAAATAATAATTCTTTATGAACATTTGTAAGTTCTAGCAGTTTGGTTCAGTTGACTAGAATATATTTAGTGTATGCAATTATGTTTGTTGACACTGGATTTACAATTTATGCCTACTTCTTGATTTTTGCCTTGTTTCTACATAATGAGAATTAAATCTTTGACTCTAGATTTTAAAAGTATTCTCACATTCTTGAGAGTACTGGCAATAAAAATTTAGATGTGTTTCTGGAAAAAACAAACAAAAAAAAAACCAAAGCAGAACTCAAACAGGGAGAAAGTCAAAGCTTCTGAACATGTAGTCACTGAATATGTGATGCATGGAGGTACTCAGTAAAAAATAATTAATTTCTTAAATCATTTATTCCAAAAGATTGCTTAGCTAGGTGATCAGGGAAACTAGCAATGGTATTTGCATTAAATACCATATGAAGTAATTTCATACAGGCAACCATAAAAGTAGTAAAGGTAAAAGAAAAGAAGACTAAAAAAAAGAAAGTAATGGCTAAAAGATATTCAATGAGAAGTAATATTTGTAGCTCACTTAGGGTTCAAGACAATGCAAAAGTCTACCAAGGCTCCAACAAATAAATATTGGATGTGAGTGGTTTGTATTAGACAAACATGGTATCTTCATACAAAGAGAAAATCTATTATTAACAGGATTGACTCAATACCTGTAGGTGAGAGAGGGTTTAGAACACATTTTTAAAATGGGGAAAAAATATAATAACTTTCAACTCTTTTCAGCAATTGTGGTTTATGGCAGAGGAATGAAATTTTGTGATACCTAATCCTAACTTAAAACAAAACAAAACAAAAACTTGAAAGTCTTTCAAGTCTTTGAACCCTGAGAATGTACTTCCATTTTGCATCTAGACTATGAAACAAAACGAAGGAAGATATGTTTGCCACAAGCCATATGGCACAGACTGTCTCATATCTATTCTGCCAGAGGCTAACCCCAGCCACAGCATACTGGTCATGCCCTCAGCATTGCATTTGGCGTTGGTTGTCTGTCATGGCTTAACCCCAGCTGGCAACTTAGCATCACACCTCTGCTCACTCACTTAGCCCCTGTGTTGCTGACACAAATACAAAACACATCCCCATGCTATCCACTATGGAGAAAATTAAAGCTGTTTCAAGCAAAATCAGTACAGCATCCTCTTCAGGGAGTACCCTGTAACTGTAGGAGAAAAGTATTATTTCAAGGGATTTTAATTCAAAGAATCTGATGGCTTTTTTGCAACTCTCCAGAGTACTGGTCTGATAAGATTGTGAAAATACACAAGAGCACGGCTTGGAGGTCTGTCAAGGTGAATGAAGCTACAAAACTTGGTGACTGTCCCAGAGCAGTATGTACAGACAGGAGACCCAGGCTTGATGCAGTATTACTCATTGTAGCACAACAACAATCAGTTGCCTATTCCCGGGACTTGTTTTCAAAAGAGCAAGTGAAAGTGGTGCAAAATACACCTAATGAACATGCTAAGAATATAAAGAGTGTGGGACATGCAGGTTTCAATGTTCAGGCATGCTTGTTTGCTCTCTTTTATCTTAATGCTAATTAAAGTGACCATTTGAAGGGAGTTTAGAAGACTGAAGAAATGCAAACATCATGGGTCAATAAAGGCATATGAGAGTACCACCCACTCCCCCCCAAGACCTCTTGGCCTTGAGCAACAGAAAGAAAAAAATATCAACCTTCTGCTTTAAAACATGTCAATGTTTTATCACACTAAATGGAAAGTTGGGAAATCAGAGATGAATCAGTATGCACCTGTCACAACCGTGCACTCATTTATGATTTATTTTATGTATTTTGTGATAAGGGGGGAAGAAAGCAAAAGTGAGATCTCTGACATAATTGCTGTAATTGACAACATATGGCAGGAGGTTGTGTAATGTGTACTGTGTGCACATCCTTCAGTACTTTGAGTACTGTAACTGTATATTGATTTTACAGTTGTAAAAGACTGAATGAAGTATCAGTGCATGAAACAGGAAATTTTGGACCCCTTCGAGGTCAATTGGGTGATTAACTGTAAAATAACTTAGTGCTAAAATAAAAGGCTGTAAAAGTTGCTGTTACTGGATAGTAAATGTCATGAAAGAAGATTTATTGTAAAATAGATAACAAAAAATTACCATATGGAAAAAAACAAGCCAATCAAACCTTCAGATGAGGCTCACTAGGAACGAAAAGAGTCTTGAGATGACAATGAAGTTCAAACTTTAAGAGAGTATTGCAGGCAATTTGAAGGAAAGGAAAATTCTTTCATTTATCATTTGCAATGTAATGCTTGCAATTTAGAATCTAAGAGCTTTTGTGTGGCTGTATGTTAATTTTTAATGTTGCCTAAACTAACAATAAACCATGAAGTATGCTTGAGAAAATTACTTGGCAATGTCCTTCCAAAGCACATAAAAACATTCTTCTTAGAGTAGTAATGACTTACCATGATATCTGTTTCATATGTTCCGTATATATTTTACTTCTCTATCTCCCTCCCATTTTTCAGAAATACATCTTGCAAAGACAAATAGAATAAAGTGGTGATGACATTTTATGTGAGTTCTTTGAGAGACAGAAATCAACCAGTTTGTCAATTGGCTATCTCAAGATCTAGAAGTCTTGGGAAGTATAGCATGAGATGCTGAGGTGAAAGTCATTTTGAGATCAAAACAGACAGACTAAAAAACAGCTCAACAGAAAAGGGCCTGAGGGCCCTGGTGGACCTGG
The DNA here is from genome assembly GCA_035584735.1 of Pseudotriccus pelzelni. Taxonomy (NCBI): domain Eukaryota; kingdom Metazoa; phylum Chordata; class Aves; order Passeriformes; family Tyrannidae; genus Pseudotriccus; species Pseudotriccus pelzelni. The sequence continues at coordinate 125,468,314 of JAWMRA010000078.1, forward strand.
CCTCAGTTTGTTACTAAGTCAGAAGTGCATGTTTGTATTGGTTGTGTTAACTGTATACTGCACTACATCAGCAAAATCATAGCCATGAGGCCAACGAAAGTGATTATTACTCTTAGCTCAGATCTTGAAGGACCACATCTGGAATAAAACATCTGATTTTGCCCTCTAGTGAGAGGCAATTCTTCGAAGAGAATTCAGTGGAGGACTATTATGATCTGCAGGGAGTTGCAACCTTGGCAAGACCAAGGGAACAGGGTTTATTTAGCCTGCATAAAAGAAAATTAAGGAGAAACCTAATTAAGCTTCCTCTACTTAGAGGGGGGTTTATAGACAGCAGAGCTGGACATTTGTCTGAGATACATAGCAATATGACAAGAGGCAACAGATAAAAGTTGCAACAAAGAAAATCTAGTTGGCTATAACAGAAAAGCTCTTTACATGAGGGTGGTAAAATACAGGAACCATTTGCCCAAGGAGGTTTTGGAGTCTCCATCCCCGAAGATTTCAAGAATTCATATGAATACGACTTTTAACAGCCAGATCTGAAAACAGCTACCTGTACTTTGAGACAGAAGTTGGACCAAATGACCAGAGCTTCCTTCAAACAGAATTGTCCTGTGATTTCACCTTCTGATTCTATTCCTCTGTAACGTTTGATCTGCAAAATAAGTAAATTTCAGAGGCAAGAGGTCCCTGTGACGCTTTCACTAAGCCTCTTTATTTTCATGATTAGAACTCGGTATTTAAATTGTATTTAAGATCCTAAGTTTTGAGAGGTAGATTTAATTTACATCAGCTTGTATGTACCACAGACACAACCAACTCAGTGCCAAAAGAGGTAATCTCAGACCTATTGCAAGTGTTATGGGGTAAAGTAAATGGCCAGTCTTCGTGAACGAAGAACCGGGGAAGGTCTTTACACCTTCAAGCCTGCGCATTGGATTTTTTAGGTGA
>JAWMRA010000078.1:125469367-125528793 GCA_035584735.1 Pseudotriccus pelzelni
CGTTAGCCCTGTAAGGCAATCCACCTACGTTCTAAGGACCTCGCTGCCACCGTCCAAGCTTGCTTGGCCCCGGCAGACGAACCTTAGGATTAAAGGGTGGGTTCAGTTTCACGCACACTGTGTCTCACCTAAAAAATCCAATGCACAGGCTGGAAGGCGTAAAGACCTTCCCCGGATCTTCGTTCGCGAAGACTGGCCATTATTATTATAAGCTTATGGGGATTTTTATTTTTAAAAATCAGAAATTGGATATGGGCAATATTTTATACTCAAGAATAATAAAACACTGTATTTTTTTTTTTAGATTGATTACATTAGATACATTGTAATTTGCAGAAATGTTTGCGGACGAATCTCTCTGACAAATAGGAGAAAGAAATCACGAAGGAGGAACTGTTCCTCATTACATTGCTGACTATCGCTCTGAGTCATGGAAGGAAATTGCACTGCACCATATCAAGTGTCACCAACCCTAAATCAGAGCAATACCCCAAATCCTGAATCTCATCCTCAAAAATTGTCCTTCAGTTTTCTTCTGTATAAGTCTTTAAAATTTCATCTAGAAGAACAATGAAATGCAATTGCCACAAAACGGGTATTTAAAATCCACTCACTTTTCTTCACATTAGTCTTAAATGAACTCTTGGCTTGCTACAAGGAAACTTTTGACATAGTGTATTCTACTAACATGTAGTTTCTACTTCCTATGATACCAAAGTTCTTTTACTATTCTGAATGTTCTTCACGTTCATGAACATTTTAACACAATGGAAATGAAGATAATTTTATCATTTGAATCCTTTAAAATATGCAACCTTGTGCCTTTGAAACATCAGAGTAATTCTCACTCATTTTATGGTGAAACTGTTACATTTAAGATGTATGCATAGAAGAAAAAGAAAATAGTTACATTAATTAATGATAATTTCCTGCATAATGTTGTTTGTAACATGGGTGAATCCACCTCAGAAGTGCTAAGAACAATTCAGACATAAAGAATGGCATCAACATGAAAACATGGTAAGAAATCAGAATACATCTTGTTATTTTTGAGGAGGTGCTGCATGACAGAGATTTTTAAACCCTCTTTAGAGAGATAAAACTAGAGAATGTGGATCTTTCCCCCTAACTTTTGTCAGAGAAAAAAAATAAAACCAAAACTAAAAAAGCCAAGAAATACTTGATCTTCCTTCTTAAGGGCTTGAGACAGTCTTTCACTATTTTTTATAAAGTGAGGTTTTATTCCACTTTTAAATTCATAAGAGTATGACTGCACTGGTAATTTAAAATGAAACAAGTGTTAGGTTTCTATATAATTAACATATTTACTTCCCCAGCACTACGACCACCCTAACAGAGAGGGCAGGAGCTCAGCAGCTATTGTTTTGGCAGTGATTTTGCTTTAATTATGATTGAAGATTACTGGTATAAAAAGAGTAAAAAGGCTATATAAGAATAATATTTTGACTAGTTTGTGGGACAAACTTTATTCTCAGAGTTCAATTCCTGCTTCTACTACTAGGTTTATGACAAGTCAGATATCTACCTTGTTTCTACGTTTTTCTGTAAAAAAATGTAGGTAATAATGGTGATTTATTTCTGAAATCCAGAGGAGCCAGGGAAGAGTCCTTACACAGAGTTTGGCTTGCTTTTGTAGGGTTTTTTTTTACCAGAATTTATTTTACAAGTGTGAAACTTGTACCCAATCTCACCACCCACCTGGGAGATATTTTTTATTATGTTGATCTTCCGAATGGACAAACTCTGATGTATAGAGATGTTAATGTTGGCATTTCCACAAGCTCGTGCAGAGACAGCAACCTGCTCTGAAAGGGCACAGCATATTCATAGTCCCTATGGGTGTTTTCAGAACAACATTCTCCAAAATACCATGCTCCTGCAGTCCAGGAGTACCTAAGAAATACTGCACATTTATGGTTTTCAGAAATAACACTTACAAGGACAAATTTTGCCAATGCTTACGATTAATCCCTCAGATGCTGAGGTTTTTGTGGTGAAATAGGAGTTACTATGCAAATTCGCCTGACACTGAGGGCCAAATATGCTGCTAATAAAAATACACAGAGAAAGATAAAGACCTTCCCAGCTGCCCACGGATGAATGATATTAATGCTATTTGCCATCCCCTGCACCTGCATCCTTGCACTCAGGTCCTCTGGGTAACCAGCTCTTGCACAGTGAAATGAGAGTGAGTCTCATGGCTCCTGTGCAATGTATGAAGTCTAATGGAAGACAGGCAGGCAGTCTTGGAGGCTGAAGAAAGACTGAAGCTCTTGAGAGGTAACTGAGACTCACTAGGGAATAAAACTGAGAAAAAGAACAGAAGCCTTGGTGTATACTGAAACTGGATGAAGGAACAACACAGACTGGGGAGAAGAAGCTTATTTCCAAGAATACAGGTGGGACACGAGACGCCAAAGAATGGAAAGAAAAACCTATTAGGTGAAAAATTGACAAAATGTCCCAGATTTGACAGAACAAGTTGCTGAGGATGAAGGGAAAAATGCATATGCTGGGCAAGGGAAAAAAGACTGACTTTGTTTCAGATGTTCTGGAGCCATGTGAGATTCTCCTTCACAGGCTCAACTATGATTTTACCTTCTTTCACTTCTAACCAGCTCTTTCTTTGCAACAAAGTTAATATGACTGATGTGAACAATTAGTTCTTTAAAGTGCATCTGTTACTACTTAATGTCTTAAATATCATTAACACTTCAGATGATGACTTCTGTGTATTGATTTCTTCTCTGAGGGTCTTTTGTTAACAAAAATAACATCTCTTCACACACTGGGAAGTACTTTCAATATGGAAAAAAATATGTTGCTACAAAATGTCAAGGGGAAAAGATTCAACTGTTTTTTTTTCCTTGAAAATGATGTTGTATTACTGTTGTAATACAGATGTTGTGCAAAAATACTGGTGTATAATAATACACAAAGTTTTTTACCATACAGATAGCAGGAGTGCATTTTGGTTAATGTTTGCTTAAACGCTGTGTGGTTTTCATTTCCTCTTAAGACTTAACATTTTTATATCATTCTTCTTACTCTTTGTGGCATAAATAGAGTTTTCTGTACTAATTCCCTCATGTTTCTCTGAAAAGCCAACCTTATTGTACCTAGTGTGCTGAGCAGCTGTGAATTAGGAAAAGTGCATATATGATTGCCTGCTAGTGAATTTTTGGAAGCTTTGAGATGGATTGCTTCTCAAAGGTAGACAAATACTCTATAAATGTTTTAGATAATTGACATTACTGACTTGAGGCTTTCCAATTCTGCAAGAATTCAAGAGGAGCATACCTCAAGCAGCATGGTGGAATGCCCTGCTGAAAAATTAGGAAGACCTGATGAGTAGGTACCACAGCAAAAAGAAAGGATAGGAAGTTCTTGGACACCTTCCAGGTCAAAGAAGAATCAAAACAGTCCATATAGGACAACAATTCATGAAGTCAAGGCCCCCCATGAGAAGAGGAAATGGTCATACAGGAATTGAATGTGTCACAGGCTGTGAAGGAGATGCTACATTACCCACAGCACACTACTGGTCTGTGGACACATTTTTGACCCACAACTCGAGAATTAGATACAGTCACCCTGGAAACAACACTGTAAGCTCTGGAATGGAATAAGCCACCTTGCTCTTGCCAGGAGCATCCACACGGGAATATAGGATGGCATAGTTTATGAAATGTAAATTCATGTTTCAATTTGTTTCAGTCACTTTTCCTATGTAGGAAAACAAATTGTATTGTTTTGGGGATATATTCTGGGAGTCACGTGTCCCAGAAAGAGAACAGATTTATGTTTTTCAGAGCCCTTATGACTTTTTAGAATTAAAGTTCTAGAACTGAGGAAAGAGTTTTAAATGAATAATTTACTCAATATATAATCACTCAATTAAAAATCACTATTTTTGCTGGCAGTACAGTTGTAACCACATGAATATTTTCTTGAAAGTATTTCTCATTTGAGTTGATTAAATGAGTTGTTTGCCATTCTTTTTTTGTCACTGTGATTGAACACAAAATTCTTCTACAAGTATGCAAGCTAAAAATTTCAAATCAGATCAAGATGTTTTGGTTATTCACAAATACCATTCATATACACATATGTGCATAAACATTTGTAGGTTCTTCATGCTCTTTCTTTTCTAGATGAAAAACTAATGTTTTTCAAAAACTGTTGGATAAGCTATCACTTTGCCACCCAGAGGGCCATAAGGCAAAAGCACTGCGAGTCAGTCAGAATGCTATAAGATGTACTGGAGAGACTCAACAGAGACTGTTTAATCTCCTGACCCCAAATTAACACATCCCATGTAACTATGTCATTCCACAATGTAGTATGTCCAAAGATTCATCCTGGGCGCCACAGGTGTCATTTAATCAAAGCTCTATCAGGATGTAAGAGAACTTGCACAGAGAAGGGAAATTATGCCCTGGGTTGCATTATCAGAGGGACTAAACTACAGATCAAAGGATGTGATTCTTTCAAGTTACAATCATTAGGCTACAGCTGGAATGTTGTGCTCAGTTTTGATTACAGAGTTAAGGGAGAAACTGAAAGGTTGAATAGATTTCAACAGAGGTTCACCAAGATGATAAGGGGGTTGGAGGACCTGACATATGAAGAATGGTGGAAGAAATTTGGTTTATTCAGTATAGAGAAGTGTCTCAGGGGAATCTAATTATAGTCTTTCAATGCTTTATGATCAGTTATAGAGAAGCCTGATGTACTCTCTTTACAAGGACACACATTGGAAGGACAGGCAAAAGGCATAAGTTGTTTCAGAGGAAGTTCTGTATTGATATTTTAATAAATCTCTTTACCATGACAACAGGTAAACACTGAAATAGGATTTGCAAAGAAGAGATAAAATCTCCCCCACTGGATATTTGTAAGGCTTCATTTTACAGAGCCTGGATAATCTCATTTGAAGCCAAGTCTTCAACAGAAGGTTCAACCAGGAGGTCTCCAGGGTTTTCTTCCAAACTAGACTTTCCCATGATTCCATGATTTCTATAACATTATGACTTAAATACGCAATATTTTGTCCAAATAAAATCCTTGGTCTAATTGTATGTTAAAGGGTTATTGAAGATGCATGGTAGTCTCAGGACATACCCTTAAAAATCTACGCTACTCCTGCATATGAAATATATACAGAGAAAAACTATAGTAAAAAATGTGATATTTTCAAGAATACAAACTAAAAGTTTTAGACAATTCAGGTGTTCTTTCTCCACTCATCACCTGGCAAAAGAGTAGATCTGACCCACGGTGACAAACCCCTGATGGATTTTCTTGACTCTTAATCATTGTACACTACGTCTGTAAAAGTTCTGTATTGCTACCTTACCATTTCAATTGCTCACATACATTTGAAACCAATGACATTTCTGGGAAAAAGAGTATTTTTCTGCCCTAACAATTATCATCCAGTGAAGAGGTGTTAGTAAAGGATATGTGTTTACAGTGGTAGAAACCAATTTTATGTTACTATATTTTAATGCCTGACAGACATGCATTATATGCTTCTAGACACCACATGCCCAGCACCATCAAACAAAGATTCAAGAGAAAGTTTATTGCTAAGACTTCTAAATAATTTTTCTCAAGTTAACACAAAAGCTGCAAAGGGTTTAAAATGTGGTTATAAGACAATATGCAACTAGCTTTTACAGATATTTAGTTGCTGTAATATCGTGAATATTAAGAAACACTCTAATCAATCTGTGACCATCTGTTCATAGATTCATAAACTTTAAGGACTGGTGGAATCAGAGCAGTCTGTTAATCTGATCTCTTTGCGATTGAACTTGGCTCATCTTGCACATCTGAAGGAAATTTGTTTAGTTTAGGAGGGACAGTGTTATAAAATTACAAAGGTGAAATCCACATCTGGCCTATGAGCAGCTAAAGGACTAATTGCCAAATCAATTGCTAAAATTACCAGTGAAATGACAATTTGCTTCCTTAGTCTGGACCATTAGTATAGGAAAATGTTGCAGTATATAAGGAAGGTGAAGTTTAAAGATTTAAGTGAAGTGTTTCAAAATGGTTTTTAGTAGTTTATTTTGCTAAGTCACTGTTTCTTCTCCCCCTTCTGTAACCCCTTATCTCATACTTAGAAATGTGCTGGGAAGATATCTTGAGGCCTTCTTTATTGGCCTTCATTTACTACTTTCTATTGGTGTATAACCCATTACCTTGATTGGTGTTTCTGTAAACCCCCTGAGACTTGTAATTGGTCATTTTTCAATCCCTCTGAACCCTATATAACCCTGTAACCCTAACAATAAACTCTCTTTCGCTCATCTCCCTCTCCTGTGGTCTCTGCGTGGGTCTTGGTCAAGCCCACGGGGACCACGTGACGGGAGGGGTAGCGGGGGAGCATCCCCCCCTCTGGGACATGGACTGATCACCCAGACCCCAGAGGTTCCCCCTCCTCTTCAACTACCACAGGAAAACTGAAAACAAAAACCTGTGACACAGGCAGAGTGCAAAATTTTTCTTCTACACAACTGGAAACAGGGATAGGAGAGAGGACTTGCCTCTCCTGGAAGTGTTGCTCTGCATTGAAAGAAGTTTTTTTTATAATAAAAGAAATCCTAGCTGTAGCAGCAATATCACCATAATCATCTTCATATAGTGTCAAGCAGAAAGTAAATCCTGTCATCATATGCAGGACTCTCCTGCATACGATTTGAGTAGGTTTGCTTCTAGCAAACTATATGCTGAAAAAATTTTCTTCAGACAGTGTGAAAATAAATAAGAATCCTGATATGAATTTGTCACTAAACATAATTCATCTAACTCAACACTGTCTGATCATAACAAAAATGCTAGGAAACTTGAATGACCCCTAGTAATATCTTTGGAAATACACACATATTACATAAATACTATATTCTTTTTCCTACCCAAAACACATAGCTTATTTTTTCAAAATAAGCATGGGACTCTCCAATTTTGGAGAGAAAATTCACTGTGAAAGCTGAAGGCACTGGAGAAAATGTGCTCAAGACATCTTGGTTTTCCTTTCACAAAGGTCTGCTGGAACTGGTATCTGGACTCTTGACCAGAGTCTCACAGTGCAAAAATTAAATTCATTCTATAACAGGGAGTTTACAAGTCCAACCACCAAATCCAAGACTTTGGATGTCTGGCTGACAACATAGTCATGCATTGGACATCTACCTATTGCAATTTGGCCAGTGAAATGATGTAGGAAATGATGGACTTCAAGAAGCGGAATCCTTCAGACAAACCACCTTCAGAAAAAAAACTTCAGACAAAACTTCAAATCAAGCTACTTTTAAAGAAGACCACAGGTCAGGTATTGCATTTCACTCATGAATGAACATATAAAGGGTTTCCCACTTTCCACTTAGATCATTCTTTCAAGTTGCTGCAATTGTAAGAGAAACAGGAAAAAAAGCTACATGTTGGTTATTCCAGGAGTGATAACTCTACTTAAAAAAGCCTTTTGGTAACAGCCAATTTACAAAGCTGTTGCAGTGGGCCTGAACAAGGAGTCTATGCTAGAAACTGCCCTTCATTCCTGGAAGTATGTGAGTCTCCTTCCAATTTCTCCATAGTTTACTTAATAGACCTATTCTTATTAAAGTGCTGTCAGGGATTTATCAGTTTCATATCTATTCTCATCCACCTCCAAATCCCACATTTGCCAGCCATGGTAGCCAGGAGCCTACATTAGAACTGTAGACAGGTGGCAATGACAGTATCTGGCTATGCCCACATTTGGATAGCCAAAACTGTCAAGGTCCTATTTAACTGTTGCCAAAAATCAGGTGTCAGACTTAAAAAAAAAAAAAAAAAGGAAGAAAAGTAGATTTTAAAAATCCAATTTAAAAATATACAACCAGACTTCTATCTTAATGGATTTAACTTTTTTTATCAAAGCATGCAGGCTGCAGCTTCCTTTTCTGTTTCAGATGAAGGTGAAGATTGTTAAGCAATCAAAACCAGAAGCTTTTGTGGCTTTAGAAAAGCACTAGATACAAACACCCGTGAAAATGCAGCAAAGACTAGCAAGAGTGCGGTTAGAACAGTTACTTTGTCCAAATGCTTAAAACAGTCGCTTCTAAGTAGCTGCTTAAACTTGATCTTGCAGCTATTCTCTGCTGTGATCTAGTACAACTGCTCACATTTCATAAGAGAGCATAAAATTTTAAGTCCATTATCCCAGCACTCATCTCCATGTCTTGGAGAAACAAAAGTATTTTTATTTAAAATAAAATCTGTCCTTTATTATATTGTGACTATATGGTTTCTGGAGGTATTTATAATTGAATTTCAAATCATCTGATTTGTTATGCTTAGCTTCTCTTTGCTCTCATTTACCTGCCAGCTGTAATGCTCATGAAGCATCTTATGATTCAATATTTTGCATTTCACAGACACATAAAGTTATTGTTTAAAGAAAGACTAAATAACACAATAAAGAAAAATACAGCTGAACAGTATTTTATTAATAGTGGTAGCTATATGGTATGGTAAGGTTCATTATAAGATTCCTTTTACATTTTATCACAACATTATAAAAAAAATTGCCTCTCATTCAGGTTTTAATTATCTACGTAGCATATACCTCATAAATGTAGCAGTTAAAATTTATCTCTAGTGTAAAACTATTGAGGTCAGTGTAGTTTTACCCAGGATTCATTTATTCCATTCAAACTTGTTAGAGTGTAATTCAAGGTTGCTATGGTTATATGAGGCAGTAGTGTTTTGAACAGAATTATTTACTTTACATGAAAGGTCTTTCCATGTGTTCAAACTAAATGAAAATAATCATTCTGCTCTCCTTATTAATAGATCATGTTCCAAGACCTCTTTTGCTTTGAGAAGACATTTTATTTTAACATATATTCTTACACTTAGCATATTTTTGCATGCAAATAGACCTCAAGGAGGATTGTTTGAATAGATTTCCATGATGCTGCCTTAGATAAAATTATTATCAGCTTTTATGGCTGAGACTTCAGAACTAGGTACCTATTTCTTCCTGTTTCTTTTGGACAGTTTATTTCAATTTTGCTGGATCTTGCAAAGTTGAACTTAATTTTATTATTTCTCACACAGATAAATGAAACAATAATGAGCAGTATATAGTAACACTTTTGCTGCCTGATTTTGTAAAATCTCTTTTTTTTTGTCCCCAAAGAAATGAGGTGCTTTTGCAAAGAAAGACACGTAGCTTGGCCTGATCAGTAACGGCATGAGACATGAACTCATTTGTTACTAAATTGAATCTCAGGAGGTAGTTCAGAGAGATATGGTAACACAATTATTGCATCCTGAATAATATCAAATTCCTTCACAGTACACTAAAAACCATATAATTTAATGTTTTCTCAGAGCAGGCACTATTCTGAGTGGATAGATTTCAGATGTTTAAGAAGGGATGAAGGAGCCAAGTTCTACAGGAGGACAAATAAGCAGGAATGATGCAGGTATTGACTACTTTCATTTGAGGAATCACAGAAGCATAGACTGTCTTGGGTTGGAAAGGATCTTAAAGATCATCTAGCTCCAACCCCCTCAATGTGGGCAGGGATACCTTCCACTAGACCAAATTGCTGAAAGTCCCATCCAACCCGGCCTTGGACACTTCCAGGAACGGGGCATCCATGGCTTCTCTGGGGAATCTGATCCAGTGCCTCACTACTGTCTGAGTAAAGAAATTCTTCATAAAAGCTAAACTAAATCTACCCTCTTTCTGTTTGAAGTCATTATCCCACTTTTCCTATTACTGCATATCATTGTCAAAAGTCGCTGTGCAGCTTTCTTATAAGCCTCTTTTAGGTTTTGGAAAGGTCACTCCAAAGCCTTCCCTTCTCCATTGTGAACAGCCCCAACTCTCTCAGCCTATCCTCGTGGAGGAGGTGCTCCAGCCCTTTGATCATCTTCATGGCATTCCTTTGAAATTGCTTCAGTAGGTCCATGTCCTTCCTATGCTGAAAATCCCAGAGCTGGACATGGTACCTCAGGTGGGGTAGATCACCTCCCTCAACCTGCTGCCATACTTATTTTGATGCAGCCTGGGATACAGTTCTATTTCAGCAGTACCAGCTTATGTCCAAGCCTCTTATGCACCAGCTACCCTAAGTCCATCCTCAGGGCTGCTCTCATGTCTGGAATTGCCACTACCCAAGTGCACCATGCAGCACTTGGCTTTGTTGAACTGCATGAGGTTCCCATGGGCCCACTTCCTGAGCTTGTCCAGGCCCCTCAGAAGTCCCTTCCTTCAGGTGTGTCAACTGCCCCACTCCGCTTGGTGTCATCTACAAATTTGCTGAGGCTGCACTTGATCCCTTCATTTATGTCATTAATAAAGATATTAAATAAGACTGGTCGCAACACAAATCCCTGAGGGGCACTACCTGTCATTGAGCCATTGATGAATACCCTCTGGATGTGACTGTCCAACCAATTCCTTGTCCATCTAACAGTTCATCCATCAAATCCATCTTTTTCCAATTTAGGGGGAAGAGTGTTGAGGAGGGGGGATATTTCAAAGGCCTTTCAGAAATCCAGATAGCTGACATGTATCCCTTTCCCCGTTGTCCACTGATGTAATCACTCCATCATAGAAGGTCACTAGGCTGGTCAGGCAAGACTTTCCCCTGGTGAAGCTGTGCTAGCTGTCCCAAAACACCTTCCTGTCCTCCATGTGCCTTAGCATAGCTTCTAGGAGAAACCTGTAATCTTCCCAGGTGCAGAGGTGCAAATGACAGGTTGGCAATTTCAAGGGTCCTACTTTCCCTTTTTCAAGTCTCCAGGGACTTCATCCCACTGCTATGGCTTTTCAAATATTATGGAGAATGGCTTGGTAACTACATCAGACAATTCCCTCAGGATTCTGGGATGTATCTCATCAGGTCCCATATACATATGCATAAATAGGTTCCTAAGGTGGTTGGAAGTACTGTAGTTATCAGCCTTGAAGAAGAATCCAGATGTGAGTTACTGATCTTGCAAGAAAATAGAGAAGCTGCAAAAAGACAGAAGGAATACTTCTGAAATTTCATAAAAATGCATCCTCTGGGTACTTGAATGGAAGCTGTAAAACCTTGGATCTGTATTCAACAGGGCTCCAAAAATTGCTGAAACTGATACTGATTACAAGCTACCATATTACAGGGAAAATAGCCAAGATACTAGCCCCTCTTCCACAGTAGAAAGATAATTAATTATGAGACAAAATGCTTTTAAATATACCTCACTAAGAGCAGATTTTTCATAGACATTCCCTCTATTTTTCTTCTCCCTCTGTGCCAGTGAAGTTCTTCTGTTCTTTCTCCTTTCCCTGCAACATTTATATTTTCAATGGAGCAAAACCAAGACTATGTATCTGTTTCTCTCTCTCTTTAAACTTGCTCTAGAGCTGTAGCAGCTGGTCATCAGGAGGCCAATTCTGTAAAGACCTGGTGGAGGCCAATTGTGTGAGCTTGCAATGATGTTTAGGAGGAGCAGTGATGTGCAGTTTGTTCCTTTCCTTCTCCCTTCTGACTGGCATAGACAGGCAGCAACTCAGGATGAAAAAGAGACATTTAGAGCAGCATAAATTTCCCTGCCACACATACCTTGAATGGAGGTGGAGAAAGATCAAGAAGTGGCCCTTGACATGCTTTCACATTTTAGCTAGCACAGGCAGTGTGGTCTCATTGGCACCTATGTGTTCAGGCTGAGCAATGCATGGCTCTGACAAAGGGTTCGTTCTTGCATCAGAGGAAAAGCAGGGGAAAATTGCAGTTCTTGGAAACGAAACTTGCTTTCCAGCTTATGCCAAGGCAGTTCAGCTATGTGCCACCCAAAGGCTTGTGACAAAGGCACTTTTAACTGTGCAATTAGCTGTGCTGACGGCAAGCTCAGCTAAAACCCTTGGCTTGCGCTTGATAGGGCTAGCCTAAGTACAGACACAACACAAATGAAAAAGCTGCATTGGCTGTGTACACTGATGTCCTGAGACTTCTGTGGAAAGCAAGGACTTTCCATTACTGGCAGACTGAGACAGTCTCTCTTCTCTTATGCTACATTGTAATCTAGTGGCTGTGTCATTCCTTTATGTTGAATCACTCAGCTGTACTTAGAGCCCTTGTTATCCTTTTTTTTTTTTTCCCTTTAGTCTGCTCACAAATTTAATAAAAATTGTGTTCTTTAATATAGAATTGAATGAATATTAAATGCTTATTCCTGGAAAATATGGTTGCTCATTAAAGTTGACAGTCATTGCTTATGTGGTAAATGTTGTCAGTGCCAAGAACCCTTTGGCAGTTTCTGGTCCATTATTTTAATTGCCTTTAACCTATAATCAATATTTGTTGCTTTCAATACAACTAGATGCATAGCTAAGCAATACAGAGGAGAGATTTGTATTCTATTGCACCTTATATTCTACTTTAATGTGTATGAAATGCAGCAAAATGCATCATCGCAATAATCTTTCCATCATCAAAAATATTCTAGCTTCTTAGGCAGTACGTCAAATGGGAAAACAAAGCATCTGTCTCTTACTGCAACAAACTTACGTGCATTTTTAGGTTAAATTCAGTTGTATCAGTGTAAGCACAGAATTAGTAGCTAGTGGAATTTAACTTTGTTTGCAAATGAAAATGGTCACAGGGCTGGATTTCTTTCATTAACAGTTGTAAAGCTACAAACAACCATAATAGAGGTTCCAGAAAAGTTCCTGAAACCTGAAACACATATAAAGATTAGCTTTTCTCTCTTCTGGGGATCAGCTGTTAAATGCTGTGTCGGACAACTGGGCAAAATGGAGAATTGAAGAACAACATGCATTCAGAAAATGGCACACCTTGTGGAAGGCATTCCAAGTTCATCAAGGAAACCACACCTTCAGTTACTTATTATTTTGCATTTCTGATGGTTATTTATTTCTCTTTTAAAGTAAAGGAACTCTACATTAATATGGAAAATAAGTAGTCGGTTTTGATCTAAACCATGTGATACTCTTTATACCAGTGATATATGAAAGGTATAACTTGAAATTATAAATTACCTTAGTTAAGAATAACTTCCATTGCTTCTATAGGGATTATGTCTAAATATGACATTTAGATCCGGCCCATTCATCTCCTGAATCATGGTCTATGAACTCCTTTTCAACAACTCTTGTTACTGAAAGGAAACAATTCTTGGTGAAGTCTCAATCACAATTAGAACAAGCATTCCAATTGATTTCATTTGAGTCCAAACTGTTTCTCAGTGCCTAATTTAGACAAGTTTCATGCATAGAACATTGCAGACGCACAATACATTTCTCTGTGACTAATTGTATCAACAAAAAGAAGACAATTAAGTAAGTAGACACATAAATTTATTTAGAAGGCAGAAAGGGGATAGATAAAGTAAAGACAGAGGCACAGACACAGAAATTATCGGTCTATATTAATTTCATTTCCATCAATAAGAAATTACTATTTGTGGTGGTCTTCTTCCAATTTCTCAAAAATAAGTGCAACTTTTCTTTTCACATTTTATTCCACAGGTACATTGTGCATTTGCAAGCACACACAGTATGCTGCCTCCTGCTTGCCCTCCTACAGCCTGGCATAGGTATCTCTGCTCTCACAGCTGACACAGTAGTGTTGTTCGGCCAACTGGCAGAGCACTTTTCTACACGGGACCACAGACCCTCGAGGGACCAAAAGTCCATCTCTAAACTGTAGCTCCGCTACTGAGCCAACTCAATAATTTATGCTCATTAATAATGCATCTCAGTGAATCATTACTCCTTTAAATTTTAAAACAATTGGTTTAGCATTTTTAATGTTTATGTGTCATCAATGAATGACTGTCTTACTTATTTCAGCTACAGACATATTGGATTATAATAACAAAGATGCTGGCTCTCAGTGGAGAAGAACAACAAGGTTCTGAGGGAAGGTCAGACTGGTAATTAGCTAGAAGAAAAGAGAGTGAAATGGAGCAGTACATTGTAAAAGCTGGAATTTTCGAAATAAAAGGAAATACTTCTTCCTGTTGATATCAACCCTCCCTTAACAACATCAGTGCAGTTCCTCAAACTATGAAGAACTATGATATTCGTAAAACAATGAAATTAGATGTTTTATGTTATAACATTATGTCAAAGGTAATGACTGTAATACATCTGGTCAGCAGCTGACTGAACCACAGCTCTTCTGCACTCTCCTTACAAGCAGCACATAAGTTACAAAGCCATTATATCTACAGACTCACAACATAAGACACTGTGAGTCATGTATTTTATACAGTGGAACTCATAAATTAGCCATATGACAACCTAAAGCTCTTAGCTGCTATACCATAGCTAATACAAACAGCTGCTTCCTCTGATGTAATACTGATGTTTTTAAATTTTGCCCCTTGGTGACACTTCTGAGATCTAGTAAAACAATCTTTTGCACAAGCACAGTGCACGACAACAAAGGAGCAAGTTGTTTGTACAGCAGACACATAAGCTGAAAATGGCACGTGTAGGAAACTCACAGTAGATTAATTTCCAGCCAGCTATCCTGTAACTAAAGCTTCTGGAGAGCAGTATGTATGTCTAAAATGTATCTGTCAGAAATCTTGTCAAAAGACAGACAAAGCTAAAATGCATGGTGTTTGCGACATGCTTTTTTTTTCTGTCAGAAAAATAAAATTTAATTTACCAGAAGCATAACTTATCAGTAAAGTTATGAAGAATCAGAATGTACATTGCCTTTTCATAAGTGAATGTTGGACTATGTACCTAGGATGGCATGTGCAAATTACTCAGGCAAAATTTAGACCTAGTATAACTGCTTTTAGTATCAAAAGAAAGAACTACAGCAGCCCAAAATCCTGTCTGTAATGATTTCTACTAATTTGTGCAAGTCCACCATTTTATAGTCTGCCTATGGCAATTCCTCAATTCACGCTTGCCCCACTGTCCCTCTTATCTGTATCATCTAACTCAGCAGACAGACAATCACTAAATCCTTCTCAAAATGCTGTAAGATGTAGCCCTGAACGAACAAGACAGTACACTAATCTTCATGCTCATAAACCCCAAAAGTGACAGAGCAGCTCTCACACCTAGGTATTCTCTCCTGTCTTACTCTGTTGAGGCATGTCTCAAGGAACAGTCTTGACTCCTACATTTTAAAATTTGTTCTCCTTCCTTGGATCAAGTTTTATTTCTAAGTTTATCCACTTCCTTAGATTCCGGAAACAAACAACAAAAATATTAAAATATGCTTAGATAGGTAAATCTGAGTATTTTGTAGTTATCATAGTGTTTTATTTTTCTTTCGGGTTAAACTTCATTTTCTATTTAAAAACAAAGCATGTAAAAAAGTGTCGCTTAGAATTCTCCAGTTAACTGATAAAATCTAAGAACTTTACCGAAACCTTATATTGCTTGTCTTCCAAAAGTTTGCTTAAATGCTCTCTTACCTATCAATACTGTATTAAATAAACTGGTTTAGCCCTGTCCAAGCAATTTGTGTTATAATTATCTGAGTAAAGTTGGGAGCCCCTGGTGGCCTAGTGGTTAGATTGCGGGACCTTCACTGCCGAGCCCAAGGGTTCGATCCCAGCCAGGGACACTCCCCGGGCAGGTGGAGCTCGTTAGCCCTGTAAGGCAATCCACCTACGTTCTAAGGACCTCGCTGCCACCGTCCAAGCGTGCTTGGCCCCGGCAGATGAACCTTAGGATTAAAGGGTGGGCTCAGTTCCACGCACACTGTGTCTCACCTAAAAAATCCAATGCGCAGGCTGGAAGGTGTAAAGACCTTCCCTGGATCTTCGTTCCTGAAGACTGGCCATTATTATTATTATCTGAGTAGATCATTTCAGTTGTGTGAACCTACTTCTCTGGCCTGTTGCTTTTATAATTCTTTAAGAGCACAATCACTGATGGTGGAGTAAGTCTGTGGGGAGAAAAGGGTTCGGGAAAGGCACTTGGCCAGACAAGATGACTTCCAGCTGAGACCCACAGCATCTCTCTGTGAGTCGTATGATAGCAGCTTTCACAGCCACAGAACGCATTTGTAGACTTTTATTTGGATGTAAGTGCTAAAATTATATGAGATGATTATTTAATATATTTGGATATACAGCCAGGGAGCTTTTTTGTTATTCCCCAGGAATGATGATAACTGTTTTATTCAGTACGGAGAACTCAGTTGAGCAAGGGGTTGTAAGCCAGTTTAGGGGCTGAATAGATATCATAAACCACAGAAGCCCAATTCATCTAATTACTAAAACACAATAGATCTTGGACTTCAAATTAATTTAAGGCTGTACTATCTAATCTTTCTGCCTATCCTAATAGTTTGAAAATGGCTGGCCATAAGTATGGGATTTTTTCATAGGAAATGCTTTGACTTTGTCAAAAAGGACAAAAAAAGTATCCAGACCATTATGCATCTATAATCTGCAAATATATCAGGAGTTATATTTCACTGAGTAGTGGGTGAACAAAGCAGGAGTGCTTGGTAAGTACCAATAAAAGCTGAAAAGTTAATAAAGTATTATTTGCTCCATAAAGAAGACAGACGTAGACAAACAGGATTTAGTCTGAATCACAGCAGAGGCAATATGTAAGATGCTTTAGGAACTAAATAGAAAGAAAATCTCCATTAGATTGGAAAATGTGTGTCCTTTGTGTTATTTAATAATCCAGCACAATTTCAGAAAGCTAACTGCTGAGCCCCAAGCTGGTTGGAGACCACTTATGTATTCTAGATTGACTGAGAATCAGCTTCTGATGTCAGGTTCAGGTCTCTGCTAGACATATGTCTTTGCCTCTGACAGTCGTTTGCAGACAGAAATTTTCAGAGGCAGCAAGGGAAGTCACAAACTCTGTCCCCAGCTGTATTATAATTATATGCATTTGGAAACATCCAACTGGGAAAGACCCAGCATGTATTTAATGAATGGGAAAAAAAGGAAGTAGAAAGATGGTACAGCATGAGCCTTTAAATAATGTTACAAAAATCCTGGTATGTGAGAAAAGTAAATTCTTACTGGCTACCTAAAAATTGTGCCTCAGGTTCTCTCACTGAGTGCACAGCATGTCGGGCCACTTCAGGTAAGGAATGAGTACCCTTCAGCACTTCAGCTCCTCCAATTACCCTGTGAGTTAATCTTATTTCTATGTTCTCTCTCTCTCTTAAAAACAAGATTCACGGTTCCCAGCAGCTATCCAAAGCCAGGTGAACACTTGCATAACACGGAACAGAAAAAATGCAGTCTGGTGCAATGATTAGATTAGTTATATTAGGCCTTTGGAAGCTCTGAATGCCTCAGACACGTACCATCCTGCCCAATGGGATGGAGTGGACAGGATAATGTGTAATACCTCAGACATTTTTTCTTTCTTTGAAGGCCAAACACTATTTTGGTTTAAAAATTAAGTCTATAAGATTTGTCCTAAGACTGAAGACCCTTCCATAATCGTCCTAGATTATGTGTCTGTCCTGATACACATACATCAGTGCTGAATTCACTGGGGTTTGTGTTCTTTAAATAAAACTGATTGGAGTCAGGTGTATTTGTATTCTTCAGATGTATTCTGAATGTTATTGTAGTTAAATCATCTGTTATTCTTATACATGTACTCAGATATTTTTATGTCCCTAAAAGAATTTATTTACATTACAATGGCTCCTGTAATAAATATCCAGCTCAAAAGACCGAATGTCTCCTCTCTGTTTCTTGTATATAGAATATCAGTGCAGTATGGATTTTCTATAACAACATGTCCATTAATTAATACTCAATTACAAAGCAGTGCCTATATAAAAGATGTTGAATACCCCATAAATTCATTTTTATTACTGTTATTACACTGAATCTTATAAGAAGCCAGAAAGATAGGACCTTTTAAGTGTCAGCAGGTGTCTTTGATCAGTGTTTATCCTTTTTAGTATAATTTAATGAATTTAATAATTTATATGTTAATATGCAGCTGGAGAAAACTACCTTTCAGACTCAACAAGCCTGAGAAGAGTTTCCAGCTGCCATTACATATACCAGACCTGTAATTACCAATCACCACAGAATAAATTTTAAAAAGCTGAATACCTAAACTAGAAAAGTGGCTGCAAAGTGACTGTAGACTTTAACTTAACACAATGGAGTAGATCTGTTCTGACATAATTGCAACTCGTTCTTTTTTTTAGTCTGCCACTAAGCAAGTTATCCCCCTCAGTTTGTGCTCATTCTTTTCAGCAATACATTTGGAAAGAGCCCCTCTGAGTTCTAAACACATAATTCTGGAAAATCCCTCCTAATCCTCCATATGGACAATAAAATTTTACTCTCTCTGCAAGAAAGTTTGCAACAACTTTACAAAATCTATCAGTCCGACATTATATCAATTAATTAAAGACTCATCTGAGTCTCCCTGGAGGCATTTTTTTGCAATTCTGATTTCTGGGCATGGGATGCTGATGGATTCTGAGTGATTACAAATAATTGCTTATGTTGTCAGTTTGAATCACTGGAGTCTAATGCCATATTGTAACTGGGAGAAGACCTATGGCATTGTCTTTATACTGTCCCTATCCCAACCAAACTCTGTAAATAACACACTGGGTTTTAGAAGCTGTAGTAACTTATTATCAGATGATAATAACATACACATATTTCAGTAAACTGAAAAAAATCAAATTCCTGCCAAAAATTAAAAAAAAAAAAAGTTTTATCTCTCAAGAACATGAGTCAATCCAGAGAACACAGTTTACATACTTAGTCTCTTCTAAAATCGAAATCCCTCTAATACGTGAAGCTCACTTGTGAGCCACTATATATCACTCAAACTCTTCTTTTTTCCCATTCATAGTGTGTAGTTTTTTCTTCAAAGTGGAGGGGTGTGTTTGTGTGTGTTAGTCATGAAGGTTTGTGTTGTATTTGTATTTTTCTTAGGTGCAGCTTCCTGTGAATTGACATCTTTATTCTTTTATATCTTGAGTCACCTGATAAATAGCATACTTAGGAAATGTTATCACCCAAGAACACTACCTATTTTGTCAACTTTCCTGCTGCATTTCTGAGTTTCAGTTGATTGTTTCCAAGGACCAGCATATAATGCATAGCTATATTATTATATATTTTCACCAGTGTTAAAACAATTCTTTCAGTAATGAGTCAATCTTTGTACCATTTTTTGAGGCAAGTATCTTTTGTCAAAAGGGCTCTTTTGTTCCTTTATCCAGGTAGAGGGTGAGGAACTTTGAAAGAAATCTTCCTGTAAGACTACACTGAGTAAAAAACAGATTTCATTCACTCCTGGGAGTACAATTTGCATGATTCCTTGCCTCAATTTTTCATCTTTGAAGTCTTTTACTGTCAAGTGGGTTGGTTTTATGCAGAAGGAAAGGGCTTTGGTTAGCTTATAATCTTCTCCAGATAGTCTCAGATCCTGTTTAGAAGGAAAATCAGAATGTGAGAGCTGAGTCTATGAGGAAAAAAATCATCAGCTAACTTGTAAATATAAGCAGGTGGTTGAATCCCATACAAGACGTTAAGAAAAAACAAAAGAAGACAATAGGAGGTGTCTGTGTGTCTGTGTGTGTTTGTGAATGTGAATGCTTCTCAGGACCTATGATACCAACTTATAGGTAGGAGTAGCTTTTTGAGAGGTGAAGTGCAAGAATTCATCATGACATATTCCAAAACCAGAGATGAAAATACTGCAAGCCTTTGCCAGTGGAGAAAAATGTGCAGCATGAGTACTATAGCAAGTTTACGCCATTCCTGTACTAGCTTGAGCTGCACTGTAATGTGCTTGGATAGCAAACATCAAACAGGATTTTTCTTGGTATTGGAAGTGACAGCAGAAAGATATAGCCATATATATATTCAAGTGTCACTGGACCTGATAGTCAAAGCAACTGGGAGTATATATATACATAGTAATTTTGGGTGACTGATTTTCAACCCTGAGGTAGATGGACCGCTTCTAGAGAGTCAGTGAAAGATCACTCCCTTTTTTTGTCAGTAATCCACATTTTGCTACACCAGGACTATGTGTCTTCACTGGAAAACACTTAAAGATCTACAAATAATATTTATTAAAAAAATCCCTCCTAGAAATAGTTGCTTTACCTTTTTGCTGAGAAATACTCTCTAGAAACATAAAGATGTAATCTTAGCAGGAACTTCAAGATAAGAAAAAAAAGTAAAGATCAATTAAAGAAGAAGAAAGTGGGAGTGCAAAATCAGCAGGCTAGGTTTTAGAAATAAGTCTGAAAAAGGGACTTGAAACACATTTGCAAAGCAGAAAAAAGAAAACAAATGTCACACATAAGTCTGAAAATTAGTTTCTTTGCTTTGATCTTCACTAGAAAGGTTAACTGTGACCAGAATTTTAACAATTAATTTTAATGAAGGGCTAGACATTCAAGCCAGAAGAAGAGAAGAACAAATTAAATAACATTCAAACAAGATTGGTATGTTCAAGTTAGCAACACCTGATGAAATCCATCTTAGAACTGGCCAAAGTAATTTCTGAGCCAGTCAATTATATTTGAAAATTTATGGAAGACCAGCAAGGTCCCAGATGAGAAGAATAAATGTAGAATCTATTCTTGAAAAACAGAAATGACAACTCAGGGAATTATACATCAGTCAACATAACTTTTGTCCACTGACATATGTTTGAGCAAATATCTAAAAGCAGATATCTAGAAGACAACATGGCAATATATAAAGCTAACATGAGTTTGTCATAACAAAATAATCTAAATTCTTTCCTGGACAGGTTAAATGTCCTAGTGTATAGGGAGAAGCAGTAAATGCTTAAATAGGGCTTTTGGTACACAATATTCTCCTATAATATTTTTCTAATGAAAGTGAGAAGTTTTGAGTTAGTTGATATTGCCATTAAAGGGAACTCAAGTGGGTGGAAGATTACTCTCTGAAGTGCTATTGGCATTTGACTGTCAAATTTGAGACATATCAAAGAAGAATTTTCCAGGGATTTATCCAGAACTCAGCTACTGCCAGGATCCATGGCCACTACTTTCAGTAATGGTTTGGTGGAGGAACTGGGCAACACACTTGCAAAATATGCAAATGTCATAAAAATTTGTAAGATTGCAAAGATGTTCTAAGAATACCAGAGGATATTGACACACTAGGGACTGATAGTGACAAAATTTTCTTTAAGGTAATTGCAGTAATGGAAGGGGAACTGAATGAACAGGGCATTCACCTGTTCAAGCAGCAGTTTTGCAGGAAATTATTTAAGGTGTATATTGGATAAGAATTATCAACTTGTGGTTCTGTTAGGAAGAAAACAGGCAAAATTCTTTCAAGGATGCTCTATAAAAGCCACAAAACTGTTATTTTATACTAATGAGAATTCAGACAGAATTTTGAGTTTAGTTTTCATTACCTCAAGTCCATGAGAAAAATATGGAAATAAAGGAGTGCCTGGAAAAGAAAGAGTGCTGAAAGACTTTGTAAATGTAGCCTATTGGAAAGTTATTGTGAGGACTGAGTGTATTTCATCTAGAAAAATGATTCATCAGTTCCCCACTTATTATGAAAATTGGTTACTAACAGGATAGTAATCAATCACTGTTCATGGAAGATGAACAATAAAAAAACTGCTCAGTAAAGTAACAGCAACCAGGAAGGAAGTTGTACTTCATAAACATCTGTCTACAAGTAACTCTGGAAGTGGCTGTCTAGGTAACATCTACAGAAAATCTTACTCTTTGTGTCTTAAAATCCAGTGCCTAACAATCAGCAGCTATCTGGGAGAACTGAATTCTCAGTTCTCAGCACTAGTACAGGCAGAGTCAAGTGCGATGTCATCCTTTCAGTCTGTCTGAGAAAAAAGTCTGGATCTAGCTGGTCCTTTGTGAATTGCCCTGTAACAGGCACTGGAAAAGCGCACAAACAGGTTTGGATCTTCTTTGATGTAAATATTCTCCACCAGGGTGCTTAGAAAGGGAAATAAATGTGTTGACTCAATTAAGCAATCTGCTGTTTCAAGAGACCTAAGTGTTTTCCAAATTATTGAGTATGATCTTGCTTTGTTGTTATAAATAGACAAAACTCCATTACAGATGTTTTCCCCCTAGTTTATTTTCACTCATTAGGTGAGTTTCATTCTGAATACTTCCTAATTCATCAAAGATGAATTTATGTCTGACTGCAAGAATATTTCTATCTGTGTAAGACAAGAAGCAAATTATAGTTCATGTGTCTGCTCCCAATCAAGGTAATCAGGATAACTTTCTGGAGGAGGAAAATTGCCTGAATTCTAGTTTGAGAAGTAATTTTCCGCAAACTGTTTGCAATGCCAAATGCCAGTTTCTGATGGGAAGTTGGTTATTATTGCCAGGACTTGATTTTACCTGGGAATTCTTATGGGTGTTTTTCATCAGATGTGGAAAGCTAGCATTACAATTTTGAATACAGAGCTGTAAATGCTAAATAGTTTCTTTAACCTCTGTTGCACTGTGAAGTGGCCGTAACAGCTGCTGAACCTTTCCAGTGGAGCCATAACAAGAGAGCTGTAAAAAAATTCATGTAGTAGAGTGGAAGGGGAGCAGCGACTGAATGAGAGTGATGCTGATGTAAAAGCCACGATGGACATTAAACCTGTACAAGTGTTTACTTACGTCTCTTTAAAATTCTTCAAAAAGCCATAGCTTAGAACAGTTGAACTTATGTCAATTTTCTTAGTCCCAATAGTAGCTGGTCAGTGCATACAGATGAAAAATTACACAACAGAGAAAAGAAACAGTTTTGGAGAGAAATTTTGTGCCTTTAAAGGAATTCAACAGCAAGGGATAAAGAAACCGAAATTATCTAGGGAAAAGAGTTAAGTTTTTTTTTCACTCAGTTCACGCTGGCACAAACTGTAAAGCTATCAAATAAAAAATACTTCTATTTATTAATTCCAAGTTAGATTTGATATCATACCAAGTGCTGTAGGAAGCACAGTTCCTAAAAGTCTGTGTAGCACCTGCCAATTTTGATTCCCTCTCCCCTCCTAAAAACAGGCAATGAAATCTCACTGCTTGAATTCTTTCCCAAGACCCCAGGAAATCACTGAGACGGTTACAGATACTTATGTCCCTCTCCAGTTACAATGACTTACCTCAGAAAAGGCAGTGTGTTTCAAATGAATTTGCAGTAGTCACCTTTCATCCAGCAGAATACACACTAGGAAGCCTGCTTAGCTGGAGGATAGATATTGCCTGCTAATGATTATTACACATGCTCCTGTTTTGACAAAGCAAGATCACTAGTTTCTGACAAGTAAATTTAAATGTCAGTGTGCAATTTCCTATGTTAAGCTCTTGCCTGTGCACAATTCTTAACATCCCAATCCTGATGGAGAAACAAGGAGGATCTGTGCAAACTGCCACCAGAGCCCTGCAGCTGCTGTTGTCTGATCATTCTATCTTGGCATCAGCCCATTGTTACAGATTTCTAACTGATGGTGGTGGGCAGTCCATTGTGCACAACAGGCTGTTCTCCAGTCTGAGCAGAACATGACAAAACTACAGCTCGCATAGCTCTCAAAATCTGTGGAAGCCAGGCTGGGCCAAGCATTTATTCTGGATGCCACTGTAATTCAAGACAAGTGATAATAGCTTTTCCTGCAGAAATACAGTACATCTCTCATGAATCCCACAGTGCTGATCACACAATAACTCAGCACAGCACTCAGTTATCTGATCAGCAACACCCAAGAACAGTAGCTAATTCTGTAGAAAAGAAAACTGAAAAAAAAGAGAGGTACATTCCATCTTCTTAACTCCATGGAAAGATAGCACATTTGAATAATAGTTTTAATTAAATTATGTGAGTTTAGTTAAATTAGGCTGCTTCAGGGAAGAAAAAGCACTCTTCAAGATTTTTCAAATGCTTTCTTTCCTTTTTTTCCTCAAGAGTGTGTTTAGCTATGCAATATCCTAAAGTACTCTACTTCCTAAATTTATCAATCTAATAAGCTTTATTTGTTTCCATTAATAATGTGACACTTTGATAGAGGCAGGTTGTAATTAAATGGTTAAAGTAAATGAAATACAACTTTGTTTTTTAGCTTGCAAAATTAAAATCTGGCAGCATCTGGTTACGAATCATGTATCTCTGGACACTGTCTTACCTATACTGCTGTCAATATTCTTTCACACAAATAGTTGTCTACTTCAAGGCTTTTAATATAAGTTTCAAAGAAAAAGTTTCTTTAAGTTTCAATTTCAAAAATCAAACAAGTAGGAAATGATTTTTCAGACAGGGTTTATATTGTGGGCAAGAAAATTTGCAAATTGTGAAAAAGCCGTGAAAATTATTAAGGCCCTAGAGAATCTTTCATATGTGGAGAGGCTGAGCTGGGACTGTTTAACATGAAGAAGAAAAGGGATTAGGGAGTGTTGTCCATGTGTACAAATACCTGATTGTAAAGAATGAAAAAAGGGAATCAATGGTATCCAGGGACAGAACTAAAAAAAAATAACAACAGATTAGAAAACATGGAAATCCATTTGGACACAACAAAAAAATATTATGAGAGTGTAAAATGTTTGCAGCAAAAATTGCTGTAACTGGTTGTCCAGCAAGGTTGTGGAGTCTCCATTCATGAGCATATTCAATTCCAACTTGATATGGTCCTGGGTAGCCTGCTTTAGCTGGCCTCTCTTGAGCAGTAGGGCGTTGTACTACAAGATCTCAAGATGTTTCTTCAATCAAAACAGTTCTGTGATTCTGTGATTCAAGTACCAGTCAGAATAACTGCAGTAAAAGTAATTCATGGCGATTCCTGGTGAAGACTGGACAACTGCTGCAGAAGATATCCTAGTGACATACAACAGAGGGGCAAGGAAATGATTAAACAGAAATACCAGAGTCAAGAAAGAAAAATAATTGCTTCAAAGTTCCTGGGAAATCTGACTGTTCTGGCAGTATGGGAATTTCCAAAGATGTGAGCAAAGTCTTTCTGAACAAACAAACACTATTAGAGTCAAAGAATGTGCTTCAGAATCATAGAATCATAAATGCTGGAAAACATTTTCAAGATTATCAAGTCCAACCTTTGATGGAATACTGCCATGTCCACTAAACCATGGCATAAAGTGCCATGTCTACACATTTTTTTGAGCATTTCCACATATGTTGACGACCACTTCCCTGGGGAGACTGTTCCAATGCTTAATCACTCTTTCAGTGAAAAAAGTTTTCCTGATATCTAACCTGAACCTTGCCTGGTACAACTTGAGGCCTTGTCTTATTGTTCGTTGCCTGGGAGAAGATTGCCTTTTTATTATATCACTTTTAGATCTGACCTATAAGAGTTCAGCTAATATCAAGATATAAAAAAAGAAAAAAGGAGGAAAAACTATTAATAATATCTTGTTCATTAAAATTTGGAAGAGTTTTCATCTGACTGCAGAAACTTTCCTATTTAAGAGTCAATGAGCAGTGAATTTCAGGTCTACTTGCAAGCAGAAACAGTAGAACTAATATATGCAAGATTCACTATTACTTAACATCACACAGTGTCTTCTGCATAAAATTCATATATTTGCAATTTCCATGCTATTGGTTAGCTTCATAGATCATCCAATTAAGAGAGAGAGAAGACACTACATTTTGCAATCATGCATCAGCTGAGCTAAAGAAAGATCCCTAACAATCTAAATAGAAAGAATTACATTCATGAGAAAGACTGCAGTAATTTTAAAACAAAAAAATAATTTTAATTTAGGAAACTTTAATAGGTGTTCTATATGCTGACCAAAAGTACTGACTTTGACTTTATTCATAACATAGAGAAAAAAATAAAATCATAAGAATAAAGGTAACAGTGTACAGGAAATATTGATGCTGAAGCACAAATAAACACAGTTAAAGAACAAGATACTGGTAAATTTTCTTGATAAATTCAAAGTTTTATGGATTTCAGAATTAAAATGTTCCACTCCACTGAAAATCTTCTATCGAAAAGTTTACATCTTTTCTATGTTTGTCACACTGTTGTAGTGAAAAGAGGGAAAGGGATTAAGAAATTTGACAAAGAAAATGGTTCTTTTGGCAGGGACACAAAGAAGACAATTAAATTTGCAATAGTGAACCAAGCAGGAAGCTCATCTGAAAACTGCAGAACTCCTTAAAAGTAAAAAATGGATATAGAGAGGGTACATATGCTGGCCCTACAGATAAGATTTCCCCCTCTTTCTCCTCCCCAATCTATCTCCCCCATTCACCCCCACCCCTCCCCATTATTTTGCACTGCCTGTTTGCCCTTCCTCTCACTTTAATAGAATTAGATATCTGGAAATAACCTTAAAGTCAAGGGCAATAATGGGGCTTCAGAGGCATGAAGAAACTGTTTGGTAAACAGCTTAGTCTGTAGGACAATGATTCTCTCCGTTAGACTTTTATTTAAGCCTGAGAACCAGTGTGACCTCCGTCAAGGTAAGCAAAATCAGTCTTACAAGAGAAAGACAGATCAGAAAACAATGTCCATTTTGACTGATCAGGTTTCTTCCCCATGCTTCTTCCTGTCTGATTGCCTTCACAGAAAACCAATATTTTGTAAGACGCCTACATATTATATTTTAACTTAAAAGTGCCCAATTTTATGGACCTTTGCCATGGGACTTGGGGGATTTGTTTGTCAGTTTGGATGTATTGTAGCAAAGCAGGATGATGTTTGCCAACAGTAGAAACACCAGACTAGAAAAAACAGTAAAGGACGTATAGGTTATATACCGAGAAAATGTTCTCATTGTGTGAACAGAAAAATATTTGGACAAGTTGACTGGGGAATTCATACACAAGTGCTTGGAGTTTCTTAGAATAAGATCTGTTGAAAGATGAAGAAGGACTTTTTAGTACGCATGTAATTATAGGACAAGTGGGAATGGCTTTAAGCTGCGGGAGGGTGGGTTTAGATTAGCTATCAGTAAGAAATTCTTTATTGTGAGGGTAGTGAAGCACTGGAACAGGTTGCCCAGAGAAGTTGTGGATGCCCAGCCCTGAAGATGTGCAAAGTTGGGTGGGACTTTGAGCAGCCTTGTGTAGTGAAAGATGTCACTGCCCTGGGCAGAGAATTTGGAGCTAGATGATCTTTATCGTCTCTTCCAACCCAAACTATTCTATGATTCTATTTTGAACAAATATTTCAAAACTACTCTCACAGTACTCCCAATTCAAATTGATGATCTCTTGTTCTTTGATGTTTCATTTTGATCCTGGTAGCGTAACTCCATCCTGCTTAAATGTTAGTGAATGCAGTACACTCAGTGATCTTAAAGCTCTTTTCCAGACTAAATGATTCCGTGATCCCCTTGTGACTCCATCTTCATAGCAAACTCATACAGTTTGTTCCTGCCTTGATATTATGTGTTTATGTGCAGCCTCATCAAGAAATTCTGAATTATATTGCCTCACAAGACACAGCAAGTTCAGTCTCTTCTTACCTCTTGCCATTGAGATGTCCATGCCTATACACTTCTAGCAAAGTAATAGGAAAGGTATTTCCTGGGACACATGACAGTGAAGACATGAGAAAAACTGTAAAGGCAACCGCTGACATCCCAGTCATGTTTCCAACACATACACATGCTCTGAGAACCTGAAATAAAAATTTCCCCAATATATCACCACAGTTAATGTCTGCACATGTGGTAGCATCCAGTGAACAAGATGAAATTATCTTGTAAGGTCAAGATCTCCTCAATACACTGCACACACTTCCAGAGGAATAGCTATGGATATATCATGAAGCCACAGGGACAGGAATGTCACAGTCATTACGGAAGACACTTTACATTACTGTTATCCTCAGAATGTGAAACAAGGAAGTCTTTCTCCATGGTAACAGCTATGGGGAGATATATTTGGTAAATTCTAAGATGCTGCAGTGCATGGCCGAATTATGCATCCCTGTGTAGTAAGCCTTTCAGACTTTTGCTGGCTCAATGTCACATACCGTACACTGTAGATGCAGATATCTGACAGGTTCTTAATTTTTCACCATCTAGATGATCAGCTATTGACCATTACCTTTCAAGTAAAGATGCTCACACACTTCTGAATACAGAAGGAAATGTGTTTGATCAATGCTAAAAGTGAGTTCAATTACTGGTTCCTGAAAGAAACAGCTTAAAGACCTCTAGCTCTCTCTGGTCATTCCAAGCATGCAAACTCCCTCAATCCCTGAAGCAGAGATAGGAATTTAAAGAGGAATTAGATGGAGATGCCCAGTACACCCTTTTCTTCTGTCTCTGTGTGCAGCTATAACAGTACAAAACTTTAAGTTGTTTCAAAAGCACATAACAATTGCCAAAACACTGGAAATTTTCTTTGCATAGTAGTTATCACTGGGATATTAGTGCTAATCAGTGCTTCCTGCATCCAATCTGACAGCAGTTTGAAGATGTTTCTGAAACACAAAAATCTCCAAATAGCGTTGCAACCAGGCAACTATACAATGGAGCAGAAGGAATGATGGGACTGACTCCAGGGTCTCAAATTGCAGCTGATTCCACAATGTTTACTATAATACAGCCATGAGAAAGAGCTGCTAATCCCCACTGCCTAGCAACAGAGCATTGACCCCAGATATCTTCTGAGAACATGGTGCCTTGATTGTGAATTAAAATCAGTCAGAAAAAAACCCACAACTTTGAGCAATATATTTCAGGAAATAAGCTGCTTAAATCCCTTTAGAACAAACACTGTTGAAATTTAATGTATTAAAGAAAAATACTGTTGTTTAAAATTATCTTGTGTGTTCAAGAATGACATATAAAACAGATTGCTGGCGTAGATGAAGCAGATATAGAGTTGCCTCAAGGATTGGAGTGCAGGGTAAACTAAACCATAAGGTTCAGCAGAAAATAACTTTTTTTTAATTTACCTGTTCTTTAATTTCTGCCAGACACTACTGTTGTCATGACTGAGGTGGGATTTAAAAGAGAAGATGGTAGATCTACAAATTTTCATTGAAAGTATATCATCCATTTGGATAGATTCTGAAGTGCAAGGTGCTACTTTTAATGTATAAAATTAAAAATTATTTCAGATACAGTGACATGGAGAATAGTCACCTTGCTATACTATTCAGCATTGACAACAGAGATCAGTATCTAAATCCCTGTGGAAGAAAGGGAACTACCGGCAGATCTTTTCCATCTTGCATCCATGAGCTCCCAGGCCCATTCTCTTTACTCTGAAGATAAATAATTATTACAAACTTTATTGAAGTTGGGATGCACCCACAATGTTCTTAGATTGGGAAAAAAAAATCATGTCTGTCTTGGAAAGTATGCCATGTGTGACAGGGAAGGTTCATATTGGCAGGGTAGTGAAGTGGCTGTTTGTCATGTTTTGGGGAAGACAATGAGCTTCTTTATGAACCTACAGCAAGCACTTATATGTAGAGCAGGTCACACCAGAGAGCAGAGCTCAAGAAAATTATTCTATGGAAAAAAGATGGAGGGGGAAAGAAAATGCATACATGTCAGAATATAAAAGGCCTTCTGGTTTGATATAAAGACATTTTGCACAATGGAAATAAGCTAAGTTCCTCTCATTTATCTAGTCCATTTTGTCAACAAGTACATCGGTAGAGAGTAAGTACAGAGAAAGTAACATCATGTCCCATCCCTTCCCTTTTCCTTTTAGATATCAGGAATGTCAGAGAAAACCTTCAAGACGGAGCATCTGTTGAGACTACCATTTGTCTTGTTCCTGCATGGAGCTCACGTATGCGAAAATTTGTATTCTTTCACTCCCCCAAGTCCTTCCACTGCATAAATTTAATTGCCAGGGACAATCTAAACCTTAATTGTAGAGTATATCAACAGTTTGATATTTTAAGTCTTATATAACTTGGCAGCTTTCCCTGAATCTTGTCAGTTCTCTTTTTGAATGTTTACGTATGGGCATAATAAATGCTATAGATAGCTTGAACTGGATCTAAAACCTAGGGAATCTATATTCCCTACAGGGAATATACCCTGTAGCTGGAATCCACAGAAAGCTGCATGTGATTCAAGGAAACACACCTCATTTGTCTTCATACATTTACTTCTCTAAAGTGCAGTCTCCTTGGATTTAAAAAAAAAAAAATATGTATCTATAGTTAAATCTACTGTCACATAGAAAATGTCAACTTTCATATCAATTTATTTAATTGATACATCCAACATTTAAAAAAAAATCATGTCTTATTTTACCTAACTTATGGAGGGAGAAACATTTCTTATTGTGGAGGCACAATTACAGCATAGTGGTGCTTCACACAAATAAAGAATGGCTTGCTTGAATAAAATCAATCATATCTTAAGGTCTAGGGAAATTTTGGAAATTTTACATACTGCCTTCAAGATCTCTAGAATAAGGCAAATTCAAAAAGTATTTAAGAAAAAAATTTATTTTCATTACAGACACAGAATCATGGAAGAATTGTCTAGATTTCTTATCCTAAAGCATGAATTTTTTTCTGTTACTTGTGAAATCTATGAACTTCATTACCTCTTCTGTGTTAGGCTGTCATCTAAAATGGAGAGAATTATTCTTTTCTGCCATTACCCAGATAAAGATAGTTGTTCTTTGGATCATGAACAAACCACAATGATTTGTATAACCATACTTCAGCATGAGCTTTTGCCTTCAAATGTTGATTTTGAACAGCAAGCATGTCCAGAACAACAATGCTAGACACACATGCATATGAAGTAGAAATGTGTTTAAGGATAAGGAATGGAACTGTATATTCTTTCTGGGATAACCAAATACAGGCTGATTCATCAGGAAGGCAAGCAGATCATGATATTGATGCTAATAATTAAATCTGTACCTTGAAGAGTTCCTACAGCAGCATTTTCCTCACAAGTACTTTGTGCCTCAGAGGAAAACTAGCTTGGGCTGGAAAGTCTTTGCAGTTCCAGAACCAAGCTAGAAGCTGTTGTTTTCAAAGTTCAGACATGTTTTTTTGCTAGCATATTGCTGTGTGCTTCTTAGGATTTCCTTTTACTCCGGTTTTAAATAGCTTACCCACTACAGATTTTACTTTATTAAAGTCATAGTCCCAAGCATGCCTTTTGGACCAGTACATATAAAATATTGTAGAGAGGTAAACATAAACTTGGTACTCTCACACAATGAAAGGGGGTTGTTTTTCCATGTATAGCTGAATTACTCTTTAGTATTATCTTTGGTTTCAAGTTACCTACTGGTAGTCACTATATGAGATCAAAAGTGGAATGGAGGTTTTTAACGCATTAGTCATGAGTTATACTATTTTTTCATCTACATTACTGGTCATGGAATGTCTGATTTTGAATCTTCACTATTAACGTTAAAGATTTCCCAAGAAACCATGAGGAAGAAACGTTGTGTATTTTACTAGTCACTGAGTGAATGAAACATTGTAAACCTAGCTTGAAAGAATGACAGTAAATCAAGCACTGCTGTAAAATACTAACAACAGTACCATAAAAAAAGAACCAAGGAAACTTTTAATGAACAAGGTCCCAAAGTCTGTGACTACATTTTTTTCCATGTCTTAATTTTTCTGAAGTCTTAAGCTTCCAGTGAAATAAATCATACACTTACTTATTGGCCCATATGCCTTTTAGTTTGTGCAAGACTCGAATAACAGAGGGAAAAGGAAAGTCCAAAGGAGTCAATTTTGGTATTGTTCCCTTTGAAAAATCTGTGGTGTTCTGCAATATATGCAGATTTATGTTAAAATACTGATATTCATTCTTTGTTCCAACTATTTCATTATGTGTCAATTGAAATTATATTTTCTCCATGATAAAGGAAACAGTTTGATTATTTCAGCAATCTCAAAACCTTAACGGTGAAAAAACAGCTCAGTGTCATTAAACAGAGGAGTGGATTCCACAGAGGAAGATATATTTAATTGTCATTCTCAAGTTTCTGGACTGGAGACATCCTGCTCAGAAATTATGACATTTATGATGTTGACAAAGTCAGGGGTTCTGAAGATAAGGTTGGCTCAGAAAACAAGACAGCACACAAAATGATGCACAAGCAAAGCCATCCTAGCCACAGGATTTCAAATATTCTCAGTGGTGGTCAATGCAGTAAGTAGGCTTCCCTCACAAAGGGGAAGATTAAGGTGTGTGATATTATTCTAAGGAGAAAATCAATTGTCTTGCACTACTGAGTCTTCATCTACATCTGTGCTAGAAAGACAAGCAGTGCCAGGAACTTTGCTGGGCACCACAGTAGTCTGTGTGCTCAGAATGTGGAAGCAGTCGCTGGAATCCTTTTGGGTCTGATACAAATGACAGTAACCAAAACAATGGTGAGGAGTTAGCAGAGACTAGGGACTGTTTCCAGTAAGTGAAGCAATGTTGTCTTGGAAGTGGGTTGACACTACAGACAGTTCCATGCCACTTAACCTCAGTGCCAGAGATGGCATCCTTTCCTGATATAGACATAGCCCTCATGCTCATTAGC
This sequence comes from Pseudotriccus pelzelni, assembly GCA_035584735.1. Classification (NCBI taxonomy): domain Eukaryota; kingdom Metazoa; phylum Chordata; class Aves; order Passeriformes; family Tyrannidae; genus Pseudotriccus; species Pseudotriccus pelzelni. The sequence goes on from JAWMRA010000078.1 coordinate 125,501,861, forward strand.
TATAGCCACTTGCCATACCTGTTTTGTAGTGTGACCTAACTTCGAAACAGTAACAGCCCTAAATAAAGATGTAGAATGTGAAAGACTTTTCTATTATGGACTAACTAGAAAACATTTTTTTTCTATTATTCTCATTTTAAAAATAAAAGTGTTTGGCTTTGCCTTTATGTGTTAAATTAATTTCTTTAGAACAAATTTTCTGGTGTAAGTCTACTCACTCCCCTAAGTTGTTAGGAAATGTCATGATTTTCTCAAATTTAGCTAAGTATACCTGGAAATACCAGACACTATACAGGGTTTTTCAAATATATGAGAGCAAAAGGATTTTAAAAAGTGACTGATAATTTCTTGCAATATTATTTGGACCACTTATCTTTAATGCCAGGAAGATTCCATTTTCCGAAATTCAGGTATGTCAAGCTAGATAATAATAATAGTGATGATAATAATAATAGTAATAATGATAATAATAATAATGAAAAGATGCTGTATCGAAAACAAACAAACAAAAAGATGAATCCCAACAAATCAAACCAACATGGCAATTAGAAAATGCTGGTCAAACCCTACTTTTGGACTCAAATTACTTAAACTTAAACTGCAGACCACTCTTTCTTCACTAATGTGAAACCAATAACATAGAGTTGGAAATACTTACCACTTCTTGTTCTAGCACTGAAATTCCTTGGTTTCGCACCAAACAGCTGCCACTCCATCAGAATCAAACATGACAAACACAGTTAGGAAAAAAGTGTTTCAAAGTGTTCAATATGAAAAGTGTTTCATTCTGGACATGGTGAATGACCAGCTGTTATGCTGAATAGATCAACGTTTTTTTTCCATTAAAGTTGATTTATAGAACAGGAATGAACGACTGTTCATTTTGCTCCTTGAGAGGACATATTTACCCTCCAGACAATTATTCTTTTACATGGTCATGTTGAACTCAAGAAGAAAGAGCAAAAGTGCTAATCTGAATCCTGCCATAAAATTACAACCTGAGGCAAAATTTAATGGTGTTCATCTCACTAATTACAAATTTGATATTTTTTCTTTGCATGGATGAAAAAACCCAAAGTAGAATTAATTTGCAAAGGGCAATGTGCAGAATCGTTTCAGTACATTAGGCAGATAGTGGCAAACATTATATTCCAGTCTAGCAAGGAACCTTAGAAGGTCATATCTCTTGTTGTTTCTCCCGCTGCTTACAGCCATAACAACACATTGCAGACAGAAGGTTGGTGTAGCCTGTTACTCAGGGATCCCTCTAATGCAAAGAAATTGCCAAGGGGAGACGTGAAAAGACTAGATAGACCTGAATCACCTCCTTCTCTTTCATCCTGTTTCCCCAGTGAAAACACCTTGAAAGCACGGGAAAGGTCTGGCAGTTTTGAATGCCTGTGATACACAATTTTTAAAATATGTCTTTCTGCCAGATACAACTAGAAGAGTCTTTTAGCTATTCAAACTTGTGTTGTGAGTCATACTTCTACATAAAAATGTCATTATACCACACCTCTCTTCTTTCTATCTCTCTGAAGTTCAAATGTAATTTAATTTTGTAGTGGTAGAAAACTAGAAGTACCACTCAGAGGAGCTCATTCGGTTTCTCGAAATTAGAAGATCTGTCTAGTAGCAACCTTTTTATCCTATGCAAATGAGCAAGTTGAGGCAAAATCTTGTCTTCATGGAACAGCACTCCCAAACTAATCAAATATGTTTGATTCAAACATCGGCAATATTCCATGCATCTCTCGTGACATTTCCCTCTAGCAAAAGAGTGTAAGATACTGAAGGGCACAGTCATAAAACCTCTGTTTGCAGAGTGTGAAATAAAAGGTACCGTCCCTCATGGGGAAGCCAAAATAAGAGTATAGATTAAGCACAAAGGTGCAGAGTAGAATGTTGGAGAATAAAAGTTCCTTATCTCCAAAGGATCCACCTGCTATGGTATTCATGCCAGCTGCCTTTCTGGCCATGTCTACTTTTCCCTTTCCTTCTTCCCTAAGCCAGAATTCTTCTGTTCATGCAGTCCAGAACCTTTCATAGAATCATAGAAACATAGGAACCTTAAAGACCATCTACTTCCAGCTCCTCTGCTATTGGCAGGGACACCTTTCACTGGACAGGTTACTCAGAGCTCCATCCAATCTGACCTTGCACACTTGCAAAGATGGGGCATCCACAACTTCTCTGGGCAACCTGTTCCAGCGACTCATCATGCTCACAGTAAAGAATTTCTTCCTGATATCTAATCTAAACCTACTCTCTTTCAATTTGAAGCCATTTTCCCTGTCTTATCACTATGTGCCCTTTAAAAAAGTTTCTCTCCACCTTTCCTGTAGACTCCCTTGAGGTACTGGAAGGCTGCAACTAAGCGATTCCCAAAGCCTTCTCCTATTCAGGATGAACAATCCCAATTCTCTCAGCCTTTCCTCATAGGGGAGTTTATTCATCATTCTGTCTTTGTGGTCCTCTGGACACGCTCCAACAAGTCAGTCTCCTTCCTGTACTGGGGAACCCAGACCTGGATGCAATATTTGGGCTGGAGTCCCATGAGACTGGAGTAGAGGGGCAGAATCACCTCCCTCAGCCTGCTGGCCACATTGCTTTTGATGCAGCCCAGGACACATTTGGCTTTCTGGGCTGTGAGTATACACTGCTGGCTCTTGTCCAGACTCTCATCCATCAGCACCACAAAGTCCATCTCCTCATCTCTCAGCCTGTATTGATACAGGGGCTTTCCCCAACTCAGGTAGAGCACCTTGCACTTAATTTTATTAAAATTCATGAGGTTCCCATGGGCCCACTTCTTAAGCTTGTCCAGGTCCTTCTGGATGGCATTCCATTCCTCAGGTGTGTCAACTGCACCACTCAGCTTATGTCATCTGCAAATTTGCTGAGCATACACTCAATCCCTAGATCTGTCATTAATGAAGACACAAAATAGCAGTGGTAACAATATGGACCCCTGAGGGACCTCACTTTTTTGTCTTCCATCAGCAGTGCTTTGCTCCACCTTTCCCCCAATCCCTCAGTTATTGACAATGATCCTGTCTGTTGAATATAGTTAGAATAAAACAAGCACACTGCTGTCTTGTAACTTTCTCTTTGGTTTCTTTTTTTTGTTGTTTCTTTTTTTAGCTTTAAGCTGACTCTGTTCTTAGTCAAGGAATCTTCCTCCACATCCTCACTTACACCTCCAGTCTGTGATGGATCTTTGTCACCTTTGAATCACTGGCGAAACAGGATGTTTTCTTATCTGTCCCTTTCTTTGTTTTTCCCTATCAGGATTTGACAATGTATTACACAGTTACACAGTATTCTCTCTTGAAACCTTCTGCATTCTATCCATGTCAACTGCAATGGCTGACACCTGACTGGATGTGAGTGTAACACAGATGTTTATATCTGAGACACTCACTTTTCAGAGAATTTCCACACAACACGAATATAGTTTATCTCAGCTTAAAGAAGACACCTACATTTTGTCACATGAATCATATCCTAAACTCACTGACTATACAAACAAAAATTCTGTTGACTGTGCTGGAAGTCTAAACAACCTGTTCTGATGTAGAAACCTGTGTTTAATCCTTGAAGCCAGTTGTGAAAAATGCCACACTCAGAATTGCTCCTTCCTCCCCCCACCTTTACAACACACAGATTTTTAATCCAGCAACAACTCATGGCAGGATTGGTGTTGAACTTTCCCAGGCTGATGTCCTGTGCTGAAGGCAGTGCAAACTGAAGACATCTTTAATACAACTGTGATATTATTTCCCTTGCCCATCTGTCCTCAAAACACTGTGAAATGCAACTCTTTGATTTAGCAAAATTACTTTTTCAAAAATAATGTATCGGTCATAAACTCCACTAGCTCAATTTGAAGAGAGCCATTGGTTTTCCTTTTTTGTATTCAGTGTTTCCTTCTGACAGACAATTCCCATGTTTCAGATACCATAAATGACCTCCAGTATTTACCTAGCCACCAAAGTGGTAACTTCATGATTCTCCACGCTGTACTGCCCCTGTCCTGCTGAACACCACCTCAGTATCATGTATTAAGTTAATAAGGTTATCTCCCAAAAGCAACTGTGGGAGCTTTTCACCTGGATTGGAGTCACTGGATATTTTTTCATAAATATTCTATAGGCCACTGCAGGTTTAATGTGTCTTATCAAATTTTACATTTTCTGTCTTTGTGATGCAAATTTAATTTATGGGACTGGGGTGGTTCATCTACTTAAGAAAATTTGTTTTTCAAGACACACAGAAAAACTATTTTTAATAAGTGCACACAGAAATAACTCTGAGGACCTCACATAAAGTCTCCCAGAATTTCTAAAAGCTTCATTTCCATGTTTTGCTCTTTTGCTTGATTTTGATATCTTGTAACAAAAAGTCTGTGTGTCTTGTGAAAAAAATGGAAATGAGATGGAAATATTCAAAAATATGATATGGAAATCAACATCTGAAGCAGTAGGACATTCACAGAATGGCAGTGATCCAGAGAATCCTAGGGCAAGTCATGTAAGTTTATAAATGTCTTCATGCAGTTTGGTCACTAACAAAAATGCCTCACCATGGATAGCCAGTTAGCATGGGAGTAACTCTCACCTCTTACATGGGATCTGACCCTTAAATACATAAAACCTTTCCTTTTTCATTAAAAAGAAATGTACCAGCAAGGAACAGAAAAGACAGCAGAAGAACAACTGAGCAGTAAGTGCAGTGCTGAAAACCCCCGACAGCTACCCTCAAAAAGAGAGCAGAGGTGGCAGTGTGGAGCTGAGCTGCTGCAAGAGCATGCAGCAGCATGAACACAGACAGGGAGGGTGCTTACAATACACAGAATCACAAACATAATTTGTGATGAGGAGCCAGCTGACACTGGTTCAGTGCACACTGATGTCGGACACACAGCAGCAAGGCCCACAGAAAAGGTGGAGGCTTTGATATGTTGAAATAAATATACCTACTCTAGAGAAAATTTCAGAGTTATTTGAAAGCTACTAATTTCCAGTGAGAGGAAGTAGGAAAGGATTGGAAATGAAAGTAGAGTGATAAAGGCAAAGTTTGGCCAGCAGGAGAGAGAACAAAACATAGGATAATCTAGTGCACTAGAGTATTTAAACATATGTTTAAATTTTAATGTATGGGTAATCCCATTGACTTCAACATATGCTTAAATGTTTTGCTGGATCAGGGCTTCAATGTGTATTTGAATTAAATCGTAACGTGATGAGTTAGAAGTGAGCTCATTTCAGGTTTCACTGGCTGAAGAGAGTTCTGCTTAACTGACATTTGGAGTGGAGATTTTTAATGAAAATTCTTCAGAAAGCAATTAGACTGTCATTCAGTTAATGGCATTTTTCTCTCTAATAAAAAATTCCCCATTGCATATAAATATGTTTCAGATAAAGCTTGCAGGACATCATGCTGCTGTGGCACAATTATAGTTAACACATATACAACACACAGACATATATACATATATATATATATATATGTCATATATATAGTTTGTTTTCAGCCCCTCCCTCAGCCTCTAGATGACACAAGAAGGATTGGAAGTTCATGTAACGAGGCATACCTTTGTTTAATACTCCATATTAGAAATATATGCAACAGAGTTAAAGAGAGACTGAAAAGGAAACAGTTGTCCAGAAATAAAACAGAAATAAGGTTAAGACAAGTGTAATAAATTACTTCAAAAGAGTTAAGACAGTGGCTGGACCACTGTTCAGGACATTTGGAGTGTCAAAATTCAGAGTAGTGCAGTTCACCAGCTGGCATTGGTAGCACCAACTAGAGAGAATTTTGGCTGTTGTGTTTTAACTGATCTGTCTCCCATATCTCCTTTCTGCCAATAATTTGTTGCCGAAAGCAACTGGCTGTTCCATATATATTTTGGAGCAAACCCAGAATTAATACTAAACCATAAGAAAACCAACAAAAATAACCAGCTGGAATTCATCCATAGAGAGCTGGAGTTATTGTATGTGTTTTTATGACGCACTGTTTAGTATTAAGCATGCTAGCCTCAGGAAGGAAAAAAGTAACATGCAAGTGTGCTGTCAGCAGAGACTGATACACAACCAGCACATATACTGGGATAGCAGCAAGTAGACCTAATTCTCCAGCCTGAAGTGGAAATAAACTGAAGCATATAAAATAAAATGTTGAGCTAATGTAGGCGAACACACAGCTAGATGCGTGGTTAGGGGTATTTGTTGCATTAAACCATTTTACCCTGCAGCAATCTTTCTGATGGCAACTGACATGGCTGGTGTTTTGACAGTGCTGCCTTTTCAAGTGAGTCTAATCAGGCCAGTGTTCAGTTCCTGGAGGAAAATGGATAACAGGTGCTAAACCCAGCTGGACTGGTTGAATTAGCTTGGCTGGCAAAAGAAGACAGTAGCCTAATGTTCACTGTAAGAGCAGTTGGGCTCTATGGCCCAGCTCATATCATAGTGCTGGGATCCAAACCTGGTGCTGAAGGAGGTACGTAAGAAAGACTGCACTGAAGTTCAGTATGGATCCCTGCCTACAAGATTCAATCAGAAGTGAACAGAGTGAAAATGACAAGTAGGTAGAGAGTTCAGTCTTTGATTGTTTCAGAAAAAAGCTTCTGATTGTTTCAGAAAAAAGGCCAATATAATTTGGGAGGGTAGGGACTGGGGTGGGAAATGCACATTAGCAACATAGTACTACACCTTCCTCAAAAGTTATAGCCATTTAGAGCCTTCTGCCATTTAATTTACATATCTGTTATTTATTTCTCTTCTTTGATTGAAAAATTAGCACATTATTATATCTACCTTATTTTGGGAGAAACCTGAGCCACCTGTGCCTGAGCCACACCAGCCACAAAGAGACCTCCACACATTTCCACATTACTCCTGGCAAGGGGACTTGATTTATGTTGCTGTACACTCAATCCTTGTTTTAACTACCTGTGAGAGTAGTAGACCACTGGGTGTTGCCATGTCCAGGGAGCTGCAGAGGTGGAACCATTGTCTGGGGTCAGCAGGGTGGTCTTCCCAGCCCACCATCACTGCTCTAAGGTGACTGTTTAGCACCTGGGGCTCGAGCCATCATCATCTCTGAGCAATCCATGACATGTGAGGGAACAACATCAGCGCAGAACAGACAGCTTTTGGGAGTTCTGTTACAGTGATGCTGTGTGTAGATGGTCAGTGATAAACATCCTGAAACCTTGGGTTTCAGTAGTGTTAATGCAGACAAGTAGGACTGAAAAAAGATGTTTTATCTGTCCTGTGTTTTATACCATACCCTATGTTTCAAGGTTAATGCTAGTCTTCAATGGCTAGACAGGATTTGCTCTTCTCTGCCTTTCCACAGAAACTGAAATAGGTCAGTTTCTATAGATTAGTTTTCTCGTTCTCAGAAGCTCAGGAGACTGACCACAGCTATGCAGTGTAGATCGAGTTTGCCAATGCTGCTAACATATTGCATTCATTCAGTCAATGGACATCCCCTGTTGTGATTTTCAGAATTAAGCCACTCTGCAGACTTAGGGTCAGGTGAGGGCTTTTTTCTGAATCAAATTACAAGGGGTCATCAAAATGTTTTTTTTCTCTTTGATCTGACCATGGTCACTTCTAAAATCAAGAGGCAATGTGGTATCTCTGATTTCTCTTGTTCTCCTACTTCAGCATATTATAGTTGCTACTTTTAAGTTCTTAAAAGCAGCTGATGAATTTGTTACAGACTGTTGATCAGTGTTATTTAGTGGTAGCATTTGAAGTAGACATTCTGTGAATGCTGCAAAGGTACACACCTATTTCATCACTGTATATTGTTTTACAGGTCTTGACAAAATAACCAGGTGGTGCCTGTAAATCAGACCTTCATAGATCTTTATATTTAGCAGAATTATCTGCCAATCTGTCTTGCAAGGCTTCTTACAAGCTTAGTAAAAGAATGAAGCTCTGTTTTTCTGAGCAAATCCTGAGACATTCAGTGGAATGCAAAGAATTTGTTCTCAGTCCTTAGAGGTTGTCACAAACTGAAACTGCATAATAGATTTATTTCTTGAATCTGTTTGCCTCAGATTGTCCTGTTACTCATGATATAAAAGTGAAATAAGAGTACATTCTCATTCCTGCTTATTATCAGTGGCTTCAATGGTGTTATAGGTAGAACTAGAGAGCAACATGGTACTATGTCAGCTCAAGAGTCCACATAGCATAGTGCATTCCTGATGGCGTCAAGGTGTTGTGAAGAGAACAGACACCTCTCAGAAGACCCAGCTCATTGAAAAAAAAACCGCCTCCATCCCTTAACTACAAAGAGCACAACATAGCTTAGCCTTAAGCAAGGAAATAAAAGTGGAAACTGAATTTTCCATATCTTAAAATGTTTTCATCATGTAATATATGTAGAAGCATGTCATTTGAGACTTTTTATTTTACTTCTGATCCCACAGAGTCTGGTCAAAGCTTTAATTGTCATCCTTTTCTAGAATCTATATTGGTTGCAGGGATGACACACTGCCTCCTCTGTACTGGACAATTTGTTTCAGCTTGTATATCTTGAGTTGAGGCATAATTCAGGGATAAATAAGGAGAAAATAAGATACTTATTTGCCTTGCAAGAATTTGCCTTTACCTACTACTAATCTTAAAACAAAAAACGATCCACAAATTCTTAAATCTTGGACTGATAATTTAAGTTTCTTGCAAGAATCTATTTCTTATGGCAGAATACCCAGAAAGACTGGATATGGGTGGGAACTTGCCAGACAGTTTTTTATGAATGTGTAAATATGCTTCCTTCCCTTAAGTCTCAGAAATATCCTGCTTAAACATGCTGTTAAGTTGGACAGGACACTGTTAATCCTAGGGTGATAAAAATAAAGCTTATTAAGTGCTCTAATGCCAGATGCACACTTCTTTGGAGAAGAGAATGTAAAGACAGTGTGAGTCAAACTGATCAATGAAGTTTCTGTCCAGAATCAGCTCAAAAATAAAGGGTACTGCAATGGCTTTTATTCTCCAAATTGGGCAACTGCCAAAATCACATCTTTTTCTTCCCCTTATGCTGTCAGCAACAGCAACACAGCCATTTTAAATTACTTCAAACTATTACAAAAACTCTACCAAGATGTCCAAAATAATTTTCACCAAAGAGCTTTCAGCTGCCCTTTTGGAGTCACAGCAAGACTATAAAGGTGAAAAGTTCTAACTCCCACTTGTGCTCATGTGAGTCACGCAATGCTTCAAGACATTTGTTTTTCTGAGAAAGTATTTCAGTTTGCCTCTCACTGTTAAGACACATTTACCACCAAACTGTTGGAGCCAGGACTGAGTTTCTCCAACAGCTAATGTTCCTAGCAATCTAATAATGAAATTAAAACTGTCACCAATGCAGCAGATTTTTGCTGTGTTAAAGATTTATTCATAGTATTTGCTGTTTAAAAGATTGCAGAGACACTACATGTTCTATTGAGTTTTTTAAAAAAATCATACTATGCAAAGACAAGACCTTAGTCTTAATCTTTAAAACTAGTAATTTCAGTCACTGAATAAAAAAAAAAAAAAAGTAATTTAAGGAATGCCATGCTTTTTTCATAACAACACACAGGTCAGAAAGAGCTTTCTCTATTTCCTAGAAAATGTCCATGCTGTCAAAAAAAAGAAAAAAAATGTATTAGATATTAATGGCCATGAAAGTGGATAGTGGGATTTCTTTAAATGCAGCTGTCTGAAAGTTCAGAGACTAGGCTAATGGACCCTTTTCTCTGTACTTCTGGGAGGCAAGCCACTTTTTTTGCTGTGCTGTGCAGGTAGCTATAAATCACATCCAATGGTTAGCAATGGACAGCCCTTAGACCACTGATGTTTGATGGATAACTCAGTTTGCCTATGGGACATGCCCATGTTCTAATGACACACAGTTGTTCTGTTCAGGCAGTATAACAATTTTTTTTAAATGTTTGTCTTAAGAGACCTAGTTGCTCCCACCTGGGTCAACCTAAAGTCTCCAGTGTACTCATGAGGAAGACAGAGGCTAAGCAGCACAGTAGACTGAGTATGGAAGTGAGTTTTGCATATCAGATAATGGAAAATGCCTGTAGTAACAAAGGCATTCACATTAATCATGAGATTTTCTTTGCCTGCATCTCTGGAGGGTGCAGATATTCAGTCTCTGAGCAATAAGACGCTGAAGGGGAAGATGCTGAAGTATTCTGAAATCTATGTTCTTTCCTAAACAGCATTTTCCTTTTCCAGAAAATCTTTTACCAATTCCATTAGCCACAAAGCAATACTTGCAACTACTGCTATTTTGATTGGCTTTTCTAAGTCAACAAGAGAATAAATAAATAACACAAGTAAATTGATTTCTCCACTTACTTGATTTGGAAGTTTTCTAGGTCACATCTGCTCCCATCGTCTTCTTCCATGTTCTGATACTAAACCATCTGGGACGTATTGAGGAAGATATACACAAAGGAATTCTTACAGTGGAATATCATAAATTGGGTCACTCACTAAACCTCTTCAGTGGAAAACTAAGCAGAAATTGATCTACATGTAGAGAAGCATGGAATATGCTTGAATGAGTGGTAGTGCATCAGGCTGTGGATCCGAAGGTGGGAGTGTGTAGAAACCATAGCTTGAAACCTGATGTAAGTAATTGCATTGCTCACAGGTGGGGGACACATTTTCTGACTATTTCTTATATCTCATGGACTTTCAGCTCAAACTGTGGACTCAGTCTCCACTTTCCCTCTTTTGTTGATACAATTTGGAAGGCTTTTTCCTTGCTACTTACAAGGTGGATGGATATTCACAGCAAATTAACATTTAAATCTGTCTTCCTTGTCATAGCCAACTGCTGCAGATGGAGTTGTGCACTTCACTCACAACAGAAAGGCAACAATAAACTTTAATGATATAACTAAGTTCAGTGGCAAATGCAACAGTGTTTTAATAAGATTCAATGGCAAGGTACACTTGATTATTTACTGCACAGAGGACAGGCATAGACAAAAGCCTCAGGGAGATCCTTCTGCTAAGTCATGAGGTTCAGGAAGGATTTTATTGCTTTCTAAACTCCTGCTCAGTGAAGAGTTTAAGTGTGGCTCAATCCACACTGAATTTCAGACAATCAATTCTTTATATTGCTTAGGTAAGAATTCAAAGTTTCGTCATGCTTGATTCAAATTTACTTACCAAGTTTCTGATGTGATAAGAATTCTCTCAAACTTGAAGAGTAACCTTGAGAAGCATGGGAACCACCTTCCCTACTCAAGGAAAGATATACCAGCACTGACAATTGCATAATAGATAATGCACTTTTTATGTTCAATAACAATTACACTGTTTCTAATTCTCAGGACTTGCTCAGTATTTAAAATACAAGACAACTAAGAATATTGACAAATATGAAAAATACATACAAACCCCCTGAAATTAAGGAAGAAAATATATAAATACTGCCTTGCCAACTCGTTCCATGTTTTCAACAGCCAATCTGAAATGCCAATCTGAAATATGTTGTTGGCAATCAAGCCACATAAAATTTTGAATGTGTTAGGTCTTAAACTAAAATATGATTTGCAGTACAATTACTTTCATAACAATATTTACTTATCCTTATTTATCATGCATGTTCAATAATAAAAAATGAAAGAAAAATGTCATTATATTAGGTACCAAATCTATCAGGAGATGGTATCATACTGTATTTCTGTAACAACTTAGAAGAATTAATGTCTATAAACTTATTTAAAAAACCCCTACTCTGATATGGAGCTGGAGAAGGATATAAAAAGAAGATGACTTTATTAACAGCAAAAGTTATGTGTAGATTATAAGGTGTGAGTACTGCCACCAAGTGGAAGTCAGAGTTGTGTCAGTTCACATGAGAGGTCTATCTCAGTCTGTTTCATCCTGTGGCATCCACTAGTCAAAAGCTAGTCCAAGTTTTAGACAACTGCAAACTAATTACCGCTTGGGGCATAGATATGGGATATTGGATTCCCCAAAATATTGCCAATAGGGAGCTTATTTGCATATACAGACATATATATGTTCAGTTGAGCAAGTGTAACTGCCTTTGATTAACATATAATTAGTTTTAAAATTCTCCTCATTTCTTGGTCTTTATTTCTTGCAAGAGTGAGCAGATCTGATTAGATATTAATCATATTAAATAATACTTTTGACCAATTTTAATCTGCTTCTCCTTTGAACTTCATCAAGTCCCACTTCTTGCATTAGGAAAATGTTCACATTATATATTAAATTATTCATTTCAATTTGCATTAATCACTGCATAGGTCAGAATTCAATTGCATTTGTTAACATACTGTCCATTCACATTGTTAGAAAAGGTTTTGCTCATGTACATCTATAGAAATTTTGGATTCTAACTAAAATAATTTGGAAAGATATATACTACCATATTGTGTTGTGCTACAGGTTGTCTTTGTCATCTTGGATAGCATACTTTACCAAGTTCATTGATTTTGTCAGCATTCATCCTTTACAAATTGGGAATAAATTTCTCCATATGAGGATGGGCAATGCCAGGAAAAAAATTCTAAATGGCAGTGAAATGTTGAGGGCCCTTTTAGTAGGTAAGGATTTGGAAAATCACTTTAATAAAATGAATCAGCTAATGAAGGCAGGTATTCAGTAGATGGATTGATGAACTCACAGAGCTCAAAAATAATTTTCCTTATCAAACTCATTAGCTTCTTTTCCCATTAAGCCAGTACTGTAAAAATAGGACTGTTATCTAAATTAGTTTTTGTCAGAAATTAACGTGATTGTGTTCAGAAGCACAGTGTTGTTTTCTTGCCTAATTGTTTTGATTGCTTCATACATACCACACCTCTCTGAAACATTTGTATATGTCTCCACTTTGATGGTATGTTGATTTAGACCTGTTCAGATAGCTAATTCATCCATGGATAATCACGGTCCCTGAAGGTGGATCTTCTCATTTCATGTCAAAAAAAGGGTCACAGTATTAGTATGACAGTATTAATCTCTTTTTTATCTTTTTGGGTTTTTTTGGGGGTTTTTTTATATCTGTTGATTCAGAGAACTGCATTTACCAGAGACTTGAAATATTGGAATAGATTACATAATTTTTTTTAACCTTCCAAATCTTGGAAGTTTTACTTTGTAGAAAAGCATCTCTTTCTTTGTAGAGACTGCAGAGATTCCTCTACTGGGCAGAATTATTCTGTGAAATTTTTCACAATTAACTCTGCATATGGACCCAAGACTTTAGTCATCTGAGTTAGAGAAAGTAAAGTGACAGAAACATCTCCAGCATGGAACTAAAGGCATCAAGGTGAAATCATTCTCTTTGTACAAGTCTAAACGGTTATTTTTTCCCGTGTTCAGAAATGTCTTTAAGAAATAGACCGTAGATTTAATTTTTCTGTTACTTTTTCAGACACTCCTTCTAACTAGAGCTTTCCCTGAAAAAATGAGCTTATTGCTTAAAGTGAATTGATTGGCCGAATGTGAAAGGCAGGCTCCTTCTAAACTCACAGTGTATGCACTACTTTTCCACGTCATACAGATTGATCATAGGAATTTTTCACAAGTCATGCAATACTTTTCTCTGGCAGACCTCCATTTTCAGGGGATCTGTAATCACTCGAGAATTTCAGACTAAACACAGAAATATAAAAATGCAAGTCTAAAACACCCCAGGCTTCAAAGAACCAAGGATAGATTATTTTTAGCTTGTGTTCTAAGCTAAATTTGTGTGATAGCAATTATTCCTAACAGTTTCAGATATTTACAAAATTGGAACTGGAAATGACCCCAAGAGATTCCATCCTTCCAGTTCAGGACAGTACTAGTTGTGCCTACAGCACTGCTGATGGAAGTCCTTAAAAATAGACAATGAGGAATATTCTCCATATTCCCCTTCTCAACCATAGAAGTCTTCACTGATCTTGTAATTTAGAAAATTTTTCAAATTGATTCAGCTAAATTATTAGATATTATATCTTGTCTAATTCAACACGGGGCATTGTGAAAAAATTCTTTGCAACTGACATTCTAAACACTTGTAAACTAGTAACATTATGCTGCTTAATCTTATTTTGTCAAGACTAAACAGCCCCAGGCCCTTCAGTTCCTTCTCAGAGGCAGAGAGAAGAGGTAGAAGTTTGTTAGATCTCAACATATCATTGATGGTCTGTGTTGAATTCTCAGTCAAATGCATCTGCACACAGAGCTCTAGCTCTAGTCTTACAGTGTTGAGCAGAGCAGGCTTACATTGTGTACTGAATCTTTTTAATGTGCTTTGAGTCTTACCTCATTTCTTTGCTGTCTTGATAACAACATAGTTCTGTTATCCCATGGCCAGTCTGTTTCAGGAGAGACTAGATTTGCAAGGATCCTTGGATCCTTTTCCTCAACATCATTTACTTGTTTTATCATTCTCTTTTCTGATACTGTCATTGATTTTTTTCCTAAAACCAGAATTTGGACCTTGTTTTCTTTGAATTGGACTACATTTACTTTTCTTTATCATTTTTTGGTTGTTGGGATATTCTGATTTCCAGTTCTGCAGCATTCTCACATCTGTCTCAGATCAGGGTCAAGGTCAGATTTCATGAGAACTCTTTCCATTCTGTTTTCCAAGATATTAATGAAACATCAAGGACAGATGTCTCTGGATCCCTCCTTACCAAGCTTTTCTTCTTCTGTGGAGAGCTTGAGTATATTCTGTGGCCTCACAGCACCCAGTCTCTTGAACAGAAAGACAAACAAGAGGTGTACATTTCCACTCAAAATTGTTAAATTTCTTACCATCAATATGTCATGCTCCTTTCCAGTTTAAAAATGCTGTCACTTAAACACAAAATGAAGATTCCATATTGTTATTAAGTTCAGTAGTCTTTTCCAACTTGCACATGCTTCTCATCTTGGGAATACTGGAGAATTCTATTGTAGAGACATATTTTAAATATTCCCAACATTTTCAATTTTTAGATCCACTAGAAACAGTTGACTACTGTTCACATAGTAATAATTTCAATAAACTATTAGCAGCTTTTTGAAAATTCATATGTAAATACATGAACATAACCAAATTTTCACATAATGAGGTTTTCCTGAATGTACATAAGTACATTGCTACATCGTGGTTTAGGATCATAAACTGCCATTTAATGATAAATCTTATTCTCCCTTTATTGTAAGAATTTCACTTTAGGCTAAATCTTAATTAGATTCTTTGTCACAAAAATTTAACAATTGTGAACTACATAGTTTTCACATTGCTTTTGCATTCACCACCCTACATGCATTTTTTAATTTTTCAGAAGGCAGTAACTGTGTTATTAATATTACATTAAACATGAGTATTCTACAAGCTTTTAGAAACACTTTACTGTTCCTTGTTCTTGGGCAGTAGACTCCAGGGGCACATGCAGAAAAATGAGCATGTCTTCAATATGGTTTTGTTGTTCTCATCCACAAGTTTGTTTTCAAGGAGATAATGCTAGAACTCAATAGGGATTGCTAAAAAGCCTCATTTTTTGGTCCTCTAAGGAAATAAGACAGGTTTGTAGCTCATAAAAGAGAGAGGTATTATTGTAGCAGAGAGTAAGGATATAATGTTTTCAGAAAGCAAACTCATAACCCTGTAGAAAGAAAAAGGGTAACTGTAACACATCAGTTTCTCCAGTTTTCTCCAGTTTTCCTTCTGGGAAACCGTATCAAAAGCTCTGGAGAAATCCAGGTAGGCAATGTCCACTGCTCACCCCACATTGACCAAGAAGGTTACTTTGTCACAGACAACAATCAGGTTTGTCAAGCATGATTTGCCTTTGGTAAAGATATGTTTGCTTTTTTTTTTTTTTTTCCCCCAATCCTGTGCTTCATCTGACTTGTGATAGGCCCCAGGAGGATTCATTCCATAACTTTCCCAGGCATTGAAGTAAGATTGACAGGTCTGTAATATCCTGGCCTTTCACTTGTGGATCATTCATTTGTCAGTCCAAAGGTAAACTGCTCTAGGTCTTCTAGGGGTGTTTTGGGATACAATTAGAACTCCCTCATCCCTTACATTACTGAGCAGATTGCCCAGACCACCTGACACCTGCCCGATTACTAAATTAATTGCTAGGATTTATAGTCATGTCACTTGCAGAACACGATGTAATAGGTGTTGCCAAATGACAAATACTGAAGAACAGGCTCTCTCTGGTGATATTTCTCCTTCCCCTAACTTTGCCAAGCATTCAGTGGTTATTTCATTGCTAAAAAGTGCAGAAGATGAGTTCCACTCCTTATTCCTAAATTTCCTGTTACTCAGGTAGACACTTTTACTATTGCCAATGTTTTATTCTAGGCTGACAGTAATCTAGGTGTCCCATCTTGGCCACGATCACTTACACTACCCAGATGGAGATCTGTCCTCCTTTGCTCATTATGTCACTTTTACCAGGAGATGCAGCGAGAACTGAAACCATAGCTTAAAAGTCACTTCAGTGATGAAATTCAAATAGAACAGGAAGGAATTTAATTTGAATCCAAATCTTGCACAACCTGAGTCAACCCTGTCAGTGAGCTCCTATTTTGGCTGACATAGTCAGTTGCATGAAAGCATTTAGGTTTCAGGTTGCTAAGTAAAATCAGATATCATTCTCTGGCCTGATTTAGTTCCTAATTCTCTGGGAGAAACTGGTTCTGAGAGACACATACCTCTTCCTCATTTCTGACTGAGAAACCTCAGTGGCTCAGTGTTCTGGCATTTTTTAAGCAAATTTAAGCTGCAAATTCTTCCTAATCTTCACAAAAGTGTGCATTCACAGCAGGACCACCGAGTCCCAGGTATCTGGAATTTCAAGGCCAGATTTTGATTTTTAAAAATTTCTACGCATTTAGATAAGAATTATATATTCAAACTTCTTCAGAATTTCAGAGTTGTTACTCTAAATATTGAGAACTGCAGTGTTCAGTAACACAACATGTATGTTTTGTTGACTAGACCTCGGTGCTTCTCCATTCCATAAAAGGACTTTTTTGATGTAATAATTACAGCCGATAAGCTGTTTTCTGATTAAATTAATTTCATGAGAAAATGTTACTTAGCCAAGCATGCTTTGTCAGAAGTATATTGTTTAACCAAAGTTCATAAAGGGCCAGGTAGTTTTCCCACAATTTCCTGGACTGCCTCAGTATCCGAGGTGTTCAGGCAGATCTGCACTGCACTGAGATAACAGTACGGTGACTTCAGTTTTCACATTCCTGAGCTATCTTCTGGTAGCCAGAGCTCCCAGCAGAGCTGGTGAGCTGCCTGTACTCAGGTTACAGAACTGTAGGTCTTGATGTCCCTTCTGTCCCGTTGTTATTCTGGTGTTTTTCAGACAGAGCTCCATACAGGCTGCTTCAAGGCCAGGATACAGAGGTTTCTGACTCCGCCTATCCAAGCTCTCCCAGGGCTGGGGTTCCAGAGCCCTGCATTAATAGCATGGGTGCACTTAGCCATGCCAGAGGTCTCAGTTGGTCTACCATGGAGTCAGAATTTAACTACAGACACAAACCACATGATCCTAGGGTACTGCTTAGTAAGATACTGTTCTTGTCAAGTTTGGTTCTACAAATAGCAGAAATGGACAACAGACAGAAATTTCACTCTCAGTGAGCATACACTCACCAACAGTCATTTCTGAAATAGCATGCCAACATTTTCTGGCACAAAATTTCCTTCAAATTTCTGGGTCCCAGGGAAATTAGGACTATCTTTTGTCGAGACTATTTGTTTGTCCTGTCTATTCAGCTTAGACCAAAATAAATTGGACAAATAAACCAAACATGAAATTTTGCCTCCTTCTAGCATGATCTCCCTGAGCTTTATCAGGAACCTCAACTAATACATTTTCACAAAACTATAAACAGGATTAACTGCTCCATTTGGATGGATTTTTAAGTGTATATATAGGACATTCTAAATGTTATGTTACTCAGGAAATTACAGGTTTTGTTTTGCAACATTTTAAACATACATATACATTAGAAGGCTGTGTCACTTCAAAGGAGAAGCAACAGTGCAATTAAAATACAGTTTTAAAATAACTTTCACTCATATATAAAGAAATAAGAAACCTGACCTCCCCTACTGAAGAAATACCATTTTATGACTCTGTACTCCTATACTCATTGTTTCAAGATAATGGAAGTTAGCAATTGTGTCTTCTGGAACAGTGAAAGCATTTTTCTACATATGGGTTGACTGCATTTACTTGAAAGAATAGGAAGTGATTATATGTTGTGAAAACAACAAATCAGATCCAATATATGGACTGATAAATCTGGGATAAATGGAAAAATACAAATGTGCTATCATTTTCTTTTCTGTTAAAAATGTAACATACCTTAAAATCAGGTTGCATTTACTAAAGAGAAATAAAAAGCTAGTAGCATTATTGCAAGTCATAAGTGTTCCTTTTCTTCTGTAAGGCTATTGTAAATCAATCCATTTTGCAATTTTATTTCTCAAATTAAAAGCTAGATTCTTTCTTTTGAAGACAAAATGTGTTGGGTCTGTTGGAGATGGAGTTTATTTTCCCTCACAGTTTTGCATTGGTAGCTAGAAGGGTGTTGATAATGCACCAGTGTTGTGGCTGCTGCTGAGCGGGCCTGGCACAGCATCAGCACTGTCTCCCCAGCATTCCCTACCCATCAAGGGGCTGGGAGTGGGCAAGATCCTGTGATGGGACACAACTAGGCCAGCTGACCCAAACTGACCAAAAGGAGATTCCATACTATATGACATCAGCTCAGATATAAAAGCCCAGGGAAGGGGAAGGGAAAGATGGCATTCATTGCTTATGATGTTTGTCTACCAGAGCAATCGCTACACTTGCTGAAGCCCTGCTTCCTGGCAAGTCAAAGGACACTTGTTGACTGGAAGTAGAGAATAAATCTTTTTTTCCCCTTTTTGCTTGTGCATGCACGAACTTTTGCTTTTTCTTTATTTAACTGCCTTGTTCAACCTATGAATCATTTCCCATCTTATTCTCTCTGCCCTGTCCATCTAGGAAGGAAAGTGGAGTAGTGGGCACCTGGCATTGACTTGGCATCCAGCCAAGGTCAATCCACCATACAAAAGAAATCCATTAAAAGATTCATGGGACTTGCACCAAAACACAAGTACTAATACTAACTCCATCCATCAGACTCAATTACAAACAAATCAATCCTGTTGTGTGAAAGAAATTGCTGTGTGTTATAATGAGCAATTTCTTCGAAAGAGTGAAAGCATGAAAAAATAAGACATGAGTAATCAATATTTAGCTCAAACAGAAAAACAGCACCATTTTGAAAGACTGGGTGATAAACAGTGACCAGACAAAGAAGTAGAAATACTTTGACAGGAAAAAAGGTAGCTCAAAACCAATGACATGCATCTGTCTAGGAGATACATATTCGTCAAACCTGAGTTCCATATATATTGTCAAAGCATAATCATCTGCCAAACTAAACTGTTCAGTGCCTGTCACTCATTTTAGCAGGCTCATTCTGAACAACAGTGCTTCAAGCAGTTCTGGCGTTTGAATAGTCAGTGCTGGTATCTGAAATGCAGCACAGGTATAACCCATGAAGTATCATGCAGTCTTGACTCCCAGTTATGTTAATCCTCTCCCTGCCAATGCTACCAAGTTTTCTTTCAAGAGGAAACAGACCCAATATCTGAGTCTTGCCACAGCATGCAGTCAGGAAATGTCCTTGGCCCCACAGATTCAACATGTCCAATGTATGGTGGAGAACAAATATGATGAAGCTGACCTGTATCATAGCTACAAATCCTTTTAATGGTGGGCACTGTAAGGGTGATACAGAGTTCCTCAGGCATTTTTTTTCTTTGTTTGTTTGTTTGTTGTGTTTTAAGACTCTTGAAATTGCATTATCCTAAGGCAGTTCACCAAAATATAGCCACGTTATTTCAGTATCACTGTTCCTAGTCAGACACCAATATTTCTGCTAACTCTGATGAAACTCTGCCCTCATGCTGTAAGGATTTTGTTCTCCTCTATACCCTGTTTCATCTCAGATCGTGGGCTGTAATAGCGTTTCACCTTGTTATTTTGTAGGGAAAACAATTAAGATACTATGTAGGGTAGGTATAGCTAGAGACAGCACAGCAAGGACAACGCAGAGACGTAGCATACCTGGCAGCAGTTGCAGTTTATCTGTAACCATCCCAGAGAGGAAAAACATGAGAGGTTTTTTGAGATGAGAGTGCATATTCTTCTCCTCTTTTACCACATATATGGCAAGTGTGAGGGAACCAGACTCATTTCTGTACATGTGTGTACATAAATGGTGTGTACATTTGATATGTTCTGTTACTCAGTCATCAGACACAGTTGCAGTAAGTATAATTTACACACACTAAAAATGCAAAGCATGCTTGAAATGCACAAAAGAAGGATTGTCCCTAACTTGAGACAGAGACAGAGAACAGAAAACTGCTTTCGGCTGGCTTTTTCTTGGAGTTTCATTGTACACTTCTTAAACTCTATGAAATAGTGTACCAGCCCTACAAATCTTGTAGCAGCCAGGTTTTCTCCTACCAACTTGTACTGTGACATTGGAAACTCCAGACTCTGTCTAAGCTCCACTGAGCTATCAAAGAATAGGTTCTCTGCAGGAGGTGACCAGTCACCACTGAAACTCACAACAGAGTCAACAGCAGCTGACAATAAACTAGCAACTGCGCTCTTGAGCATGTATTCCCTTTCCCCAAGACTTTCATTCTGAGACAAAGTAAAACCTACAGTTCCTAGATAACACACCTCACTATAGGCTCTTTCATCATTTTCTTTTCTCTTCCAGACTCTTTTAGTACTTTTTTTCTTTCTTTCTGGCTCAGAAAACTTGTCTAATTAGGTACAAATAAAAATCTCACAAATTCTGCATACATGCCATGGTGTTTCATACAGATAGATTGCATTATATTTAATTCCAAAGCTTTTAAAATTGAATACTATTCATTAGTGCCTACATATGGGTACGTGTCCCAGTTTGAACTGCTTAAAACCTTCTCCTGAGTACAGGATTTTTTGCCGACCATCAGCATACAACTACCATTTGTCTTCTTATGCAGTGCATTCTCCTATAATCAATTTATGAGTGAAATAGTGTATATACATATCCAAATTAATTCTTCCTTAAGATTGGTCTTCAGATTCCACCATATGATTGCCAAAAGCAGCTCTGCTCACTATCGTTTTCTACTTGCTAATTAATTAGAGAAAGTCACAAGAAATACCAACTAAGTATTTTTGGGGGGCTTAATGAATGAGTCTATTAATTTAAGAAGATTTAGCAATTATGCATTCTCTAATATTGATTTCCACTAAATCCCATCTGGAAATTAAGGCGATTGATAATAAAACCTTTTATTCAGTTCCACTACAATATATCTAATGAATAAATTGGCTGCATGCACATCCTTAGAATCAGATTCATTTAACAATAAAGGGTGCAACACAAAGGAAAGGAGCACATTATAATTGAAATTAAACAGGGTGAAAAGCAGGTGTAGACTGAACACAGTAATATGATCAAGCACAATGGAGGAAGGAAATTTTAGGGTGATGGAGACCTTTTTTCTCTGGCATTCAAAGAATTCCCTTTCAAACTTCTTTACTTACTTTTGTGTAGCCAGCTCCTGTTTGTTGGGTTCCTTAACCTGTTGTTTCACAATAAAAAGAATCTCATGTACAAAGCAGCACATCATGAGCTGAATCCTGTTTGATTAAATAAAAAAAATAACAGAATTAATTTTGATAGTTGCTGACAACACATTTTTTTCTACTACTAATAGTTTATTCTGATTCCAGAGCCCCAGAAGAGTGGGATAATTCCCATTAATGCAGAATATGCATCATGGTCTGAAGAGAAAGGAAGTTGTATATGAAAAAAGAACTGAAAGCCAGGAATATCAAATGTTCTGCCTCTTTCACCTTCCAGAATGAAAGCTATAATCAGTTCATGTAAATGACTTGTGGTCATTTAACTTCAAGTGTAGCAATCCAGCCTGTTCAGGTCTTCAGAGAGTGGTCAGCACCAAGAATCTCTCAAAGCCCAAATGTAAATTATTCTTTTCATTGCTGAGTAAACCTCACACATCTGAGGAATCTTTGAGGATAGAGTTGAAATACTAAATTGTCTTAACATTTCCTCTCCTCAAGAGAGGAAAACAATTTTGTTAATTCTTGAGTAGCTTCTGAACCTTCAGTCAACGTATCTTTTTCCTTGGAATTTTCCTTCTTTTCCATTCACAGTTCTTAAGTGCCTGCTACCTTTTGACTGCACGTAGGAAGTACAGTTCAAACACCTAGCAGAAAAGATATTAAGGACTTGATTTAAAAACCCATATAAGTTAATCCGTTAAAGACTCCCACTGATTTTAATAAAATTTTGATCAAGCAATGTGATTATTCAAATTAGCCTCTTAAATGTACTGTATAATGCATCCTAATTTGCTTTATTGTGTTACAATTCATGTCTTCTTGCCCAAGAGAAAAAAATGCATAGAAGTGAGACTCCAGCTTTTTTAGACTGAGGTCTGCGGAAACAAAACATTGTTAGCATCAGAATCAGACATCAAACGCCAGAAGTGAAGAAAAATGAAATATTGATTCCCAAATTATTAATTTTTTTAACATATTAATACACTATTTTTAATAGAACAAGTAATAAAACCCTCTCTTGACAGTAATTCCTTTAATGTTAATGATATGGATTCCAATAATACTAAACTCATAAGGAGCATGTCAAAACAACTCGTTATGATTTGACAGTGCATATACATGGATGACTAAATGTTAGTAATTTGATTCTCAACAGTCACTTTGCAAAGTAAGGAAATATTACTGCCATTGTAAAAACAGCAGAGAAAAAGTAGGTTATTTTCTGAAGTACAGAGCACAGAGATGAATAGAGCCAAAATGAGAACTCTGAGAATTTCATAATGGCTTTCCCTAGGCTTTCACCGTATAGCCACCTAGATGCATCTTTGATAGGCTTTAACTTTTTCATCCCCATATCACATGTTCAGAGTTGCATCTCACATAATTTACTAAATAAAAATACTCTAATCTACAAATGTAAACAGATAACCTACATCCTTATATGAAATCTGAATTATGTACATTAGCATGAGAGCCTAGATCAGCAAATTCTGTACAAGATGTGGAGACTATGATGCCAGACCCTTCCCTAGAAGTCACTCTTCTTGTCCCTTGCTTTACACCTTTGCTCCTTTCAGACCCACTGTCATGGAAATAGACGCAGATCCAAGAACAAGGAATGGAGAAAGAAGCAGCGCAGAGAAAATGGAAACTACTAAGTGTGACTGCTGAGACAGCAAAGGTAGGGTGAAAAGTAGTCTAGAAAAGATGAAAGACCAGGGTCCCTGTCCCAGGACGTGGAGAAGACTATAAAATCAGTCTTAGAACAACAACCTTACGTTCACATACATCGTACTTAATCCTCAATCTCCCTCTCCCACAATTGCAGCTCTTTCAGGGTATGAGGAGGAGAAATACCTCTTTCTTTTACAGTCATGGTAGTTAATTTTAAAAGGCCTCTCCAGTACATTTGACTTTGCATTTGCACACCATGCATTACATATACCATGTACTACTGCTCAGTCTCACATTTTCTGCAGATAAGACAGGAATATACAGTAATTCTGGTTGTAGATATTTTGGTGTGATGAAGTCAGCATAATACGGCTGAAAGTGAGAGAAAGCTGCCAAACTTTTATTTCTGATACACCTGAATGTAGTAACCTCAAAAGAGAAATGTTAGCATTCTGCTAAGTAGCTGAACAGCTAACAGGTTGGGTAATCTCTGCTCCCTCTGCTCTTTGTGTACCTGTCCAAGAAAGAATCCATATGTAGTTCTTGGAGCAGGGAATGAATCGACTTGCCTTTGGTGCCAGGGAGTGGTTCATTAATAAGGTGCAGCATTAAAGTCCCTCTCCCTATTTCTCAGGTTCCATAAATTCTGTGTCACTTCCTGTGCAGAAATTGGCTTTAAGCAGGAGAAGGAAGCTGGAGGCTTGCTTTCCTAGCAGTTACAGCATTATCTTGCAGCTAAGGTGTTCTTCTCCCCAAGCCAAGAATATATATTCCTCAATTTCTTGCTTAGAGTTTTATTTATCAGGGCATGCATAATCCAATTCATGGTCCATTAGTCAGATCTGGCCCATAGCACTCTTGTGCCCAGCTTTTTCATTGACAGCTATGAAGTGTAGCTGCTCAGATAGTGAATTCTTTCTATATGGTTGGATAATTCATCTCCCTTGGTGAAGTTCTGCATGCACTCAGAGACAGACCTACTGCCGTGCCATACCTAAGACGAAGCAGGCACTGGCAGGCGTACCTCTTCTCAGGAGTACCCACATAAAACCTGAACTGCTGCTCCCTTGGGCTTCAAGTTAACTGTGCAAAAAGCTGTTCCTCCACAAAGCCCCTTCAGATGAGGGTTCTGTGCTGTGAATCCTGAGCAGGAGGAGGCGTTCAGACTAGTTGCTTGTGCAGAGTGGGAGACTGAGTCTCTGCTGAAGCACTTTGGCTCTGTGTACAGACAGAGGTGAGAGGTGGCACCTCTGAAATGAATTTCCTGAGAGGATTTGATACAACACTTCATTACCAAAGAAGCAGTGAGTCCTGACTCAGTATGTCACAGATAACTAAAACAGATTACAGCTGGAAAAGACAATTAATTTAGGAATTGAAGAACTCTGATTTATCATGAATAACTGAACTAAAAAAATAAGTAATCTTAAATAAGTTCTGATCAGAAGAAGGAATTTTTAACTTAGTTTCTTAGAAAGAACCTATCTAGAAATCAGCTAAATGTGCATCAGTTCAATTACAAAGGTGGTATTGTAACACATTTAATAATGAACATTAATCATCTCTCACTGAGACCCATTATTTCCCTCTTCTTCCAGGATGACTGCTCTCCAAAAGTACTTAAGCTGGTACAATCTTTAATGTCAGTAGGCTTTCAATACCCTATGGAAAATTATTACAAAAGAAATTTAAAACCAATCCCTTGGCAAAACTTTTGCAAACATCAAGTTAGCGTTGATGAGGACATCTGACTGATACTGTCGTGTTTCATCAGCAATGCTGGACTGTAAGACAGCACTAGGTGATGCTGCGAAGGAGGGCTATGAACTGTGTGATGGCATAGAAACTTTTCATCTGCAGACAGGGCAGTGATAAAAAATAACATTTCATTTTAGAAAGATTTATAACCGTTTTTCCACTGACATGATAGAGAAATAGCATGGATCTAAACATCAACTGCTTTCACCTTTAAGTTAATTTTTCATGGGATCTTCCACTGCTGAAGAAAGACAGCTGTCTTTTATTGGTTCATCCACAAAGAATGTATTTCTTCTTAAATTTTACCAAAGATCCAGAAAGACACACTTAGTCTTTCCTCCCCCAGGACTGCCAGTTACTTTTGGCTAAGGCAATCTCCCAGAAAAGGTTGGTTTCCATCATGTTAGGTGAAGGAGGGCATCGTATCTGGGACTGTCACTTGACACCTGGCTTAGCACAAACTTCCTAAGTATATGAGTCACTGGAGTGTTGTACAGAAGAGGAAGCAACAGCAGGAAAAAGCCACTGCCAACTCAATTTTTTGTGGAGTCTACTGCAGTGGGTATGTGACTAATGCTTCAAGGTATGAAACTAGGACCAAATTTCTTTGGAGAACGCACAGAATTCATTGGGTTTTTAATCCTGAGTGGGCTTAGCTATGAACCAGGCTGTGTCAGAACTGCCTGCTCCTAACTGTGTTCCTCTTTGGCACATTTTCTGTACTTTTGGTGCTTCATTACAGCTCCACGAGTTGCATTCAGTATTTGAATATCCCAGAGAGTATATTCAACCTACACGTGATTGATTGTGAGAATGGTTTCTAATACTGCTAATGCACAGTCTGGGGCAAGTTGCCTCGGGACTTAGTCTTTAATTTAGGTATTAGCAAAATAAGATAGTAATATGCAATTAACTATCCCACAAGCATATTATACGGCTTACTTGGTTAATGTTTATAAGGCACACTTTGGAAATTAAAACGTTACATGCGCTGAGTATTGTACAGCATGGAAAAATGTTTGACTGTTTAATTCGGATGGAATGCATGTAACACAATGAAACCACGAGTCTTGGCCAGCATGCAAGAGACCGTTTGCCATCTTTCATTTGATTTGCAAACACTGGATCAAGTTTCCTTTACTTTGGCCAAAGCAGCACTCTCAGGAATCATACCGTGTCTCTCCCACAGCTGTAAAATGTTCTTCTTCTTACAGAAGGATATCAGGTGGATTTTGGTAGTAAGATGCCAATACCTGGAAATATTTTAGGAGTGCTGTGGGAGCAAGAGTCTGTTCAGTTTGTTAACTGCAGAAAACTAGAAAGAAAAATGATGTATGGTACAGACTTGTAGGTAAACCCTTGAGATGGTAATGGAGAACTTCATTTTGCCATCCATAATAGTGAAAGAAACCTAAACCTTAAGATTCACCACAGCAACACACTTATCCCAGCCAATAAGCAGAGTTGAACTTCTGATACATGTAATTAATCACAGAAGAATATCGGTGACATAAATGAAAAAAAGTGAGAGAAGTTTTACAAATACACCATATACAGACTTAACCTGCTTATATCCCTGGCTTGCTTTAAATTTTGGGGGGTTGTTCCCTTTTTCTTTTCCTTTTCCGTTTCTTTTTCTCTTCCTTTCCCTTTCCCTTTCTCTTCTCTTTCCCTTTCCCTTTCCCTTTCCCTTTCCCTTTCCCTTTCCCTTTCCCTTTCCCTTTCCCTTTCCCTTTCTCTTCCCTTTCTCTTCCCTTTCCCTTTCCCTTTCCCCTTTCCCCTTTTA
>JAWMRA010000078.1:125535520-125577351 GCA_035584735.1 Pseudotriccus pelzelni
TCTGCTTCTCAGCAATGTCCCACAAGCAGCAGGGATTTTTAGATCTCAGTCTTTTTCCCTGCTAAAGGGAGAGAAAGAGAGAAGGGGGAGAAGGAGCCGTCTCCCCCACACACACACCTTTCGCTGCTTCTTTCTCTCTCCAGCTGCCAGCTTTGACCGTGAAGGCTTCACTATCTCTCTGGTTGGAATTCTTTCTTGTAACAGCCCAAGTTCTCCTTTAAGTTTTTTTTCTTCACGTTGTTACACATCTGGACAGGAGGGTTTCAGTTCTACCCCTGCCCCTGGCCCAGGGCCAGGGGAAGAAAGAGGCCTGGCCCCACTTGGGGCCTGACACGTTCCTTACATGGCTGCCAAATTCCTTCCATGCCACCACCTTCTCTTCCATTTTTTCTTGAAGATGTAATTAGCAAAGGTGTCACCTAAACTCCTGATTGGTCTTTGTCCAGAAATTCATCTGGACAAACTATTTCCAATCCTCAAGGAGGGGGACTTTTGCAAACCCATGACAAGGTATTTCAGAGCAGGAGAGGGAAGGTTATGCAACCTCGTCAGGTGGAAAGAGATCTAGTGGTCAAGAGCTTAGTGATAAAAAAAAACCAAAACAAAACAAAACCAAAAAAAAGGATTTTACCAAAAAGAAAAAGTTTTGCAGAGAGGAATGTATGGAGATATTAAAAAAGACAGAACATGGCAGTCAAACCAATGAAAGCAGTATCTCTTCAAGGCTCAAATTAACTGGAAATAAATTTATCAACAACTGATAAATTATAGAAATTAACTGTTATATTCAGGGCTCAAACTAAGAATGGTATAATAATCTCACAAGATAGAGTTTTATCACTAAAGATTGTAAATATATTTATTGGGAATTTTTTTTAGTATAGTTTATGCATGCAACTTGAAAATAATACATTTAGTAAAACTACATCTTACATTATGTTCTCCTTGTTGTTCTCCTTGCTGCCAGCCTTGGGGAGATCATGCACAGACTTTTTGTCAGGCCTGTTAGTGATGGAGATTCTGATTAGATGGAATACACATTCCTGAACATCAAGGCATAGGATCTCTTCAGTTAGGAGGGTGAAGGTAGCTCCTTAAAATCATCAAATTAGGAACTGCAACAGCACAACAAAGGTAGATAACACTCTTTCCAGGGGGATGTATTTGATCAAGATATTTCTGAGTGAGAAGGCTATGATGAAGATAATTGAAGAAGCAAAATTTAATACTGGTTCACATGGAAGAGGAAAATAGATCCAGGTAGAAATAATCAGGAAAATGAGTGAGCATATTTAACTGTTCCTATACCCAGGAAATACTAGATTCTAGCTTCAAAAAATATAGAAAAGGTGTAGATGTCCAGCTATCATTAAGGCACATAACCCCAGCCTCAGTACCGGCTACCTGAGCAGTGTTATTTAAATGAAAGCCAGATACTTTGTAGCTCCTGTCCAGAAGCATTAACATTTCTAATAGGGTTTAGCCATTTAGCACCAAGTCAAAGACTATGGATCTGTCAGGATCCACAAGCACATTTTTTGGACCTGTGCTAAAGTAATTCAGTTATTCAGTCAAATATGCTACTAAATATACAAACAGATCCAAAAGCAGCTGTAAAAACCATAATTCTTCTCAGCTCTCTTCTGCTATTGATCCTTTCCCAGAATCATGCCACTTCTCTTGGTCTTGATGAGTAAGTCTTTACACCATACACCCACCAGACTTGGACCACAAAGTTTCCAGCTGTGTAAGAGCATGCATTTTCAGCCAGCTCTCCACCAACTCTCATCTTCATGAGCCCTGGCAACAGAAACAGCCAGCATTCATTTCACCACATCTAGCTATCTCCTCCTTTCTACTTCTGGCCTCTTCCCAGACTCAATTTGTAAAAATCACAGGTTCAAACCCATGTGCTCTGTGGTGTGATTTGAACTTATACATCCTTTCTTCTTTATATTTGAAATGTCAGTCTATACAGAAACTTGAAATGTTACATACTAGTCGTTTGTGGGAAAGCATCAATTACAGAGATGTAAAGTATTTATAAGATTCTCCCTGAGCTTTTTCAGGGCTAAATATTCACAGATCTCTCCTTGTTGTCTCAGATGCTCCAAGCCCTTAATCATCTTCATGGCCCTTTGCTGGACATGCTCAAATATATTCTGCTTTCTTTTGTACTGGGAAACCAAGAGCTGTGAACAGCTGTTCTGGTCTTCCTCAGCAGTTCTAAACAGAGGAAAACAATCACCTCCCTCAGTTTGCAGGCAGCATTCTTCCTAATGCATCTGAAGTTGCTACCTGTCTTTTCCTGTGAGGGCATATCACTGTCTCATGGTCAACCTCCCCATCCGGTCATTTTCTGTAAGGCTGCTTTCCAGCCAGCTGTCTCCCAGTCTGCACTAGTGTGGAGTGATTTTCCACCTCAGGTGCAGGATTTAGCACTTCTCTTCCCTGAGCTTGTGACATTCCTCTTGGCTCATTTCTTCAACCACGTTGAGTGAATCATCTTAATGGCAACACAACACTCTGACACAGCAGCTAATCCTCCCAGTTTCACATTGCAGCAAACTTGATGGGAATGGGCTCTCTCCTGCCATCCAGACCATTAATTAAGATGTTAAACAGTATAAGGCCCAGGTACTCACACCTTGGATACAGACCTACTAACTGGCTTTTAGTGTTTCTGGGTTATTACTGGTAACTAAGAAATTCAAGCAGCTGGACTTTGTGGTACTGGTCACTATCAGTTCAGTCAAGTTTTCAGTCAATCTCACTCCCTGTCCGCATGTCCAGCAGTTTCTCTATAAGGATTTTATGGGACACTGTGGCACAGTCCTTCTGAAGTTCAGATAAACAGTAGTCAGGAGCCCTTCCATCTTTCACTGCACTAGTCATCTCACCATAGAGACCAATGCAATTCATTATACATAATTTCCTATTCATAAATCCATGCTGACTCTACCCAATCACCTCCTTGTCCTTCATATGTTTGGAAATGTTTCCCAGGATTATTTGCTCCATCCTTTTTGAAGAGATTAGGGTGAGAATGATAAGTCTGTAGTTCTCCTGAACCTCCTTTTTGACCTTCTTGAAAATAAAGTGACATTTGCTTTCTTCTGATCCTTGAGAACCTATCCAGAGTGCCACGATCTGTCAAAGTTAACCAAGACGGCTTTGCAATAACATCAACCTCTTTCCTTGACCTCAAGCATCTTAAGGTCAGTTCTTCCTTGTTTTGCAAGTGCAAGATCAAGCAGAACATCTGCCTTTGTCTGCTTCTGGATCACCTGTGCTGTGTTGTCATCAACATACTCCAGAAATTTCCTGGATCACTCGTGCCCTGCTGTGTTGTCCCTCCAGAGATATCAAGGTGGTAAAAGACACCTCTAATAATCAGGGCCATTGAATTAAAGGTGTCTTCAAATTACCCAAAGTCTGCATTTTCTTGATCAGGCAGTCTGTAAGAGACATATCCCTATCATCCATGTTGGTCTATCTGATAATCCTGATCCATAAATTCTCAACTTGTTCACCATCCATCCTCAGGCAGAGCTCCATACATTCTAGTTGCATTTGCATATAATAATTAAAATGCTCATTAGTTGCTTAATTTCAAATCCAACTGAACAAATCAGTTCTGCCTTCTTTTTTTTTCTCTTTTCCCCTTGCTGCATAGAATTCATACCAAAGTCAATATATGTTTGTGTGCAAGAGAAAACCATTTTTATCTCTCTCTCAATCTTGCTAATGCTCTGTATTGAAAGTATAGGAGAGAGACAGAATGAGAGAGTTAAATGGTTGCTCTTATAGCAAAAAGAAATTATGGAGGAATAAATTCACACTGGGAGTTTACCTCCTAGAGTGTCTGACTTTATAGCATTGTAGAACAGATGGATAACTCACACAAATTTACTCCATCTTAGCTGCATGTACACCTACAGCTATGAAAATTTTCTATTGTGCTTTAAAAAACTTACTAACTTTTTCTCCTTCACAAAGTTTAGAGGGAAAAATGTGAATTCTGGGTGAAATTTAACAGATTGAAGCTTCAGATAGGTCTGCATTATGCTGAGGGTGAAAGATATCTTTGATTAATGGTTTGCTGTATCTTAGCTAGCATTACAAATCCTGAGTAAATAACTAGGACAGTAAGGTGTAGGATGAGTGTATAGAGAATAGACTGCATATTCAGAAAACACTGCAGAATTTCTATGGGCCATGGTGCAGAAACTTAATGATCTTCCCTTCATCAGGCACAGTTTGTAAATGAATTAGGCGCAGAAATACATGCACTACTGCAAAATAATTTACCTCTACTGCAGGACCCTCAATTCATTAACAGCATTGCTTTTTCTCAGAATGGCTTAAGAAGTCCCCCTTTTCTTTTTAAAGTCTCATGCCTTTTCCTTAGGATTTGATGCTTTAGTTATTGGATAAATCCATTATGGTCTCACAGCACAGTTCCCAGCATCACAATGGATATGCACAATGAAACAACTCAAGTCACAGCAAAGTGTTTATATAAAGATTGCTTAACCTAAATTACTTCAGTGTTCATATTTATTTATCTGTTTTACACTTGGGGCATTATAACTTTCATTTTCAAGCACATCTTGAATTAGAATTAGATTTGAAGAACAGAGGCAAAGATGCTTCATATTTAAATTAAACAATTGAACTGTAATTGTTGAAACAATCAGTCACATAAAGAAAAAGCATAAAACAAACTCCAGAATTTACTGTTCAGAGATCAAAATACAAGGCAAAAGATGATTTCAAGGGACTTCAGGAAATGAAGCAACAGATAATACAAGCCTTAAAGGATATTCACAAGGAAGTTAGCATCACATTGTGCATATGATATAGGAATTGTCAGTAGGTGCCACTTCACACAGAGAGTGTGAAAAAACAGTTCTCAAATGTACTCGGTAAATAAACATTCAGCCACAGAATTTGGATGAAAGTCAGAAAGCAACATGAAACTTATAGACCAGAGATTCAAAAAATGAGTCTCTGGTTTGGGCTCTTTTTGTCTATGGATATTCAAATCTAAATATATCACAGAATATTCTCATATGTTGACTTAATTTGGATATGCAGAATCAAAAATTAATTTTTGACCAACTAGTCCACGTACACATAATTTAACCACTCCACATCAGCACTTTGGAGTTGGACTTCACATGGCACCATGAGATTTTATTTAAGAAATAAAATCAGGTCTTCAATGATAATTCCCATGTTACATATTACCACTAATAATTCAAGGCAGGATGCACAGCTCCAACCCTAAAGTTCTCTCAGCTTCAGATTTCTGCAGGAATTTTTCCACTTCACTCTTATGATTATGATGAAGGCCATCTTATGTAATGCAGTGCTTTTTTTCTCAGAATTGTTGACTAGAAAGTCTAGAAATGTCACATTAGAGGCATGGGAATATTTAACCTATTAAAGCTCGACTCATGCTACCATATATATTTATTTTTCAAAGTTATGGTTATAAAATGCTGTCTTTCTTTCATGAATGCTATTAGGTAAACCCCTCTTGCAGAGGCATTCTGCACACCTTGCTTTTCTTGGGTGACTTAAATGAAACTATTCCCTCAGGAGTAAACTTAATCCCTTTGAAAAGTGAACCACCAGTTCATTTACACTCACACCAACATTGTGGGTGGAGACAGCTGGGCAACAAACCTTGCTAAAAGGAAACAGAAAGGTCTTCAGCTAACTCTGTTTTTATAATAAACCTCACTTTGTTTTGATACTTCATACATTCTGGCTGTATTTGCTCTGCGGAACCCTTTT
The DNA here is from genome assembly GCA_035584735.1 of Pseudotriccus pelzelni. Classification (NCBI taxonomy): domain Eukaryota; kingdom Metazoa; phylum Chordata; class Aves; order Passeriformes; family Tyrannidae; genus Pseudotriccus; species Pseudotriccus pelzelni. The sequence continues at coordinate 125,541,326 of JAWMRA010000078.1, forward strand.
TCAATCTCTCTGATAACACAGTCAGACCACGTTAGCATGCACATTAAGCTTGCCTTCTTGAAAGAATCTGAGAGTAAAGTGACAATGAAAAATTAATAGTTTTTTTCTATCACAGAAGTAATAATGCTGAGATTTCTTTTTTTCCTGCATATGGTTTAGTGTTGTGGAGTATTGAAGTCAACTGAATTATTTCTCAGGTGTAGTCTTTACTGTGGGTAGGACAGGCCTCCCTGTTCCCTGAGGCTCATACATTTCAGACTATAGTACCTCAAATTTTGCATGTGCAATCCAAAGTACAGTACCTATGACACACCAAAACTATATTCTGCATTTAAATAGTTTATTGACACTGATAGAACTCTGTTTGGTGTTCCATTTACGGATAGGTGATTCAACTTTCATACTTCAGATAAAATGCACTTAAAATACGGTCAACTTATCCTGAAACAAGCAATCACCTAAAGCATAGGACACATCTCATGCATTCAAAAAAATATACTGAATCTGTTGCCTGTGTGCTTTACCTCTCCATATCTGCTTCAGAATTGGGAGAACGCATTTACAGCAATGCAGAGCTCAAAGTGCTCGAGGAAAAGAGATAACATCAGTCATCAAATCTGGGAGAAAAGTGAAACAAGAAACTTTCTGTAGTCCTGGAGTTTTAACTTGATGGCAACTAAATTAGCCACAGAGTGACCAGTGACCCTCTCTAGAACAACTAACACTGTTCTGCTAAGTCCAATATTTGATTGACTGGCACTTTTCCAAAGTCAAAATAAGGCAAAACAATTCCCTCGGTTAAATTCAATAGACACTTCAAAGCTAATGACCATAAAGTTCTGAAATGGAAATAATGCTATTGTGTCCTCAGTGATAACACTTTGTTCTGAGAAACTGATTGGATCACTCACTGTGACAGATTTGTTTTCTCACAGGACACAACTCAGTAAAAGCTTTAATTTCCTGGATCCCTAAACCAGATCTTTGGCTGCACAGGCATTACAAACATATCAGCTTTTTTTTAAAAATAAGACATTAATGAAGAAAATTTCGCAGAGTTGATAGTCTTATAAAACCAGTAAAAAGATTGATTTGTGTGTGTCTCCTGCTATATGTCAGACTATGTAAGAAAGACACCATTTCTGACATACTAAGAACTAGAATTACAATTGTTTTAATATTCAGATAAACTTTAGTAAGCCTCTATGCTTTTTATCACACTCAAGATATTTACCATTTATGTTGGAAATTAACAGGCTATATTGTAAAGACAGACTACATTTTTTTTAATATTAAAAATTAGATCCAGAGTATGTTTTCTGTTATGCTTCCCTCCACTTAACACTGTACTAATCTGAGCCCTCTTTTTAGCATAAGGAAATAATCCAAGTCACTAAAGATACCCTATGGGTAGGAACCTGTAACACTGAGATCTTTCAATTTCTATTGCTTTAGCTATGCATCAAAAAACTGATTCAAGTAAATGAGTCTTTTTACTGCCTGAAATGGACTTAAGAGCAGACCTTTACGTGACAGCTGAGTGTACTCAGCACCTCGCAGAACCAAGGTTTCCAAAACAAAAAGTTGAGCTTATTAATGAAAAATCAAAATGCTTTCATTAGCAGTGCTTTGTATCTTTGACAGAACAAAGTCACATTATGTGTGTCTGAAATGATTACTTTCACACTGGAATGAACAGCTTATAAATGGTTTGATTAAATGACATCTAATGCACTTTTCTCATAGGCATTTAGGAATTCTTGAAGGAGTAAACCTTTTTAGACTTTCCTATGACCTGCCAGAAAAGAACTCTGTGAGAGGGAATAGGGATAGAAGACACATCCTTTGGACTACTTGGAATTGGTGTATTTTCCTTCCAGAGTGTATCCGTACATATATCCACATTTTATCAATTAATTAAAAAAATTAAAAAATATTTTTAATTATTTGACACTACATATCACACATAGCTTTGAAACTTATTTGCCATTACTTTTAGTTGTCAGTTTTCATTATCTATTCATATATCTAACATCATGGTGGAACCAGAAAAATCCCAAATTTACTATGAAAATCCACGTCAACTATGAACACATAACCATCAGAAAAACAGAAAATACTGTGTTGAATAACCTATCTTTAACAACAGTCAACACGGCAATGTTTCAATGCCCATACATTCTAAAGTAAAGATAATGAAGCATCAGATATTAATCTTTACTGGGGATTTTAAGTGATTTCCTAGGTACTTTCAATTATTTTCAATAATATGCCTAAAATATTTTACTAGGTTTTTTCTAATGTGCCATTTCAACACAGCCCCTTTAAATTTAGTAGAGTGTTTTAACTCCAAAATGTTTGTTTTGAAAGTGACTTTCTGTGTCGTTTATCCTTGTGTTTGGCAAGTATCCTTATTTTCCAGCTTCCCATGCTTTGGCAAAATAACTCACAGAATCATATAAACATGGAATTGTTTAGGTTGAAAAAGACCTCTAAGATCATCAAGTCAAATCATAAACTTATCCCTGCCAAATCCACCACTAAATTGTGTCCCTCAGTGCCACATCTACATTGTAAATCCTTCCAGGGATGATGATTCAGCCACTTTCCCAGGCAGTTTGTTCTAGTGCTTAACACCTTTTTGATGAAGAAGTTTTTCTTAACATCCAATCTAAACCTCCCTCAACACAATTTGAGGCCATTTCCTCTCATCCCGGTGTTTGTTATTTCTGAGAAGATTCTGACCTTCATCTCACTACAATCTCCTTTCACATAGTTGTATAGAGTGATAAGGTCTCCTCTGAGCGTCCTTTTCTCCAGACTAAACATCCCCAGATCCCTCAGCTGCTCCTCATCAGACTTGCACTCCAGATCCTTCACCAGCTTTGCTGCCCATCTTTAAACATACTCCAGCACCTCAATGCCTTTCTTGCCATGAGCAGCCCAAAGCAGTCCAACACAGGATTTGAGAAACAGCCTCACCAGGGTCAAGTCCAGTGGGATGATCACTGCCCTGCTCCTTCTGGTCATATTGTTTCTTACACAAGCCAGGATTCCATTGGCCTTCTTGGCCACCTGGACACACTGCTGGCTCGTGTTTGGCTGGCCATCAACCAGCACACCCAGGTCTTTTTCTGCCAGACAGCTTTCCAGCCACATTTCCCCAATTCTGTAGTGTTTCACAGGGTTGTTGTGACACAAGTGCAGGACCCATCACTTTGCCTTGCTGAATCACAAACAAGTGGCCTCAGCCCACCAATCTAGCCTGTCACAATCCCTCTGTAGAGCCCATCTGCCATAAAGAAGATCAACGCTCACACTCAACTTGGTGTTGTCTGCAATTCATTAATCTTCTGATGAAATCTTATTAAAATACTAGACATATGCTTTGCTATCTGAATGTGTTAAGTGCTTTTTTGAGTATTAATATCTCACATATATTTTTGGTGTGGTTTTTTTTTAATGGAAATATTTTTTTTGTTTTTACTTGGCTGTTGGACTGAAGAATTCCTATTCTGTAACATGGCTTACTTTACAGTCACGGTCCACTCACCACCCCTTGACCTTCCATCCCAAGACTGCATTGACAAAGATAGGCAAGCAGATCACTCTCACAAATATGCAGGCCTTTTCCCAATTCCCAAAATATGGAAGAAGAGAAGGAACAAATGGAAGCAAGAGAAGAAAGGAAGGAAGCAGGCAACCTAAATAAACTTGCAAATGTCATGGGCAACTCCAACTCAGCATATTCTGTGATTAACCTTCAGCTTTCCTAACTCCTGTATCAGATGCTTTTTATGGTCTTATATTCTTTAGTCTAAATTAAATATTTTATAAGAAAATTATAAATACTGTAAAATCTCAGATATGTAGAGTATTCATGGTCATATTTTTGAAATAAGTAATTGGCCTCTGGTTGAGATCAAGAAGCCCAGGTCTTTTGATAGCCTGGTCCCAGTTACAAACACAGAGCTCTGCAAAATTTGATCATGAAAGACTGAGCTCTGAAATCTTAATAGCCTCACAGGAGATTATGTTAACATTAAAATCTTAAGCCTGTGAACAACCTTTGAATAAAAGATAAGGGGATTATTTTGAGAAACTAACAACCAGGTTTATTTCTGATGTGGTGGCTTAGGAAAGAGCTTGACTTTCCTGGCAAATGTGGTAAATATGTTAGTACATTGTGATTTTTTTGTTTTGATTTGATTTGTGTTTTACCAAGGCTGATATGATTTTAGAAATTTTGGAAAATTGCCATGAATGACCAGAAACACATAGATTTAGAGAAGCATAGAACACGTGGCTGAAAAAATCCAAAGGGCCCATGGCCTTAGGTGTTGTTTCCCACTGAGGTAATCATGTTCTCTGAGAAAAACTCCACTGTGCCACACTCTCACCAGCCTCTGTACAGCTGCATTAATGTTGAAGCTTAAGGGCCCAAGTTCTGTTTTCCAAGTAACACAGGGCAGAAAGGATAAGCTGGCTGATACATTACGATAGCCCAGTGAACCCCTGTGCACAGGTAGGGGCCCAGGGCTTCCAAGTGATATACCCAGGACACTGTACCTCTATGCCTTTGCTTCTTAGTTGTGTTTTCACATCTATGTTGTGTTCAGTTTTGGAGCTTATGTGATCACTGAAGGCTTGGGGTCCCCATACTGAATTCTAATATTAATGGAACGTATCAGTTAAAATTGCTTTGAAAACAAATATATATGCGTATTTCAAAATGTTGAAATAATAGCCTAACTAAGCTATCCGTTTAAACACATATGAAGTGTCTATACTTTAGGTATCTCCATAGTAGATATGAATCCACATTCAGTGTAAAGTCTAGTCACATCCATTTTCTTTCAGAAATGTGCACACCCTTTAACATTTTCATTTGAACTGCTATTGCCAAGGTGACCTTGGTCAGTTATATAACACAGTAATGTGGCACTGCATCAGCTTACTGAATTTAGTCTAGTCTGAAATCTGGCAGCTCCTTTCCTCCAACCCAACCTATTGAACTTTCTTTTCCCCTTCTTTATGTCTATATCCCAGCACAATAAATACATGGGGAAATGGAATGAATTCAGAATTGTAGGTAACAGGCCAGGACTGTTGTTTCTTTAATGTTAAAAATCACTGTAGCAAATTCTATCGGTTTTCACAATTAACCTGCAGAAACTACTGCATGTATTGTGTTGCTTGGTCATTAAAAGTACATTTCAGTATTAAATACACATGCAATAAAGGAACTGAATGACCTTGCTGTAGTTATAAACCCAAACATACAGAGTGATAGATTCTCACGATTGAAGCTCCTAAAGAAACGAGGGAATATTGAAACATATTGCCTCGTGTACTTTAAATGTTTATGATAAATGTTTATAATAAATAGGTTGTCATACACCAGTTGGAAATGAGCTGAAAAAATAATTCAATGTGAATATAGTACAGGAGTTTAGTGGAGGACTTGAATCAAGAATCACAGAATCATAGAATATACTGAGTTGAAAGGAACCCACAAGGATCATTTCATCCAACCCTTAGCCCTGCACAGGACCCTCCCTAAGAGTCACACCATATGCCTGAGAGTATTATTCAAATGCTTCTTGAACTCTGCCAGGCTTGTTGCTGTGACCAAGTTCCCCAAGGTCTGGGAAGCTTGTTCCAGCATCCAACCACCCCTGGATGAATAACCTTTTCCTAATCTCCAACCGAAATCTCCCCTGACACAACTTCAGGCCATTCCCTTGGGTCCTATCACTGATCACTCCAGAGAAGAGATCAGTGTCTGTCCTTCCTGTTCTCCTCATGAGGAAGTTGTAACCGCAATGAAGTTTCCCCTCAGTCTCCCCTTCCCCAGGCTGAACAGGCCAAGTGACCTCAACCACTCCTCATACAGTTTCCCCTCAAGGCTCTCTCACCATTTTCATTGACGTCCTTTCCATGAGCTTAATATCTTTCTTATATTGTGGTGACCAAAACTGCACACAATATTTTTGGCTCTCAAGTAAGGAAGTGTTTGACTAATTATGTAAAGCTGATTCTCTTAAATATGCTGATTCAGAGTACTTTTGTTGAGGCATTCAAACAATTCAACGTGAAACTTGCCTGCACACATTTTTACAGAAGTAGATAGATTTACTTCAACATCGCTGCAAATAGTAAGACAGCTTTTTCATTATTATTACTATTTTAAGTGGGAAATACTCTGTCAAAATACATCCAATAAAGCAGATAATGACTTTACAATGAAAAATTAAACATGGAATTTGGAAACACTTATTTCCAAGTAATCTGTAGAAATAAGGAAGCCATTAAAAGTTTTAATAAATTCTTTTGATAAATACCTAAAAGGCTGAAAACAAAGGAATTAGCTGTAATGTTTCTTCTAGTGTATGTCCTACCTTTTTACATATATAATTTTAAAAATATAATATTAATAGTTTATATCAAAGATTATTGAACTGGTCAATAAAATACTAATACCCTAGCTAATTTCTAGCTAATATAATATCTGTATTTTCATATGCAGCAGCTATTAATTTTGTGACCACATACATTATCTTGATTCCTTGAGCTGACATCTGTGCTCTAGAAATCAAGAATGCCAAGTCCGTATTACATCTTTCAAAAGGTGCAGCAACCTATCACTGCAGTAGGCAGCTTGCCATAAATATAAGCGAGAGCTAGACCGAAATTCCAGGAAATGAAGATTAAAGGAAACCACTTTGAAATTGGCTGAGCTGAGCAAATTAAGGAATTCATGTACCTCCTAATGTTGTAAATCAACTTACGATGTACAGTCCCTGGCTATTTAATTAACAGCTTCATATTCTGCTAGCAAAAGAAGGGTCACAAGGACAAGATATAGAATGTGCAGTAATTTCACCAAGGTCTGCATTACTTCTGAGGCCAAAATTCCGGTTTTTTTCAGTTAATATAACTCCCGAGTTATAATCAGAAAGATGTTTTTCAGCTTCTTTCTTCTTTATTATTTATTAAATTCCCTTTACCTCTTTATCTGTGTGTTCATGCCCACTTTTCATATCCCTTCATAGTCTTAGTCCTGTGGTAGGTGATTAGGTCAGCAATTCTTCATTTTGGTGTACAAAGCTCAAATGAGTGCAAAGTGTAATGAGGCCTGACGGCATTCAAAATTATAGTTTTTAAGCTGTAACAGCCATCAGTTCTGTAGTTAAATGAGTACTTGAAAATAGAACACATAAATGTAGATGTTTATTCATGAGAGCTGCATGTACAAACAAGGATATTTTTGCACAGTAACAAATGTGCAATAAACTTGTATGGAAATATCAGAGGCTATTCTGAACCTGAGAAATTAATCTGTAGTTCTTCATTCTCCCTAGAAAACAGTATTCAGAATGGAAAGCTAAGATTGTACATAAAAGTAAATTTTGAAGGTATTGGGAGAATTTAAACAGTGAATGTTCAGCTTACATACAAAAAAAAAAAAAGCTGACAAGAAAAACAAAAATCGGGATTAATAATAAGAATATTCATAGATGGCAGTTTGGGGAACTAGGGATTTATAGACCTGAATCCTTCCACCTGTCTGAAATAATGGACTCTGCACAAGCTTTCTAATTATTAATATATAAGAGGAAGCATATTTTCTTCCAGACATTTTCTGTGAAAATATAAATTGCAGAAAAAAAAAAACACCACCCCCCCCGCATCCTATCTGGAAATTCAGTGGTGTTCCCTGCAAGGTTAAAGTGAAAGATTAGTTTATTGCTGGGACTATTTTAGGAGGATCCTAATCTGAATCAAGAAACTTGACATTAATTTAAAACATTAAATAGTACTGCATGTTTGACAGCAGTTGGGTTTCCAGGAAATTCATTCTCGTTGTTGCTTTAGCATGCTGTGATTGTTGACTGCCACATGCAGATGATGATACGGAAAACTAAATTTTCTATAATTCTTTATTCTGAATTTTTATCTAAAATGGAAGTACCCCAGACTTCCTTAACTGGTCCATGAGGCTGATTTTTACACAGTTGAAATGAATGCAAAATTCATGCAAATAGATATAAAAATATGGCTTGCTACTAATAATACACCATCAAGCACCCGTAAATTAGTATATGGCCCAGAGCACTGCATGTGGCTGAATACAACTGAATTAATCAATTGCTCATAACTCTACAGCTTTAGAATTATTTATAGAACCCTTTCCTTAAAAATCTTTTTTTTTTCTCTCAGTATTTCCAGAATAGGTATGTAAAATAATCTGTGGAAAATTCTATGAGAAAATTAATAAGAGCAGAAGAAATAATTTTCTGTGATTTGAAAGAATAATTTCTGTATGGGTTTCCTAGTCTTTAAAATAAAGAGATAACTGGTTTTCTGATTTTTTAGTGTTACTACTACTGGCAATTAAAACAACTTAAGAATGAACTGAACATTGATAAGGCATCAGTGGAGAAACAGGAATTTCTGAGTGTTCTCAAAAGCTTGTGAGAATGAGATCCAAGTGTACTAAAGTCTTCTTCACACTGTCTGCTCCTCAATTTGGTATCTGTTACCACCTTGATTCTGACAGTCAGGGTCCGCAGTGAGGGTCAGTGCCGCTGGAAATAATTTCCTGAAAAGTAAGCTGACACAGAAGGAATATCTAGATACTTGTCTGCTGGCTCTCTTTCTAAATCAGTAGTAAATTACATAATATGATTTGACTTCAGCCCATCGTTTGTACTCACTGACCACCCATGATAGGTATGAGTGAATATCATTGTCCTGATCAAGGCCAATCATTTTTTCATGTTCTGATTCATGGAACATGTTGGAGGAATATAGCCTTCTCCTTCCCTGTAAAGTATATATGTATAGTCATCTTTTTCCATCCTTCAGAAAGTCATTCTCTTCAACAGTATGTTACTATAGGACTAATACTTAATAAAAAAAGATATAATGCCAGAAAGCCAAAATACTTCAGTCCACTGACTTTTTAATTTTAGTATAAAGTATGCTATGCTGCAGGAGTTGGAAGACAAAGAATAATGAATTATCTATAGGAACTGTGCCAGAATTCTGGTTTGAGTGTTTATCACTATGTTTTATTGTATGTTGATACATAGATTTTCTAAAATGTCCCTCAGATTTACACACATACTAAAGTAAACAAATCTGCAATGAATGTGAATTTGTCCCCTCTCATTTTTGTCCCAGTAGGGCAGTAATACAAAATCCATATGACAACCACTAAGTATGTTTCTAAGTGCTACTGAAAATTGGTTTCCATGTGAAAATATTAATTAATGTAAAAGAGATTTTCAAAGAATCTGTCCTAAAGTCCAGCAGAGACTTTCTGATATAGAAAAGATCTTAGCTAGCAATTTCACAATCCAGGACATTTTATATTGAAGGTGTAAGGCCCCCTTTCATATCAGATATTATTCAAGTTAACAATTATGTATCACATTTCCATGGCTTTATGAGCATGAACTTGAGTTCACCACAACCTATTAGTTCCTTAATATATATCAGATTCTCGATACACTATGAATGATCAGTCTTCCTATGTGTGTTTTCCTGTACTGTTTCTTATCTGTTTATTTGTCAGTTATTTGTCTGTGGGTATATGTTTAAAAAAAAAAGAAACAACCTTGAAGAAACCTAGATTAAAGAAATTCCCAATCTTCAAGATAATATTTCTCTATCAAGAATTAGACCTGTGTTTTTAACGTGTGGAAAGAATATTACCTGCTCTATTATTGAGATTCATTATTTTCTATTCTTCTAAGTAAACGTGAATTGTTTTATCTGGGTGTTATTGCTTATGATCACTGAGCAAGTTTCCCCAGGAACTTATTGATGTTGGTGTCATTGCAGTATGTGTTTCCATTGCAATTGCAAACCTGATATGGCATTCGACATCCTCATAACCAGTATCACTTTCAAAAAGCACTCCATTAAGCATGGTCAGTAGTGAACCTCATTTTGTTATTTCTAATTTTAAATCTTCAAATAGATGACATTCCAGATCCATACACAGCACACAATACATGACGTTATAAATTCACTTCATGACAGATGTTATATATTAATCCCATTTATGTGTTATAGAAGAACTGAATATTTAACTGGGAAGTTACTCTGCATGCTGGAATGCATATATTGACTTACTTCAAAGAGAGCAACTTCCCTGCAAACATAAGTCATGAGACATTTAAATGACAGAATTTGTTTTCTGAGTCAGAAATTATTGGGGCACTCTGGACATCATAAAACACAGTCTCCAAGTGCAAAGATAGAGAAACTCAAGTACCACGCTACAATGTCTTTATATGTTTATATGTTTGGTTGGTTGTGTAACCTTGACCTCACTGGCCACAGTGAATTAAATTTCCCCCAAAGGGATCATAATGGCTATCCAAGGGGAATAAAAAACCCACAAGAGATGAAACACAGAGTTCATCAAAACTAGCAAGTAATTTCTGTGGGATATGTACATCTATTTGCATTACATGAGGATGTATGAGGACTAAGTGCATTGTTCTTCTGTAAATGTACCGAAAATAGATTACTAATATGTTTGATTTCTTTTGTGCACATATTTTTTATCTTTTCTTAGTTTTCTCAGGAAAAAAATATTAATCTCAATGTATGGAAATTACTTCAATGAAAAATCTGATTTCTCACTCCATCAAAACTCACTGAAGAAAGGTCCTTTTCACAAAGAAAATGGAGAAGTAGATAGGAATTGTATTTAATCATGTAAACATGATGTGCCTTTTCATTTCAAGTGCTGGCATATATTTTCCCCGGATATTTTTGCTTCGTTGCCTGTCATGTTCTAGACTTGAAATACCATCTGCCATTGATCAACATCCAAACTGAAATCTGAGTAACATATAAATCATATAAAGGAAGGTAAAGGAAGAAAATTGGCTAATGCCATAGGACACTTTTAGTTTCAACATCTTTTTATTGTCAGATTTCTCTCCTTTTCGTTAGGATCCCTACAGATATATGTGTCTATGTGTATATTTCTTGAGCTTAAATAGACTTTGCTGAACAGATCCTTATGTGAATATTTTCCACCTCAAAAACATTGTATTTCTGGAATGTCCTACAAAGTACCTGATAGACATGCTTGAAAAACTTCTAATTCACATACAGGTGCTCTAGATTAACAATGTACTTTGACTTCTAACAAGGTATTTCAGAAGAGTAAAATATAGTCTTCCTTAGCTTACACAGTTTGAGAAAAAATGCAGGAATTTTTGTTATACTTTTCTTCCATTACCTATGTTGTAACTCATGTAAAAACACAGTATAAAAGATTCAGCAAAATGTTAAAAGTGATGAGCATAAATTGAGTACTTGCTTCATGACAAGTGGCACTCGGGAAATGGTAGAAAGGAAACAACTTTTCAGACAAGTGCCTGTTGTTATAGTTTTGTACACAAGCATCGAGAGCTGTGAGACTGCCAGATGAACGTTCTGAATGAGATCCCAACACTCTGCCCACACTTCTTTCCACCTTTCTTCTTTGGATTGTTCAGCATCTTTTCACCCATAATCCACAGGTATATGGTATTTGAAACAAACTGAGTGTACTAACACTGAAGAAGATGAATGAAGAGTATGAGGACAAACTGGAGCAGGAATGGGGGTGGGAAGTGGTACAGACAAGGTCACTCATTTAAGTCTTGCTGAGGGATGAATCAATTACAGGTGTTCTCAAAAAGAAGTTTCAATATGCAGGCAACCTACAGGCTCAGGTGGCTGGTCAAAGGTTCTATTACCTCTAAAGAAAGCTCCTTAAACTCTTCAGAAGAATTTCTATGGTGATAACCTGCGTCAGCCAACTAGACCTCCTTGACACTCAGTCCTAGTGTCATGGTACTTGTAAATATGCCTGAATTCTGTTTTTTCCCAAACTGAGTAGTTGCATCCAAACTCTTATGGTAAGTTCCACCTCTGACATGTTCTCCTCAGGTCGTACCTTCGCATGGGCTGGCACTCTCTGGCAATAGTGGAGATTGGAGTGTGACAGCAGTTCAGCAGATCATACTTTGACAGTATATAGAGGTAGCCTCTTTGTCAGCTGTTTTTTTTGCAAACAGTGCCCTGAGAAAACACATTTCTCTTCTTTGTTTATTATGTCCACGAGTGATCCTCTGATTCCCAACCTTAGCTAACAAATACATCAAGGACCCATCTCAGTGGTCCAACACATTCGTGCCATACCTGTGGCCTTAACTCGTAACTGAGTTACTGATTCTCCACCGCTCCCGTCATTGTTTCTTACATTGAAAGCAAGGCACTTTCATTACAACTAACACACCATTTATATGAAATGTCTTCCCTTTGCAGCACTCAAGAGTGCTCAAATAATTAAAAATATTAGTCCTTTAGTATTTGAGTGGCAGATATGAGGCATTATAAGTCCCATGAAATCTAGTAATAAAAATGTATTCGTGGCAAGTAGATCAAACTTAAGCCAAAATCTCCAGTGTGATTTGCGCCACAGAAATAATGAATGCAGGACCGACCTGATTCTTTTCCTTATCTTTCACAGCTTTCCCTTTTTGGAGGAAGGAGACGAAGCTTGTGTTTAAACATTCTTTATTTAATGGGTTATATATTTTCAACAAAGGCATTTGTCAAAATAGATGCCTAAGTAGAAGATTCCACATTAGTAAGTATTTAGAAAACCTTTGTTATATCATAGCTGTGCATATGCTTCAAATTAAGATATGGTTCTCACCAGTGTACATCTGTTACCAGATTAGTGTAGATAATATTTTCTCTTTGGAAGGGACCCCAGAATAGCAGTGACCAGGATATAAACATGTTCTGACATCGCTAGTTATCAAGACCCTCTCCATCTTCTGTGAAAAAAAAAAACTCAGTGAACTTCAAATCAGATGCAAATATTGCTGCAGTAAAACTGGCCAAACTGCAGTGTTAGTAACTGCAGTTACTATAAAATTTTTACTCCCATGAAAAAATGGGAAGAGACTTTGAAAGTGAATAGGTCTGCTAGTCTTTAAAACAAAGCTCAATCATAAACATTCAAGGTGCTGAACTTGCAACTTGGGAAAACAACAGCATTACTTTTTACAACAATTTCCAAAACATATTGATTAAAAATAATGCCATGATTGGGATGCTTTGGGAATGGAATGGCTTGCAAAGTGTGACAGCAGCAGCAATATTGGTTTCACTTTTTTGTAGGAAAAAACCCCATGACACTCAGATGTTATTTCAGCAACTATTATCTAAAATGTAATCTTTTTCATCTGATAAAATTTTATCTTTTATTTCAGAGTTTCAGAGAATGGAGCTAATCAGTTCTAGAACTTAGTGTAAGGTTATAGTTCTCTAAATAAAAAATGAAATTGTGTAAAATTGCATGATGAAGTCTAAGATTCATCTTAGATTCCTAATATCTAGTATGAACACATTCACAGTCACTGTTGATTTGCAAAAGATGAGAGAGATTAACAATAGATTTGCACACAGATTTGTCAGCACAAATATCTTCATAAAATCATAGGATGGCTGAGATTGGAAGAGACCTCTGAAGGTCATTTTGTCCAAACTGCATGGTCAACTTGGGACACCTATAGCTAGTTGCCCAATGTTTCCTGGACTGGAAATTGTGAAACTTCTCTGTGCAACCTGTGCCACTGGTTGGTCATCCTCACAGTAAAAAAGTGTTTCCTTATGTACAAAGGGAACTTGCTCTGTTTCAGTTTATGCCCTGTTTTTCCTTAAGAGAAGTCACTTTAGGAGGAATATGATATATATCAGGCATATGATGTCAAAAACCAAAAGAAAACAAGAAACATAAACAAAAACTGAACAAAAAACAAACACCCCACACAAAGCAAACAAACAAAAACCAAAAAAACAAACAAACTTACCAGAAATACCAAAGCAAAACAAAAAATAAAAAAAGAAAAGCAAAAAAAACCCAGGACCTTAACTGTATTATATGACCTATGTTTTGCAGAAAGATTACCACCGAGAAATGCTACTGACCTCTACTATCAATATGCTAACCTCCACCTTGTTTAAAATACTGTTTTCTTTAGTCATAGACATTAATATTGTTCTGTCTTCTAGTTACTACAAAAATTATCAATTTTGTGAAAATATGTGTTAAATAATTCAAAAGTAACCTTTCCTCTGACCCTTAAATATAATTATCAACAAACAGAGAAATTCAATTTTTGTAACTTCAAAACGTATTTCACTGTGATTGTCCCTCTGACAACAACCAAGTTTTGGAAACAATGGGCGTCAAGGTCCATTGCACATCATACCTTCTAATTACAAAGCAGCTAACATTTCAGACTGTAATTTCCAAAGGAGGTCAGTGTAACCAGCTCCTCTGCTTTATGTTTTTACCTCGGGGATCTGTTTTCTAGCAGAGGTCAGCTTCATTTAGAAAGTAGGTAAGGAAATGATTTTATTTCACAAACATACTTGTCCACCTTTTCTATCCTTAGTTTTCCTTTATAGAAAGGATGGGAAAGTACTAGTCCTTTCAAAAAAAAAAAAAACAAAAACAAAAAGCCAACCAAACAAAAAATCCAGAAAAACAAACAAACAAACAAAAAAACAAAACCCCCTTATTTTAACTTCTAAAAGTTTCATCTCTGGTGAAGATTTGTTAAATATTAAATTCGTAGGCACAAAAACTAGTGCAGCAGTGGTGATCTAAATCGATGTAAACAGAAAGTCCTTCTTTCTATATTCCCACCACTGATTACGGCAAATTCATAAACCTTCAAAAATATGATGTGACAGCTCTTAGCAATTTGGCTAATGATACTGATCATTGCTTGATTCTCTAAAACAATACTCCCAAAAGTGCACTGTCTTATTCTAAGCCTCAATCAGCAGGTGGAGTTTAATTCAAAGGACTGGTTATTTGCAAAGTGTGAACGTTCCTGAGGATCTGGAGTTTAAACTTGTCTATTTTACATGACCACAATGGAGTTAGATACTGGACTTGCCCATTATGAGGTTTGGTATATCTTAATCAAACTATCTTATGGACTAAATCAGTCTGAACACAGTAATTCCACTTGTGGAAAAGAATATTATGGATTCATCCCTCTGAATCAGTTTGAGATCAATACAATGCAGACAAAATAAAGCACAGACACAAAATCAGTGACTGTCACATCACTGTTTTGTTCTGCTACCTCCCGGCATTGGTAGTTGCACATCATGATGAGCTGCAAACAGCTTGGTAGTGATGCTATTTCTGAGTGTTGTCTATCTGCCTGCCCTAACAGGATCATCTTTCCATAAATGACTTCTGTGCATACTTAAGAAAACTAACAATGACTTTTATTTCTCAATGCAACTTTGAGTATTCAGAAAGTCCCCAATCATATTTAATATATTTTTCATTTTCCCTGTAATGTTCCCCAAGTTCAAGATGAAAGAAATTGCATCTCAATGGCAAACTAACAAGTTTATAGTTGGCCACATTGTTTACCTTATTTTTGCAAATTGTATGCAGCAGACAATTCAATGACCTCCCAAAATCCCAGCCCACTTTCTCAAGTCAAATTTTACATAAATCATCTCACATTTGTTGTTTCCTTCCTATTTGAGGCTGTTTGTCATTTATTCCTGCCCAATGCCATGAATCTTGTCTGATATCATGTGTCTTAGCTGTAAAGGTGATAATTTCCTTCCCTGAGAACAATCACAGTTAGAGCTGTTTATGTGACTGACTTGCTGCCTTTTATAGTCTGTTTTAATTGGTTTAGCTTTCTAATTGAATAAGCTTTCCATCTTTCTCTACTAACACTATTTGGCAGTCTATCACAGCTAGTGACTCTGTTAGTTTCAAAACCATTGCATATAATATGAAATCAGCATAGTATATTTCATAATGTATATTACCTTTTTCTGTATACCTTGTAAAATAGCAAAAATTGTACAGTTGTGTTGGGGATGTAGTCAATGCTAGAAAACCAAGAGTGCTTTTAATTCTGTTTTAAAAAATTCTAATCAAATACAACCAAAAATATCCCTCTAAATCACCACATTTAGAATAATACTATTAGGAAAACAAAATTAAAGAAGCATTGTTTAAGAGTGGAATAGATATCACTTGAGGAAAAAAAAAGAAAAAGAAAAAAAAAGAAAAAAATAAAAAGCCTCTCAGTTTAACTTAAATGTTTATTCTGGATTAAATTTTAAAGAAGTAGGTGAAAATTTCTGGAGTATTTTTACATTGTAATCCACGAGTCTAAACAGCTGTAAACCCGGTAGCAAGTACATAGCTCAGGGCCAGGTATAAACCTTATCTGTCTTTGTTGCCTTGCTAAAGGAAAAGGAAGAGAAAGTATAAGCTGCAATCATACTTCACACCATGTATCTTTTTACTTCCCCAAAAAAAAGACAGAGATACAGTTTATTGGCAGAGATGTAGTCCAGGCCCATTAAGAAGATACATGTTCCCTGCAGAAATTCTGAATTTCTGAGTTCACAGTAAAGTGTGAGCACATTCTGAGTCTTTCCTGATAAGTAACTGACTCTTTTTAGTAACAGTTGGCAGAAGGAAGCTGTTAATACTTATCAGTTCTCGGTTCAACAGCTCCCAAACTAAATCCTGTCTTTTTTTTTTCAGTTTCATGTAAGAAAGCACTGTACTATTTGGAATGCACTAAGTAGCACAAGGCATGAAGCTTTTATAATAAAGGCTGGTGAACGTAAATAAAATGTTGTTGTTCTATAGAATATTTTATTATATATTATGTATTATTCACTTTATATTTTATACTATGTAATATGTATATTATGTATAATATATTTTATATTCTCATTGTATTCTATGAGTTATGTGCTATTATGTTCTGTCATATAGATAGAATTCTGTCTATCTATCTATCCATCTATCTATTAAAAATGTCCTTTATGGGGCAGGAGGACAATATATAGTGCTAGAAATTGCTGGCTAGGAGTTTTAGAACTGCTGGAGCAACTTTAGCCCACTCCACTGGCAACCTCAACTTTGACTTAAAACTGATGGGAGGCCTTGGAGAGGTCTTAAAATTCTTTATGAGACTGAGAGCCAGCACACAATAGAAGATGACTAAGTCTCATTTCTCACGCTTCTAAACTGAGGCGCTAGTCTGAAAACATTGAGGCTCAATTGGTTTGTCACCCATCCTTGGAGAGTATCTCACTCTCTGTTATTTCAAAGAGCAATTAAATAACAGAGGTGGCAGACAGACAAAAGCATCAGGACTGAATATGTAAGAGTACCTTATGCTACCCTGCACTGAAAGTTCTTTGCACTTTTGGTTTGTAATACCTAAATCTAAACTGCTGTAACTGACACATAGGAACTGTAAAAAGGTATATATTGATGAAGGGCAGAGGTGGGCAGTGAGAGTGTAAGTGGGTATAAAAAAGTTGTTTTCAAACTGCTTACATGTTCTTAGCCTTTGCAGCCGCAATTATGATACATCAGAGATAAATAGGAAGAGCTCAGTCCACTTACTATCCATCTTCCTGTGGCTTCCTTCCACTGAACTCCCAAAGCCACACGGAGAAAGGAGCTCTAGCACCTAATCTGTAGATGCAACTTGGCAGGGACCCCTCTGACACTGCAGGATTTACTCCTGCCTTACACACCTGCCCTCTATCAGAAAGGCATCAGGTGGAGCAGCCTCTCTGTTTACCCAACACACAAGGATACGAGTCCTTGAAGGATCTTGTAACCTTCTTTGAAAATGCACTTAACTTTTCAGACCTTTACTATTGTGCTGAATTAGAGAAAGCCTTGGGGCTTCTCTGTAATCTCTGTGTACTTGAATTGAAAAGAAAAAGGGGAATTCACAGAGCCCATCGCTGGTGTTGGGAAGTCCATTAGGCATTTGATGAGCCTAAAATAAATGCAACAACTTATGATCTATTAAAACAGGAAGAGTTAGATGTTGGTTTCAAACATTTGGAGGAGCAATTACAGAAGTAAATTGTAAGGAACCATGTACAGAATGCAGAGAAGAGAATTGCCTTAAGGTAAGCCTTCCTCTGCCATTGCTGGACGGTGCACATTTTTTGCTGTTATCAACCAACAGTATGCAATAACTTAGACGCCTTAAAGAATGTAAAATTGTGCTAGGTGCCCATGTTTAGGTTATGGACACCTACCCAAAGTACTGTGAAACTCTTATTCTAGTTTTTAGGTCTGGATTTGTCATCAAATGCTTCAGAAGAACAGAGGTTCTTGCTCTACAGTTCTCTATTTCTCCCAGGGCAGCATTACTAATGTATGTTTACTCCTACATGTACTTAGGGTTTTTATGTTTTCTGCTGAAACTTTGAAGTGTGTCTGAAGAACTCCCTTATTTTTCTGCTCAGTTAAGAACCCCTTAGTGTTCTCATGCAGTTTTAGCTGTTCTCTGAAAAAAAAAAAAATGCCTGTGTCAGTAACGTTCTGAGCCAAAAAGTCTGGGAATATCTGACACCCTTCCTATTTACATCTAGTCTCAGGAAATCAGTCGACTTGTGAAAAATGAGTAGTATACAAATAATACAAAGAACACTGAAAGAGAGCCAGGTTACTCTGAGAGGAGAGATTTCAGCTCTACACCTTTTCCTCCTGCTTCTGCTTTTGGCCAAAGAAAAAGGTCAATGGCTATTGTATTTGGGTGGAGTGGAAGATAATGACCAGAATTAGGAATTAAACTAATGGAATATCCATCCTGTGTATGAAACAATATATGCGAAACAAGAGATGAACACATATAAACATTTTCATATGTGTGATCCTTCTGTGAACTCTGTGTGTGTAGCACTTACTTCATAAGCAAAATACATAAGTATTCCTGAAGTACTATGGCACATACCTATGTAGAGGAACACAAAGAACCTTTCTCTGCAGAGGATGCACTGTATCAACTATACACTGACAGATTGCATGTCACCTTGCTTAGAGTGAGAAGCATGTTTGACTACATTATAAAGGACTTGAGAATGTTGGTCAACTTCAGTCTGCATCGTGTGAATTGCATTATTTCAGATGATATACAGGAAGGTGACAGGTAATTTTATAAAGCTAGATTTTATCATTTCAAATCATCAATAATCTCACTCATCACTGATTGACAGTGAGAAAGTGGACCTCTGAAGCTACACTGTCTGATCCACTTTGCAATATGAAGTATTAGAGTGGCTGAGATGGAGTTGAGCACCAAATACAAGAGAATCAGGGGTTAAAGATGATGACACTAACAGAAACAAAAGGAAATGCAGTGTACCAGGCTTCCAGGGCAACACAATTTAGCCAATAAAACTGTCTTTCTTATCTAAACAAATATAATTATCTGTCAGTGTTAATTATTGTACTTGAGTCTAGATTACTGGAATCCTACAATATAGCTTTTGTCACCTATAGCTCCATCTTGTTCAAATTGTATGCAAATCCTCACCCCTATGTATAGAGCAGTGCTGTCAAGCTGTGGTTTTAGTTTTGTAAGAACTCATGACCTCAGGGATGAGGTCACTAATAAGTGTTCCTAAAATTTTTATGTTTACTTCCAATTAGAATACTTCTTATCTAGGATTTAAATATATTCCTGCTGCATTTGGAGCCTAACCACTGCAGTGTTGTGACACTGTGGGTGGAGAGCCTTGTTCTACCCTCCTGCAGATAATCCAGGACTGACAGTGACCCATCTGTTTTATTTGTCCTTGATGAGAGAAATAGAAGATAAACAAATCACCATTAACAATAAGAGATAACTTGGTTTCAAAAAGCCCCTCATTTATAACAACTGGAATTGTTGCATTACATAAAAAGATATATATTCTAGTTGAAGTTTTTTGACCTTGTCATTGTCCCCTTAATAATATTATGATGGTAACATAGCAATGCTCAAACTCACTTTTTCTTTGTCAGGAAGAAAATACAGAATCATTCCTAAATGTACTTCAAGTTCCTTTTTTTACAAAAAACAGTCCTGCGAGTGACAGATAAAGAGCATGTGGAGCATGTAAGAGGCTGCATATGATATGAAAATCGTGGTTGTCTTGGGTTCTTGCTCTGATCTGCTCTGCCCTTGTCACCTTTGTTGGTTCCTGGTATGGTGAGCAGGGGACAAACTTCAGAGTGTAGCAGGTCACAAGGAGTGAACTCCCTCCATTCATACAAGGAGAGGTTGAGACATAGAAGGGAAGTTCATTAAAAAAAACAAAAAACAAAAAACAAAACACAAAACAAACAAACAAACAAATACAGTGTCACTTAACAGATCAGAGGCAGAGCACAACCAAAATCTCACTGTTCAGGCACATCTTTACTGAGTTTATCAGTCCAATTTTTGGATATCTGCACTTAAATTATTTAAAATGTTTAATCATCCTTGCCCTCAAAAGCTGCCTCAGAACCTTTATAAGAACAAGCCCTTGGGCATGTCCTATTTTTTTCCAGCCAAGAGCATGTCATAACTGCAATTTCTGTAGTCTTGTGTAATTTAATAGGCTTCATAGAAGTCTTCTGTGTGTTTATTGTCACAAATATATGACTAAAATATTTCATTACACTTTAAACAGTTTGAGATAGAAAACAAGACTGTGTCTTCTAGCTTAAAAGTTCTATGACAAGAAGTGTTTCTTCACTGTATCTGCCTCAAGAATCTGGTATCTACCCACAGTCTTATTTTCTTCAAATAAATATCTTGCCCTATTGAAATCTTGTTTAAAATGAGTCCTTTTGAGCTTTGGAGTAACTGCTTTATATACAGTAGCTTATTGTTCATGTAAGTTACTTGAGTGAGTAGTCGCTCAAAAGACTAATTAATTAAACTATTTAAAAATCGAACAATAAATTTATTTTTTTTTTCTAATTCTGGTCATTCACTAAAGTTTCACCCAGAACTTAGAAGCTTTTGAATTCTGTCTTCTTAAGTCACAACAGCCAGAGGGGGTCATAAAGAGCTTATTTCCAGTTAAAGTACCAGATTAGGGACTCCTAGAAATTGAAGTATATAATATCTTAATTTAAAAAACCCCACCAACATCACAGCTATTTCATCTACCGTTTAATTTTCTAAAACCAGCAAAATTAATCTTTACAGTATATCCTAAAAAGAGAATGGGTTTTTTTTCTGTGTCTGTGAAATATTATGAGAATTGTCCACCAAGCATATATTTCAGAAGAAAGCAATGTTTGTGGGATGAAATAATTTAGTATCAACTATCAAGTTTGCCTTTCATTTCCTATTAATTCAAGCAAACCTCTGAATTATAAAATTGTAGAATAATTTAGGTAGGAAGGGACATCTGTAAGTCCCTTATCCAACCCCATGGTCAAAGTAAGGTTAACTTCAACTACATGAGGTTTTTCAGGGTCATGTTCAGCTGAGGTTTGAAAGTCTCTAGGATGAAGATTTCACCACCTCCTGCTCCAATATCTGGGGGGGTATATCTTATATCTATCTGGAGTTTCACTTGCAGCACCCTGCCTTTTGATGTTTCACCGTACACCTCAGAGGGACACCTGGGTCCATCTTCCTTGGAAATTCTCTAAGTAGTGGCCAGTTGTGATTCAGTATCCTCCAAGCCCTCCCTTCTCCTGGCTTGTCCACCGCAGCTGCTGCAGCAAACAGGCTTAAGACCCTTCATCCCCTAAGTGACTGCCCCTGACTTCTCACCAATTGTTACTGATAGTGGGTAATGTTGGCCACTATATCCTGCATATTGGGTTGTATTCCAGTCCTCACAAGGGATGAGCAGAGGGATCCTGCCCAGTCTCCATCCTTGGAGCTCTACAAATCAGGCTGGGTAAGGCCCTGAGTACCCTGGTCTGACCTCACAGTCGACCTGATCCCATGCTAAATTATCCTATGTCCCTATGAGTGGTGATCTCCCTTATCCTGCTGTCTGCACTTCTGCCCAGTAGGCACAGATTCATGCCTCTGCTGTTCTTGAGAAGCTGAGATAACAAGAGGTATAATGTGCCCCTGTTTCATTTGGAGGGCATTCATTATGTTTGAGTAGTGAACCACTTAAATCTAAGGATCACAAATATAAAAATGACTGGACAGTGCAGGTTAAATGTGACATATGCAACAATGAGGTTATTTATTTCTCATTAAAAAAAAAGAATTTCAATTTTATTTTCCCGTCAACATCTATTAAAGTGAAGATGAGTCCACAGTATTTGAATGACAGTTTATTTGTCTATAACAAAACTGCTCTCATCCCCTTTCGACCATTTTTTTCCTAAATTAAAAGCCAATTTTTTTTCAAGTTTCTGACCTTCTTGTGACCCTATATTTACTTGCCGAACACATGTTAAGGTAAAGTGAAATTGCTTTTATTTCTGATATAGAACTACACTCTCTGTGGCCAAGTACTTTGCTAAGAAATAGTACCTCATCCATTTTTCACTTTTGTAAAAAGAACAAAGAATCTGTTCATTTCACAGAAATGAAAAATGGACCAGGCATTATTTATAACATCTGCCAAAACTCTGGCCGGGCAAGCACCTGTAGCAGCTCTGGAGCAAGGATAGTGTTGGTTGTATTTTTTCAACTCCTCTGTGTACACATGCTGGAATTTCTAAAGGTATTTGTGGCTTTTTGTATATCAGTAATAAAGAACAGGAGAGCAACATAGCAATTAATGATGTCATACAGTCATACACTATTACAAGGCTGCTAAAAAATTCATTGAGTTATTAATCACCTGAATGGCTCATTTTCCTTGGAGGTCTAATGAACAATTAACATTGATTAATGATGCTTTTTTATTAATATAAAGTGAAATGAACAAAAATGTTGTCTGTCACCAGGCTGTCCCTATGAAACTAATAAAAAAATACATCATAAGAATGGGGAAAAAAAGAGATAAATATCAGTGTAAGGGTCAGAGAGGGAAATATTAGAAGCTCTTTTGATCTAGAATTTACAACTGGTTTAAAAGTCATCTTCATATTTCAAATTTCAAAGCATATTTAAGACATACAGTACCTTGCTGGCAACAGTGGACCCACAATGGCCATTAAAACTGTAATGTGCATCCTTGCTTTATGATTTGAAGGATTTCTGGTCTTAAAGAAACATCCTAGAAAAGTGTGAGATGTCCTCAAAACTGAAAGACTGTCACAGAAACTGGCCTGGAATCTACAGAAGAGATGAACAGTGGGATATCTTCTATTTTCTCACTTCAAAGATTCCTGTAGGTCCAGAATCATGATGTTTACTAGGACAGATCACTGATATTTTATATAGAGCAGTGGGTACATTCTGATTTAATTACATTCCTTTTGAATTAACTCCCTCTCTCAGAAGAAGGGACTCAATTCCAGTGTGAAACAACTTTCAGCCTAGAGACGGCACAAGGAACCAGAGAATACCCTCAGGTAGATATCAAGTTTCTGATCTCTGGACTCTAAGGGCATGATTACTTCTTAGAGGGATGGCAAATTTTGACTGGAACTCTTGCAGAAAAAGCAGACAAACCAAATACTTTTTCCACAACTCTCTTCTACAATGCAAATAATAAATATGCTCTTTATTTGGATAATACTTTTCCTATTCTTTTAAGGGTTTGCCATGTTCCTGTGACAGAACAACTATTGCTTAAGTCTTGCCAAATACTTATTTTGATTGTTGCAACATATCTATCAAAACCGTGCAAAGGTGATGATTACACTAACACTTCTTACCCTGTGGACAAGAAAATAAGGCAAGATGCTCTTTATAGAGTGGCAAAATACAGGGTAAAGAGAAAAACCTGGTGACAGAAATAATTTAGGAAAAACAGCTCACTGGCTGGTGAAGATTTTAGTATTCTTCAAACCAAATATTACTGCTTATTACACATACGAGACGGTATTGCCTATCCAGGGCCTAATTTTGAACTCATTAGTGAGCTTAAAAAACTCATCTTGCTTTTAATGGTGCTTGCCTTTAAAGACATTCAGGTCTGACAAAGTATAACAATAGTATGTAAATAAAGAGAACTAGGAAAAGCAAATAGGAAGAAAAGAAATGAAAAGGTGCTTTACGCTGCTGCATGCAATTAAAGTTGAAATGCAAGGGCTTCAGCAGCAGGAGTAAAGAATAACACATCACAGTTTCCTTTTTTCTTCTTTTTTCAGTTT
Source organism: Pseudotriccus pelzelni (assembly GCA_035584735.1). NCBI lineage: Eukaryota > Metazoa > Chordata > Aves > Passeriformes > Tyrannidae > Pseudotriccus > Pseudotriccus pelzelni. Next base: position 125,565,444 of record JAWMRA010000078.1, read on the forward strand.
AGCCCTTTGTCTTCCCCCCAGCTCAACAGCTGCCTTCATCAGTGTTCAGAGGTAACTGTGCCCCTTTCAGGTTCAGTCCTGAGAAAAGGTCAACAAGAGGCAGGAGAAAACATTAAACAACTCCTTATTTACCTTTTATCATCAAATATAAAGCTAAAACTCTCCTGGTACCCACAAATTTCTAGAGACCGCAAATGCAGGAGGTCTTAGAAGCAGAATTAGTCAGAGAGGCTGATAAAGGAAAAAAATAACTACACCAAAGGGATCAAAAGAAAACATACCAAGTACACAAAGTTTTTGATATTTTTTTAATTAATGGCTTAGTATATTATTTCCCAATTATTTTCTATCTTTTTTCCTGTTCCTTTCCCAACAAAATAGTTCCAAAAACAAAGGCTAAGGCAATGATATATGATAGAGGTATTTTTTGTTGAAGAGCAACAAAACTTTCTGTTTACATAGAAACGGAATTAACTTTGTTTCTCTATTAACACGCTGACCACGGTACTTTAGGACAATTAGCATATGTGTACTGACTTCACACACAGACTTTAATCCCCTCATCATTTACCTGGCTACATATGCCCTGGCACAAGTCTGGTGCAAGCCTGCTGGCTTTTTGGGATGAGAAACTTGAACAAGACGAGAGAAACACAATGTCACAATGAAGAGAACATGCAGAATGGCACCACCAGCTCACACCTCTGTGGTCCAGTGATTTGGGACCCCTCTGAAGGAGGCCCTGCTCACTTAAGGTTGTACAGGTGCAGCCCAGGCGTCTCCAGCATGATCTGACTGGAAGCAACCTGCTTCCAGTGGCCACTACTTGCTCCCTTCCAGCTGTTTCCATTACTTTTCTGCCCAGTCCCTCAAAAGACCTCGGCTCCCAAACGTGGTCTCTGCTTTGCTGCCCCCTCTTGCTCATGTCACAAAGTACAGTGTGGGTGCTGACTTCAGACTCTCACCCCGGCGGCAGCACAGGGAGAACCCCAGTGATACCCTGGGTAGTTACCCTTTTTCAGTGGGGGCAGGGAGAGAGAAGCAAATAACAGCATTCCTTGTCCCAGGGTAAGGGGATAGGTGGGTGCTCCCTGTCATGCCTCTTCTTAAGGTAGGTTGAACAGGCAGATATGACAAAAAAAATTGTTAGAACTATTTTGAAGTGTGTTCTATCTCTTGAATATCCAGGTGCTTTTTCGGGAACAGTTTTGTTCACTGTTGGATGTTTCTGTCTGCCCTCTCAAGTCTTGGCAAGATATTTATGTTTTCCTTGCAAATTCTTTATCTAGCGGTTAATAATGGGATTCGGCATCTGTTCTTTTTCCCTCTTTGGAAGTACTAAAACAAATAATTGCATAATTAATATTCTTCCTTAGTAAGTAACTTATTTTTGTCACTCAATTTTAAGTCCCACGATCCCCTTCAGGCTTTTTTGAATCCATTCCCATTTTTACAGAAAGCTCATGTACATCCTTCTTTTCATCCCTGTGGTTTGATTTGGTTTTGCTTTGTTTTACAGTCTGAACTTTGCTCTGCAATTCTTTTGGTTTTCCTCCATACTTGAATGATTTCCTGCATGAATCATACAGATTATGAGCTAGGCTGAATGCTCAAAATGTAGAAATATAAGGTTCCTCCCATAAATAAGATCTACTACAGTTCTGCAGTTGTAAACTAACATGCCTGAATTATAAAAATATTGGCTACCAAGTGCCTATAAAAGTGACGCCACAGAAAATATGCCCAGGCCTCTTTGAATTTTAGGGAAAGTCCACAATAGCTGAATTATTGAGAACAAGTTAAGCCTCATTTTTTCTGACTCGTAAAGTTCAAGGATGCACAGTAGGTGAATTAGTCTGTTACCAGTACATTTAAAGAGGTACCAGTCTTTTAGCCACAACTGTGCTACTCTTTGAGGAGATAAGCACTATTTACAGAATCACAGAATATGCCTAGTTGGAAGGGACCCACAAGGATCATCCTCCTGCACAGGACCACCCCCAAGTCACATCATGTGCCTGAGACTATCATCCAAAAGCTCCTTGAACTCTGCCAGGCTTGGCACTGTGTCCAGTTCTTAACCTCACACTTATTCTTTCCATTCTCAGAATTCTCATTTAAAATCCTCAACTCCCACCAGAAGTGATGGGAGATGTATTTCATTCTATTTGAAACTGAGAGGGAATATACATGTCGAAGCTTACATTTTTAAGATATTTTATATTTTAAAAAATGTTTGCTGCCATAAATTTATTATCGGTTTTCAAATCTAAATCAATAATATAGGTACAAAGGCACAACAAAATTAAATAAATGAGAAAGAGAAGTCAGAATATTTGTGGCCACTGACTTCCCTCTTCTTCCCCCTTTCCTGTTCTGCACAGTAGTTTCTCCTATGCTTCCTGCTGATGGCCTGAAATTATTTTGTCCATGACAGAGGAAATCTACTGATCTTTTGGTAGTTGTTCCTGATTTATTTGAGTGAAAATCTAACTTTCAGCTACTCCTCTACTTCCAATTCATGATATCTCATATTTGCTTTCCATCACAGTTAAGTACCATGGTTCCCATTTTTACAAATTCTTCTATGCTTCATGACATCTGAAATTTGGTTGATGTTCTTGAGACGTCTGAAAGGGTTGCTATAATAAGTCCTGTCTTCAGTCTTCATCAACCTGAAGTCCTTCACATAAATGCACAAATATGACCGCAGTATTTTAAAAATAAAGAAAATTAATAACCTAGAGGAGGCTTTTTAACCTACTCCACACTGCATGGAGCAGTGGCAGTCAAGATTTGAGCAACCTGGTCGAGTAGAAGGTCGCCCTGCCCGTGGCACGGGGGTTGGAACCGGAGCATCTTTAAGGTCCCTTCCAACCCAAAGTATTCTATGATTCTAAGCAGCAAACTTAACTACAAACAAACCTTGAATACAGAAGAAACCAGTTACTGATAATGACACAAACCTTTTAAACAACCTTAATTACTGTAGAAAAACAGCAGACAATCAGTTTACGTTATGTTAGTTTTAGGCTCCCATCCTTGAAAGCTCCAGTATTTCCTAACACTCCCCTAACAGTGACTTTGATGAGCATGATCACAGTAATTAGTCAGGGGTGAAAGACAGCAGGAGAACTGATGTTCAGAAGTATATTTAGTGACACAATGAACTGCTGTCATAAAGAAAATCAAGTAAGTGATCAGAAGAATGCAGGGACTTCCAAGATGTCTGCTTGAATTAATAAAAAAAAAAAAAAAAAGTCTGAGACATTTCACTGAGCAGTCTCCGTTAAAATAAATTTTAAAAGTGTGTAGCATTGTGTTAGATAATGTTATCTCAAACAACTTTCTAAATATTAAAAAACAGTGCAAGATTATAGTAGGATTTTACATCACCTGAAAGGAGGTGGGAAGATTCTCCTTATCCTTACTAGTAGTACCTTTGGTAGCATCTGCAACAACTAAAATTTAAAAGGGTACACAAAAATGACTCTACATCATGGATCTGCCATGAGTATAAAATGGACCAAGTAGAGAAGATACAAGCAAGTGTATGAGTGTTTTGAAGATAAAAAGAAATCTGCAAGACTACATACTAAGAAGCACCTATGGACATAAGGAATATCTGTCATACAACAACAGCAAATAAATCCATTTGAACAAGAACAATAACAGCACAAAGTGAGGCAATTAATCTGACAAATGCCAATGTGGGCGCATACCACTCCCAGCTGAGAGCTAGGAACACTCCAGGTTATGGTACTAGCTGAGAAATACACAGATGAAATCTCTATGGATTTGGAGAGCTAAGCAGAAGAATATATCACCTTTGCCTCTCAAAAGGATTTACTGACCTTTCTCTTCCTCCTGCACTGGCAGGAAAGCCCCAGGATGGCACAGCTGGCTACCATCCCTTCCTCCTCACAAAGCTCCTGGCACTGGGAAGAGGAAGGGTTCAAGGCACTGGGAGTGCGTGTCAAGAAGGGACTGTAATTCAGAGTTACGCTTGAAAGAAGGGACATAGAGAGCCACAGAAATTGTGAGAAACTGCTATGCAACTTCCAGTGTTGTCAGCACTGAAAATACACCTTAGGGTCCTTTATTTTTGAGTGCTTGCACTGTGAAAGTCTATATTTCAGAGAATAGGTTCTCAATGGTTTTTGAAAGTCAGGTCCTTTGATGTGCATTAAAATGAACACCAGTTCATTTTTGAGGCATTTAAAGTACCAAGTCACTTCTGAAAAAGGTTATTAAGCCTTTGTCTCCACATATACACACTTAGCAACCCTGGACTTTGGCTACAGAAATGATTACAAAAGCCTTAAGCACTTTTAAAGCCCTGACTATCAGTGACTGGAAAGTTTATAACCTCTCTTGAGCCTTGTTGGTGGAAATGTAATGAAATACCGCTCTGGTGCACAGCTGACATTTTCAGATGTGTGGATCTTGAGTTCCCCCAAAATCCTTGATTTCTACAAACAGAAAAACTTGCTGAAAATCCTTACAGAATTTTCCATTAACTCTTTTATTGCCTGCAACATTAGTTACTGCCATTGGATTTTCTTCACCTTCCTTGAGGAAGGGGTATCAGCTTAAAGCCTTACCATGGGCTCTTTGCCTGCAGTCTGGCTTGCAGTATAAAGTTGCCCTTATTGCATTATGCCATGCACCACTCAGTGTATTTGGTGAATTAAAGTCACAAATCTAACAAATGAGCAGGAAGAAAATGCGTAATAGTGTTACCGTTCAATGACAAGAGTGAAGAACTCAGCTCAGGCATATGAACATCTCTGTAAAAGCTGGGAGTGAGGAGGGAAAAAGACAGCAAAGACATACTGAAGCAGGTTGAACATCTTGGTTCTTTGTAGGGTGATGTGGGCTGTCCTGTGTCCCAAGAGACTGAAAAACAGCCATGCTGGTTCTAAGCAAAATATTCCAGTATGTACTTACTATTTCCTAGAAATGGATGGAGCCCAGAATTGCTGGAGCAGTTGCATGAGTGGTATCCAAAGTAGCAGTAACAGCAGGGCATGATAAAATCCAATTGTTTATTCAACTCCATTTTGCTTTGTTCTGTTATGAGCCCTGTTGAAAACTGCCTTTCAAGTGTAATGGAACACAAGAGGCCTATATAAACTTGGATTTAACTCATGTGAAGGAGATAAGGAGAATGCTCACTTTAATTTAGCAAAGGAGAAGCATTCAGCCATTCATCCTTGTCTCACTAGTTGAACACCTGTAATACTGCTGAATAATAGACATGCAGCATGCTCATGCAATTAAAGCAATGTTATAAAGATGATCTGAGAATTTAGTGACTAAGCAATGTTATTTTAATTACGTATTCCATTACTATCCACTGTTAAACAGGAAGTATCATGCAGTCATTGAACAGGAACAAAACATTTCAGATTCGAGGCAATACTTTTCAGAAGTGACAGGATAAAACTGCAAAGACATAGAAACACTGTGAATTGTTTCTTTGAGGCACTGACATAATCAAGGGACTAATATTCCCTGAAATTATGTGAAATGCAGGCAGATACCCATGAGGTTACAGAGGGAGGACTGTGTTATTCACAGATCTGAGACTTTGGAAAATGTGTGTTTAGGAAAGTCACTTTTACATGTGTGTGTAGGAAAGGATTATGTAAATTAGAGATTGAAGATTTTTATAAAAAAATCTTTATGGGCTTTTCTACTCTATCATTACCACTCGTCTTCAAAGGAAGACAGAGGAGAAGTTTGAGTGATGGTTCTACATCCTCCCTTCCTCTCTTTGCTAACAAACCATTTGAAGTCCTGATGAGTGAGGTATTTACAGCTTGGAATAGGCCATTTGAGTCATATTTCACTGAGTTAAGTTAGGAAATGCATCAGATTTCTAAAGGGCAGAAAAGGCTGCATGGCCAAGATGCAATAGCCAGTTAAGAAGCTTGTAGACCTAAATGTCAACAGAAGGAGGTGGTAAAATAAGGTGAACAGTTGAACAGAAACTCTGGAAAAAGGAAAATTTTTTAATAAACATGGGTAAGTTGTATGCAAGAGGTTTTTACGTGTAAAATGGTCACAGAGGGAGTGGAAGGCTTTTAGACAAAGTTTATTAAAGAAGCCCTGCCATTGAGTCATTAGGTGTAGAAAGAATCCCTTCGCTTTCTAAACTCCTTCTCAGATAGTATCCAATCTTAGCCTCAGCTTTTGTCAACAGTTTAAATTCAAGGAATTGTAGAAGTGTGATTAAATCAGTTTGCCCTGCAGGTTTTAATGATGGCAAATCAGATATATTTATGTAAAATGAGTTATTTAGTATGACAAACACACAGACAAGTGAACAGACCAAAGATCTTAATCAGAATTACTTCCTACACAGTGCAAAAGCCAAAACCTACTAGCAAAGTATATGATAGCATAAAATAGTGTAGTGCACTGTATCAAAGCAATTATATTAAAACATTTGTATCAAAGATAAAAAAAAGAAACAATCAGAGAAAAAACCAAACTTAGAGATTGATGCAACTCACCACACAACAACTGGGGGCCGATCTCTCTCTTTCACTTAACTCCTAGGGAGTAATCATGAAGAAACATCCCTGCCCCATTGGAGAAGCTCCACGGGCTTCAAGAAATTATGTGGAAAAATCTGCCATATGAAAGATGGACTGGGCTTTTATAATGTCACTGAGTGCTAGTCATGTATTTACAGGCCAGCTAGAAGTTTATCTGTCCAATCCTGCTTCAAAAAGCAGGATGTATGTTTGAAGTTTGGTGAACCAGGCTGGTTTTAGCATAATCCAACACTAAAAACATTACCATGGTACCACCAGTAACTTACCACAGAGAGCTTGCATTGTTTGAATTCTCTGACTGGATTTTAGGCCTTATCAGGATAGAACACCCTGCCACAGGTATCAAGTAACAAAATGCCTCAAGTACATAAGATGCAGAGGAATCCATAAGAAAACATTCAAATTAGATATTATCCTGTTTGGAAGCAGTGCAACATATAGAGTAAATAAAAATTTATCTGCTTTAGGAATAGATGTGTAAGTCTGTGCTTGAAAATAGCCATTTCAGGATGCAAGTCATTCACTCCATAGAAAGGAATAGACTCTTCACACATCTCTTCTGAACATTCCTCCAAAAGACAAAAGTTTGCTTCTCCAAAGACTGACATATTCTGTTGCTGTCAAGTCATTAAACTGGAATTGCTTATGGGAGGGAAACAAGAAAATACTGAAGAGATTTAAAGCATAAATGAAAATACTTGCCCCTTAAAATTCTGTGTCTTGGAAAACTCTATCCCTTCCATTTTAGGAAAAAAAAGGACAATAATGAAATTATGGTAAATCAAATCTGTCTGTCCATCTAAATTTGACAGGTACTCTTGCTTTTACATTGCTTTTCCAGATGAGAATATTTTGGGGAAAGAAAGTTCTTAAAAACAAAAATAGAAAAAATAATGTTAAGAAAATTTGGAAATCTAGAGTTCAGAGCCATCTCATCTGTATGATGAAACTCAGACCTGAGAGCTACTAAATCCCATGAAATTTTGAGAGAAAAAAAATCTCAGCTGCATTAATGAGGACTTGTTGGTCCAGCTCCCGTTGCAAATCTCCTTGCAGACTCCTCACCCTCCTAGATGTCTTTGAACTTCTCCCAACATGCAACATAGAAGAAATGTTTAAGTTCTGGTGGCCTTTTCTGCATCCAGTCATTCATATTTATTTTATTATGGGTGAAGGCAGAAATAACAAGTTGGGGGCAAAGCAAATTACTCAGTAGTGCAGTCTAAGATTTATATCAGTGTCTCTGCTTTTAAATAACTTTGTTTTCATTTTTGAGGAAGAGACACTCAGTCTGGAAAAGAAAGTTCCTTTCATATCTATTGCTCTGATCCAGTGATTTTCACTCAGTAGGTGTTTCCATGTCAGGCAAGTTTCAGCGCTCATGCCAAACTGATTTGTCTTTGCAATTAGATTTGTCTGATTTCTACCAGGCTGCTCAGAACATCTGCTATCCTGTGTTTAGTGTTTGCCAACACAGGAGAGCCTGCATTTTCGCTGAGGCAAAGATAATGTCCAAATAGTGCTTTTTGCAGTTCCAGGACAGAGATTTCTAATAAAAGCACATATTGCAAAGCCCACTCACACCAAGGAATGTATTTGCAGGCTTCAGAGGACCATGAGGCAGTTCAAGATTCCGATCCAAGATTCTCCACAGTAGAGAATGTTTCTCATTGTATATAAGAAGGCCACTTGTAAAATCCAGTTCCAGCTTAGATCTTACTTTCTACATAGTTTTTAGATCTTTGTTTTCATACTTTTAGATGAATCTATATGTGAGTCTTAAACATTACTGAGAAAGAGGCTACTGACTCTCAAAATTACGCAGACCCTTTTGAAACCTGAAATAATCAGAACAAGCATGAGCAATTGTCACTATCTTTCTAAAAGGAAAAAGTCTCCTGGATATTTCATGATAGAATTACATGATGTTTACTTATGCTAATATTTCCCTCAAGTTGATACAAACCTCAAGGAGGTTTGCTTGTTATTTTAAAGAATGTTTACATATTTTATTACCTCCAAAAAATCAGCAGTAGGTCTGGCAGGTAACTCCCGTAATAATGCTACTATAGAAGACAACATTAGTAAAACAAAGATTTAAGGCTTTGAGTGCTTTCAAAGATTAATCTAATTAATTTCATTTGGTTTTTACCTGGAATTTCAGAAAACTTCAACCTTTGACTGTAGTCTAGCAAAGCCACGTAACTTTAACAACTCACTGCTGCAAAGCAGATGCAATAAGAACTTCAATCCAGGTTTTTAAAAATTTTCCTTTTTCCGTGTGTTTACTCCTGTTGCACACAAATTCTCCAGAGGTTATACAGCAAAGCTGTCTATAAATTTTCCCACAGAAAGGACCCCAGCCTTCAGGTCTGAAAATTCACAGATTTGGAAGGAACTGCCAGATGTTCAGGCTTTCCTTAAGGAAACTCCTTGCCATCTTCCTGGTACAGATCCTTCCATTTTTCTGGCACAAAGGTGTGCCGAAAAAGACTTCCCTTTCTGCTTAGAAGAGGAATGAAAAGGCAAAATCCTGTAGTGACTCAAGTTCCTCCTATGTGAGGCATATCCAAAGTGACCAACGAGTAGTCCTGGCTCCACAGATTGTCAATAAATATTTCCCAACTATGCAAAATCACCCAGAAAGAGAAGAAAAGTCCCAGCCATGGTACTCTTAAATGAATTACATACTATGTTGCTCTAAAGAGGTCTAAGCAAGCCAAAAACCTCACAAAATAAAATAAATTCTGCTACAGCATTTACATGTAGTTTTGAAAAAAAAAAAAAAGGCAAAATTTTTCTTCCATTTACAGTAAAATATTTTTAAGCTAAACTTGGGACTCAAAAACGATATTTGGACCTCAAATACATTTCTGCCTGTTGGAATGTGCAAGATGCAGTTATATCATTCCATAAAAAAATTCTGTCAGGCATAATTTTATGCAAGCATTATCCAATACCAATGTTAGCAGGTGGTTCTGGAGCTCAGGCCAAGTGATAAAAAGCTCCTGTCAGTTCTTGTTCCTACATTTCTGAAACATATGACCCGCCCTGACCAACATCCTGCTGCTTCAAGGAAGTTTTCCCTTACTGAACCTCACATTTTAAGATGAACACACAGTTCAGAACTTTGAATGAGCAACTACTAAGACAGAGGACTGGAGAACCAAAAATGCTGAAGAATTCCAGCCATAAGGGCAATTTCTGAAATGTGTATGACCACACATGATAGTCAAACCAAAGGTTCCACATGACAGCTGTTGTCAGCCCACATATAGGCACAGTTTTGGTAAGTGACCTCTCACTGTAAAACATCAAGCCCATTGTTCACTTTCCCACAGGTTTGACATGATCTAAATAGCAGACATGTAAAACAAATGTCTATAACAGAGCTGATGTACTAACTTATTAATCCTACCACAGGAAATCTTATTACTGATCTGCATTTTGGTTAGATTGCTGTCGACCAGTATCACTTCTAACAGTCATGTGCTTGTGCAGTTGAGAGAGGTGCTGGTCTTCTCAGAAAGGATACAGAGAATTGGATTAGTCACAGAGGCTTAGAAAATGGAATATTAAATGACCTGTTTTATTTTTAATAACCAGTCACTGCTTCTTCATATTTACAATTTTTAAAAAGGACTTGAAGGCACAGGTTCTTATTTTGCATATTTCCCTGTATTTCATAAGCACCAGTAACTCTATCCTCTTTTTTAGAGCTACTCAATATCATCATATAAATATTAAAATATAATCTGAAACATATTTTTCTTTCATTTAATTTTCCTTGGAAATTTATCAGTTGTGGTCAGATGTTTGCTATATGACTACTGTTAAGCACTAACATATGATGCAGTGTGATGCTAATGAGCAATCTGAATATGTGGATTACAACAGAGTACACAAAACAACAGAGTACACAAACTGTTACTCCAATGAATCAAACTGTTTGTAGAAAGCCATTTTTCTAGTTGAACTTCACACTAATACTGCAGTAGGTACAACTGCTGCTAATTCAGAAGCTTTGTTGTGCTTCCTCCTGTGTATTTTTGCTCAGCTAAACAGTTATCCAAGTGAAAAATACATCTTTCTCATTTTCATAATACAAAAAAAAGGCCCTCTGAATGTCTCTTACTTTGCTGGAAGTTGACACTGACACGTTTTGTACATTAGTGCAGTGAAACCTTACTAACTCTTGACACTTGGGTTTACAGTCCTCATTCAGATGAGTAAAAATTAGCATTTGGATTGCTTCAGTATCTTGTTCTGTAAGTACATACTTTTCATGTTAACACTTGAGCATTTTTCACAGAAAAAGAAAAAAAGAATTTTAACAAAAGAGGTAACAAAAGAAACAACTATTTTCAGGTTTGTGTTTAAGCACAAGAAATGTTGTCACAGCCATGCTTCTCTAAGAAAAACAGAAAGAAAAGATTAAGGGGTTGAGCAATTGGTTTGGATTAGGATTACCATCATGTTGAAGTCCCAAAGACACAGCTAAGTGGGCCTTTTTGCCTCTCAAGTTTTAGGAATCAAAATGTTCAGAGAGTTTGCTGAAAGCTTCTAAGCTGACTGAGGGTCCTCTGTAGGTGACAAACTTCCCCTCTAAATGACACTGCTCTTAGGACTACAGGATGAGTGATGGGGTTGCCTTTCATCTTATCTTGGCTATAAACCAGTGGTAACCCTTGGATTTCAGTTCCAAATTACTTTTCATTCACAGTACTGTACCCTCGATAAGCCTTGATCATGGCACTCAAAGCATTGCTTATTCTGTATTTTTCCATTGCTTTCTCTTTGCTTCACTTACAAGGGATGACACAGATAAAAACTGCAGGAAAACACATTTCTGCTTCCTGACAGACAGCAGAAGTGATTCCACGTGAGCAACTACACACTGAGTGATGGAGATGGGGATTTGCCATAGACGGTGAGGAGAGCTGGGGGCCACTGATTTTGAGTAGTAGATTCAGACGGGGCAAGGACTGAGAGTTGAATGAGTTATCTTCGCTGATTAGAATGAGGGAGGAAATATAGCACCAGTACAATATACAGCTTTGGATTTTCTCTTCTCAAAGGGAAAAGTAAAATTTGATTGCTGATATCTGTAGTGCTCTGAATGACTATACAGCAGCATAAAAATTATTTGAACAAACAAACCAAAAACTCACCATAGGTTACATAAACTTGGATGTTAAAGGGCCTGAAAAGAATAGGATCCAGCTGAATGCACTGTGGAGCCAATTTGTGTTCAACTTCCTGGGCAAGCCTGCTACATCCAAAATTCATCAGAAATTATCTACATATGCTTACTATTTTTACAGTACACCTACAACACATCT
>JAWMRA010000078.1:125577451-125605044 GCA_035584735.1 Pseudotriccus pelzelni
TTACTATTTTTACAGTACACCTACAGCACATCTGCTATTCTCCAAGCTGCTGGACTCACTAAACATGTCCACCCAAGCATTCAGATTTTCCAGACAGAGATATGTGATCATGTACATGAGCTAATTAGTTCATTAGTACCCACAGGGAAGTATCTCCATTCACTAAAGATGCCATGAATCTACATGTGAAAGTTGTAATGGAAAATATGTCAAATGGAGTTCCTGCCTCCCACGGTTCTTAATTCCATAAGAATGACAAGATAAATCTCACAAAGTTGTCTTATTTCATTGTCTTCATCTTCTTAATAAGAATTGGCTAAGAAGGAGAGGAAACTTGTGTACTCCAAAATGGAGATTCATTCCATCAGTGATTCAGAGAATCAGTCATGAAAGTAAGTATTTCATGCCAATAGAATATATTGCAATACACACAGAAACACATATATTAAATACACGCCTATGGTGTCACAAAGACTTTTCTCTGATAAACTTGCATTTTCCCAATTAAGAACAGAATTTAGTTTCATGCATAAAGTCTGTGTGTGCCACTTTTCCTCTTCTGGCTTTGACATCATCCTGCAGCTCCAGTTATTACTGTGTAATTGTCTTGAAATGTAGTTATTGTTAGGAATCGTTGCAGATGTTCCCTGTGTAATTCAAACTAAATGAATATAGAATTAAATTACAACTGCAAGGCTTTACCAGTGCAAGTTGCAGCAGGAATGGTAAATTATTCACTCTCTTTAGAGGAAACTATCCAAAAATGTAATGGGATGCTAAGTAAGCAGTATTTCTTACTCGGTAATCTAGAAAGATTCAAAACAGGATGTCAGAGTTAGTGGTGAATAGCTTAACATATTTTCTCCATTCAAGACATGATATTGAAGTACCATTGCTCTATTAATCTGATTTGGGAGAAGTCAATAAAAAAGCACCAACAACTGCCTCAAAATTTATTGGGACTTGGAATACTACCATGCACTGGAGGAGTTTGTGGCTATTTTATATTATATTCTATGGTGTCTAGGACTTTAGGTTCTCTTTGGGCAATCTTAAAATGTGCTAAAGACTCCGATGACTGTGAGTACTTCCCCAGACATCAGACCACAAAGAGGAAACAAGTATCAAATACATCATTTTGAAGAGAGGGTCTGGATCGCCAGACCTGTAACTCAGACCAGCCACACTCCTTACAATTGAAAAGACGTGTATTAATATGCAAATTATGTAAAATGATGTGGGGATCATGAGCATTTCAAGGTGCATTTTAGAGCTGGTGTTCTGTTAGCACCAATCCTGAGTGATACTTCCACGTTATAACTATTCAAAGGCCAACACAGAAATGAAAAGAGCATTTGATGGCCTTAAAGGAGGTATCAACCCAAAACTGTGGGTTCAGTAAAGAAAGTGCATCTGCCAACAGCTTTCAGACAAATGTGTGTGGATTATAGTACTCAGAGAGAATCATTAATGATTCCACAGCTGTGAGGAATGAACATGAATGTCTCTGCTCTACCTTATTTCTTTCTCTTTATGAAACAGAGAGAGGCCATTCAATTCTTATTTTTCTGAAAATGAAGTGTCATTAACATTTTGGACAACTCTGGACTCTGAGTGGGGTCAAATAGCCTGTGTGTGGGAAGTTCAATGAATATACCAGATGAAAAATGTGAAGTTACATGTATCTGAATGAACTTTGGATTGTTTCAAACAAGCTGGGTTTTTTTCTTGTTTTGCTATTTCCCATGAATATTCTGTGTTTCAAACATTTAAACCATGCTAGAACTAACACTTTCAAATAGGTCTTTCTTTTGTGAACAGAGCTAATATAATCCATAAAATCTGGATTTTTTCCAATCTACTCCTTTTATTCCTGTAGAAGTGATAGCTGTAACAGCTTTCCAGGCTTCCACTGAAGTCAGTGAAAAAAATCCCATCAGCTTTAAATGGTGTAGATTTTCCTTCCCAATGGAAGTGAATGTTACTGGGGCTTTGCTTTGTTGTTTTTATTATTAATATGCATGATTCATTACAAATTTGAAGCAAAATCTGCATTTGACATTTATCTCTAATTCTTTTTAGAAAAAGCATCAGGAGTTTGGTATCCAAACTTGGATTTATGCCCAAAGCAGAAACTAAGCTTCTTCTGCTTCAAAATCAAGTTCAACAGACATTATAAGAGATACCCTACAAGTACGAACATTGAACTATAGACTTGCCCAGGCTGATGACTTGTATGAAAGAGAAGTGAAATAGCCACAAAGTTTGGCTCGAGTTAGATCATTAGTTCCACCATTAATCCTTTGGATCAGTCAGTGTATAGGGAGAGAAAGCATATGTTCAGAGCACGAACTTGGATGATGCGCTTTGCCTCTCAAGTTCTTCCCCTCAAGCCAAATGAGATATGCAGAGCACTAACTTCCAAAGCTGCTCTTTAACATCTAACCTGTTCTTTAAGATTTCAGCCTCCTACTTTCTTGCCTTTTAAGCAATACAGAAAAATGTCTTCTGAAAACATGCTCAAAACCTTAAGGTATATATTAAAGCTAAGTGCTGCTTTTCTCTGAAATCAATTTATTTAACAAAATGTATAGGCTTACAAATAAAAATGTAACAATAAGGAAATGTAACTTTCTTTTTGCTGAGTTTTATTGATGTAATTTTACTAATTCAGCTGTTACCAAAAAATGTTTTTAACGTAGAAGATAAAAAATGTTATTCAAGGCCATTATCCCATAAAACATTCTGCAGAGATCCACTAACCCTCCTGCCCAGCACAGGCTGAGTGGAGAAGTACAGCATGGACTTCCAACAACGTGTGGGTCACTTTCTTGAATAGTTACAGTATGCTGTTAAAGCAAATCACTTCATACCTATTCAGTTTATTAAACTGTTTGAAAATTGGGGTTGGTATTAGTATTTTGCATCTCTTACATATTCTCTTTCCAGATTGCAACAGTATACACAGCTTCCTTGTTTTCATCTGGGGTTTTGACAAACCTGCACAAGTGTTTGTGTTTTCCGGAACAAAATTTTTGAATGTCTGTGCTGATATACCATTTATCTGCAAGTTTCTTTATTATCTGTTGTCCTTTCATTTTTTCTTTTCTTGTTAAAAGCATCATCCTTTGTGCCATTAAGATCTGAAAGACGAGTGGTCATGTTCAACTCTTTTCCATATTTACTACTTCCAAGATGCATCCAAGTCTTATCACTTCTTTCAGTCAAACATTAAAGTCTTCAATCTCTTGTGTAGGTCTTAATAATCAGAGCAAGCTTTTAGTTGTCTCTGCCTTGATAGCTCTAGCCTTCAAATATCTCTGGTGGTTTTGTTCTGTGGGTTTTGGTTTGGTTTGTTTTCCAGATGCTGCCAAGGAGATCTTTCCTTTGCATAATTCTGATCTTATGTTTTAAACATGTGTCTTGAAGAGTCAAACATCAGTCTCTTTCTAATCACTCCTCTCTGCTCTAAATGACTTTTCCTGATGACCCCACCAATTAAAAACATTATTTTTAGGATGTCCTCAAGAAATTATTTGGGGTGAGAGAAACTAATGATGAGTAAGACTTCAGTTCAATGGTATTAAAAGCAAAACTGTACAGAGCACTTTCAGTAACTGGTGTTTACATTAAGGCATGCTATTTGGTATCTGGATGAATCAGAGTCCAAATAAACGTAATTTTAACTTATCTTTGTGTAATACATCAGATTAGCATTTCTAGACTGCCAAGATCATTGTTTGTGCTAAACAAATAGCACTAAGCCAGACTGCTACAAATTTTTGCCATGAAGCTTTGCACTTAGAATATCATCTGTCAAAAGATTGCTTTCAAAGCACTTTACAGACATTAACTAATTAGGCCTAATGACACTTCTCTGGAAGTAATGAAGTGTAATTAATTCCCTTTTGTGAAAAGGGAATTTAAGGCACAGAGAGATCAAATGATTTTTCCAAGGTCAAGAAGAACGTTACAGAAGATGTGGGAACAGAACCCAAATGGTCCAGTCCTCCAAGACTGTGCTCTAGGCAAAGAAACACAGCTATCAGCTGTGGGAGGAGGACAGCTCTTCCCTTCCTTTCTTTGTTATTACAGAAGTATGGGAAATTAATTGCTGCACAGACATGCTTTCATTAATTCCATACTAATGGCCGTCAAAGTAACAGTCCATTAGGAAGGAAGCTATCAGCCTCCTCCAAGTTCTGTGTGTAAACTGTGGTGAAGAAACTGTGTATTTCCAAATTATCACTCTGTCCAGGACAAAGTATTTTTTGTGTTATCCATTTTTATAGATAATGTCAATAATATTTATTGTAGAGTTGTGTTTTTAATCCTGTGCATTGGTATTCCTCAGAATTAAATCTTATGGTGACAAGTAACAGGCCACAGAATTTAAATTCGTGGGTACAGTGTTATCTCAGTGACTTTTGTAGACATGTAAATTCATGTCCTAGCTTTGCTATAAGTTTTGAGGATTATCTAACTGTGTCGGCGGGTTCTTGGGAGGTTTTGATACAAGTAAGGTCACCTGAGTCCCACTGAATGGAGAACAGACAGGGAATGAGTAGGTCCATAGAGGCATGCCCTTTGATTTCACCCAAACTGTCTTTGTGCCTTGATGTTTTGGTCATCTGTCGTAATCCACTCTAAGTAACACTGCTACAATGAAGCATAAAAAAAAAGGGAACTGCTGAGCAGGACCCGTCTGCCTGTGTCTGCAGCTGCTCTATTGAAGGGTTAAGAAAATGGGAACTTAGACTTTGAAGATTTGCTGATGGGAATTGATTGACTGTAAGTCTCTTTCACATACTTATTAGTGTATTTCCAGTGTTAACTGGCTTGCTGGATAGAATTTTCTTGTAGTTCGTGCTACAAGGTAACCGACATAATCACTGGAAGCTATAGCCAGACTTGCTGAGAGAGGATCTACAGGCATCTTTGTGCTAAAACGAGACAGTGTCTTTCCCACTCTCCTGTACAACATGACAGGAGGTTTGCCTCCTCACTTTGCCCTGATAAATCACTGATCAAAATGTATAGCTATGAACAAAGAAAGCAACACCCAGGATGTATGCAAATATACTTTTGCTTTGTTTTAAATAGCCACAGATTTTTTTGCTGTATTCACCATGATGGATTTAGCAGCTGAATCAGGCAACAAACAGTATATGAACCAAAACACAGTTTATAAAAGGTTTCACATCTGGACATAATTTTTTTTTCTATAAAATAAGAATTTATTTTATGAGTTTATAAATTGCAGGTCTTAAACTCTTCATTGAAAAATCATCTATAATCTAACCACAGTTCTTTTAAAGTCTACAAAGAAATGTTTTATTTTAAATGGATACCATCAACTTTCCCCCACACTGACTTCTCTTCTGACAATTATTTTACATTGATGCTGCAGCTATTAGCAGTGTGACAGCACTTAGAGCTTGAGATCAAGGAGCATTACATTTGCTGCTGCTGCTGCTGTAAAGCTTTGCTGTCCTCAGTTTGAACCTAGGTGAGTGAAAATGGCTATTGCATAAAACTAGAGATACAATCCGTAGGATTCCAAATATCCAGCAAGGCTATTACAGTCTAATATTTTAGTATCTAATTCCAAGGGCATCCAGTAACAGGCAGGGATCAGAACAACTTCCAGCTGGCAGTGTTTCTAAAAGAAATCAGATGTTGTCTTAACTGACTTCCAAGTTTACAAATGTAATTGTGTACTGATGGCCATGTGGCTTCTTAAAATATAACATTTAAATAATTGCATTTAACATGTGCCTTAAGGTTATGACGCTAACTCCTTTCTCTTTTTGCATCAGAGTTGTCAAGTCCTGATGCAAACAATTATGTGTTTGCCTATCTTTTCACATGGCCCAGGAGTTACAAAACATCAATGATTTCTTTGTCTAGTCGTATTATGTCTTCAGTTTCTCCCAGTACATTCCATACTCACTTCAGTTTTCTCAACTTGGACCTTGAGCCCACAACTGGTCATCCAACCCCACAATAAGCATTAATATATGAGAGAGCACCACTGCAGTTCCTCCTTCCTCTGCTCCTTTCCTCCCAGACTCTCTACGAGGTCACAACGCTCCTAGCTGAGGCTGGCAGTGCTACTTCCCTGCTCATTGCTGAGCCTATAACCTTTCACAAGACAAGCCATGATGCTCCACTGGTACATATGCATCAGCTCCTTCACCATCCCCATCTTGTACAAAGCAGAGCATCCTGACTACTGGTAACTGAGAGAGAGGGGAAAAAGTATTTTGCTGATCATTCAGAAGATCTAGGAGGCACTCTAAGGGCCTGAGGGAAAAATTCCCTTCTGGTGTTCTCTGAGAGTAGTCATCCGTCTGCTATACACAGACCTTCACATATGAGAAAAAAAAAACCCTTACACACGGGAGAGGAAGCCACAGCCTCTGCTCCAGTGGTCATATCCATCTGCCAGATGTCTGTCCCCAGACATTCATTACAGGACTAAAATCCTTCCTCCTTAGAAAATAATTTTTTCTTTGTTTTTTTCATTATACTTGTATTAGTCCACAAATATTTCAGAGTGTCTGAACGGTTTGTGTAAAATCCGTAGAGACCAACGAGTTAAATATCAGTTCAGAAATGTGCAACCTGAAAGCAGAGGCTAAAAATGGAGACAGTTTGTCAGCAGTCTCTGCACTGCCTCTCACTAATAATATGATTGTGTTGTAGTACTTGTAGCACAAACTCTTGTAATGACATTACCGGAATTGCTGGGGAGGCATAATATATCCTAAGGTAACATTTTTGATATCCGTAAATTTGCCTGTCAAAGT
Source organism: Pseudotriccus pelzelni (assembly GCA_035584735.1). Lineage (NCBI taxonomy): Eukaryota > Metazoa > Chordata > Aves > Passeriformes > Tyrannidae > Pseudotriccus > Pseudotriccus pelzelni. The sequence goes on from JAWMRA010000078.1 coordinate 125,584,264, forward strand.
TTTCATGATGAACCTATTTTTCTCCTAGCATATGAGAGAAAGCTAGTAATTTTCCGGTTTCTGTTTATGTTTTCATATCTCAGAAACAGATTGAATTTCACTTTAATACTGTAGAATTTGAATTAATTTCACTCTAATGCTGTAGAAGTTGAATTAATGCTTTAGCTTTAATTTACCTTTCCCATGTGTAAAATAAGAATATTTATCTATGATGCATTTAATATCCATCTTTCAAAAATGCTGCTATAACAATACACAACAATTTGGGGAAAAAAATATAAGAGGCTCCAAAGTGCATTTCGATTACAGGATTATGCCAAAACACATATCATATCACTAATAGAGCTACACTAAAAAAATAAAATGGATTAACTGCAAAACCAGATAAAACATTACTTCACTGGCCCATACTGCTGTGCCTGATTTGGGCAGCATTCAAAAACCCTGCTTAGTAAAAGACTGAATGAAACAAAAAACTTCTTTGTACACAAAGAACTATATTCTAATCAATCTTCTAGAAAACCAGAGGCCACAACAAAATGGTGATGAATGGATATTAAATAAAAAATGCAAATTAAGCACTATAAATAACTGATAGGTCTGTGTATTGGTGGGATAAACCTTATTTGTCTTCAGGTTGCTCAGTTAGTCTGAGACCACGTAACTCTGGTACCACTAGGCTGCTGTTTACCCCCCTTATTTTAGAGAAGTACCCCATGGTGGGCTGAGCAGCCTGTGAGACTCCTAAAGAGGGAACCTGGCAAACTAGTTTGGAGTGGTTTACACCCATGCTTAAATTATATAGAATAAATTGAGATTAACTGTATTTAAAGACCTGTACATGTAATATTGATGGGAGTTTTTTCAGTAAATTCTAGAGGGACCTGACCACCTCAGTGTAGTATGACCAAATCAGGGGACTGGTCTAAATTTGAAAATAATTTTTAATTATAAGACAAAATTCTCTAGTTCTCAAAGTGAAAACTGTTGCCAGGAGTGATTTTCAGCTTTGAAATTATATCTGGCAAGATCTTTGCCAAGATTTCAGCTAATTATATGGTGAATGCTTAAAGGCAGTTTTTAATTCCGTAATGGACCCACCATAAGATTTTTTTTTCTTTGAAAAGTGCTGAATACAGAGTACATGCCACTTTTCCAGAGAGATGAGTGTAGAAACGACTATAGCTGTCAAGAACCATCTTAGTTTTACTCAAAGTAATAACTAGCCAAATTCAATTTATCTGCAATAAGGTTTTTTTCAGAAGTGTTAATAAACTTGGAAGAACTTTATAAGGAAAGTACACACACATCTATATGTCTTCCTCGGAAATCATACATTAAGCTAGACAAACACAAAACAGAGTGTACTCTTCTGGATGAGCAGCTGGACAATCTGGCCAAGATGTCCTCAAATAGTCAAGTAGCATGAAGCAGATTATACGTTTCCAACTTTAACTTAGAATTTGCAACAAAACCATACAGAGGGACCACAGTCTTATCTTTTGTTAAACAATTGTGTCTCGAGTCCACTTCTTAGCCTGTGCCCTCTGTTCCTCTAAGGTGCCAATTGCTTTTTCAGCTACCTGTGTTCTCATTGCTGTGCTTGTACCAGTTTTACCCAGCTCTCAAAGGTGCATTTATTCAAGGATTGCTAACTTGTTTTCAAGGTGTGCCCACATTTCCGTTTTTCTGTCCTATTTTATTGAGGATTGAGATCACCTGGTTCCAGCCTCCACAGATCCTGCAAGCTCAGCCTGGTGACACGTCTAACCAGTCATGGTTGTGCCTTCCTGTTAAGATGGGGATTGTGAGCAGCAATGGCTACTGTTACTGGACCATGGGGCAGTAAAAGCACTTCTTCTCTTAGTCCTAAAAGGCCTTTCTCACTATAAAACAACCTGCTTCAAGGGAAGGAGAATGAGAAAGCATACAGCATACAGATAAAGATAGATCTTTGGCCATATCTATACTTTTTTTTTGATCCTTGCTCGTCTCAGAAAGCTCTGTTTGCATACTGCGGAAGAAATGTCTTTATTTGCATTATTGCCACATCAGATGGATATCTATTTGCCCCTTTTCATATGATCTGAACGTAAGCTTCTCTCAACCTCTTGCTGTCAATATCAGCTTTTGCAGGGACTGTTCTGTGTCCTGATGCTCTTTATGGACTATCCACCCTGCTATCCAAGATATTCCCTCAAACAGGTTTATAAGGAGCCAGTGCTGATTTGAAAACCTGGAAGTTTCTGTATAAGAGCTCTATACTGTAATTACACCTACTTTAATTAAATCTACCTAGGCAGCCCCTGAACCACGGCCTCATTTTCTCACACAATAAGGGCTGGAGAAAGTTTTCAGAGTGGAAGTCATGAACCTCTCCCTTTCACTATCAGGGTCTGAGAGATGCCCGGTAGGCTCTGTGACTCACTCTAATATTATAAATCAGTGGGCTGTCATGGTATTTTCTGATGCTTGCTGTCAGGAACAGAGGAGAAATCTGTATCCTGCCTGCAAGCCAGGAAAATAATTCAGGAAATGAATGCTCCATTTGTGGAGAGTAGAAAATGTTGTAGAGCCAAAATTTTCATTTCCAGCAAATCTTTAATTAATGTTCATACATCAGGAACTAACACTCACATCCAAACTATTCACATATTTTATGTTTTCAGTGCAGTCGCACCAAAATCAGTCCAGTTCCTCTTTCTAGTTCTGAACCTATTACAGAGAACATGCAATTCCCTTCAGCAGCTCTTGGAAACCAATGACACTTGCCTCATGTTAAGGTGGTCACTAAAAAGAATACACTAGAAATAAAAGGATTTCATGAGATTTGAAAGCTTTCTTTAGGGAAACATTACCATAATAACACCGTATTTACCTAAACTTACAAAAAATACACTACATAAGCATAGAAAGAATTCCTTGAATAGACCTTCAGGTAGTCAGTGGACTATGTCCTAACTGACACTTTTAAGACTCCTGGGCTATCCAGAACGCAGAACACATACTAGTTTTTCTTTCTCATCTGATAGAAATTCAGATCAGAACACAAAAGTATCACTTCAGTTCCTTAATTTGCATAATGTGGTCATTTGAAAGTAGTTTCATTCATCTATAATCTTTGTTGAGGAGGTTAAGAAGTATAATTTGGAATAATAAATCAATCTAGAACTGATAACTGTATCAAAATTAAAATCTTCCAATGTGTAGGGAGAAGGAGACCATATATTCCACATGTTTTGATATGTTTCCTCTGGCAAGAATTCTGCTGCTGTTCTAGCCTCAGTAACAAGACATATAATATGGATCTTCTGTTCCCAGCAGAATAAGTAGGACAAAATGTCCCTTGACTCACTGGTTCCATGCAGTGGTCTCCCGCGTCTGGAGCTTGGGATAAACAACAGTATCACATCTACTGATGTTACCTGGAATTTTGACCCTAATATCACTGTTAACTATCCCGTGTTTACCATCAGATCCATTTCATGGCCTAAGCCAGGTCATGAATTCTGAAAACCTTTAGAGCCAAACATGTTCAAATGCGTTTGTATCCTCACAATATATAGTTGTAAGCAAATATATGTGCCAGAAAAACAAGTGTTCATCTAGAGATATGATTCATTATACACTTGTAGGGCTAATAAGTGGTTTCAAATTTTTGTATTTAATCTTAAGAAGTTTTCTGTGCAACTATTACCATTACAGTCATTATTAACGTTGGTAGGGGGTCTCCACAGCTACACAGGACTATATTTGCTGCTTCTAACAGAGCAGACTGAAGTACTGAGTACAGTGAGTTTTTCAGGAACTACACTGATGCTTCTGAACAGAGTTTTGCTTTGTTTTGTTTTGGTCTGCTTCATATCTTTACCCCCTGCTGCATCCTGGAGTTTGTTTTTCTGTATTCTTTCCTTCCTTGTAGTTTAATTAAGTGAACTGAAGTGAACAAACAAAGCCTAACACACTTGTAAATTGCCATTTACGATACTAAGCTTTCCACATCCATGGAAATTGCTTTTTGCATATTTAATTTGCAGGCTGTATATAAGAGGAGCATAACCACAGTCTATCCCATGGAATTATTAGACAGGTGAAAAATGAGATGCAATAATATTGGACTAAATATAACAAAAAAGCAATGAAAAAACAGCTAGTGAGAACAGATTATTTGGGAATAGTTATATGCCTTACAGCAAGGAGCACTATTCTGATCCCCTTTGAGCTGACAGAAGTGCCAGTAGGAAAAAAAATATTTGCATACATTTGACACTTGAAATTTCAATACACTGGGCAAATGTCTAGAACAAATAAATGGACCCAAGCAGGTCCAGTTAGTGATTAGTTGCCCTCAGCGTTTTTTTTCAACTGTCTACTTTGACAGTTTGTGCCAGCAAAATCAAAACCAGTCTTGTGTTATCAAGGAGGGACATCATACTTGATAATACATTATGCATTAATACATACATTATCAAGAATGGACATCCCTGAATATTATGTGATCATTGTAATCATGACCAACTAAAGTAAATTATTTTAATCTTCCATATATAGATCAGAAAACACAAAAAAAATGTATATAATTCTGCCACTAGTGTATGAAGGACTCCTAGTATGACAGTGGTTAAAGGAAACAAGAAGATGGAGGCCTGTTCAACAAAGGATCAACATAGCTGTATATTTGTCCTGATAAGGAACATGTGAAGCAATAGAAGTGCCATGCCACATGAAACCACATTTCAACTCAAATGACTTGAACAGTGATTGCTCGTTCCTTAGCAGAAAGGGAATACATTTGGAAAAATAAAACTTGCAGAACCCTGAAAGCCAAAAATGTATTTTTATGACTGACATAATAAAATCTTTATTTAGTTTGTGTTGTCTGACTTGCCCTACTTCTGCAGACAAGAATATAATACCGTGAAGTAGCTAACAGGAATTAAAAAACATATCTTAAAACATCTGGAGTCTTAAAATTTTGATGCCATTTACTAGTATTTTAGTAAATTCTTAATAGGCACTATGAATCTATTTGCTGATGTCTGAAATCTGGTTCTGCAGCCATTATTATCCTTTCAAAATGTTATCCTGGTTTAAGAACCACTGAAAAGCATAAGAACCTTGTTTTTCACTTGATTTTTTTGACGTTGTCTTCTAACTGTCAGCTTTGACAACTTTGAGCTGCTACCTTTTGGAAAAGAAGAAATATTGATCATATTTTTTCAGAATTCCTACTGACAATCTCTTCTCCACATTTATTAACACTTATTATTTTAGTCAGTTCTTCATCTGCTTGGTTTCTAAGGCAATATACAGTGCATCCATTCATTAAATCTCAGAAGTCACATCCCTATTTAGAAACTAATACTGCCAATGCAGACATCCTATTGTGAGACATTTATTTCTTCCAAGATTGATTATGGTAATTTTATTACATAGATTTCCTAAAGCTGTCTGACTCAATTTATAGTCCCTGATGGTTCCACTCTTCTTGTCCTTAAAGCTGCAACACCTTGCTACCACTTTGGTTTTTATGAAGAGAATGCTCTGGTAATATGTGAGTACTTGAAAACCATACTGTCTTTCCAAGGTTTCCACACTAGTTTCAATCTTTCACTGTTTTCCAGTTCCTGGCCTGGCTCCTTGTTCCCAGATTTCAGAGCTGCCTAGGGGCACCACATTCCTTCATTTCACTCAAGTGTGGAAAATGCATTCTGCTAAGTCACCATGTTCATAACACCATACTATTAACATTTCAATCCCAAAGACTCCCATGAATATATCAGTCTTGATGCTGTTAAGGTCTAGCAAATACTTCTGGGAGGCTCCAAAGCCAGTCTGAAACGTGACCTGGTACCTTTGACTAGGTCTGTATTAGAAAGGACTCTGATCCAACAGAAGCAGATTTGTTTGGCAAAAAAGCCTGATTGAAGTCCTTTTTTGGAGGAGTTGAGAGGTCTGCCTTCAAGGCAATGGGAACATAGACCTGGAAATAGCTGGATTGTTTTCAGCTGGCAACTCTTGCATTTGCCGATAATCATTCACAGCAAACTCTTGTCCCTGGAAACCCTTCAAAACAGTGCTCTAAGGAAATCTTCCTGGTTGTCCCTGTTGCCAGGTGTGGTCACTGAGAGACTTTCACCTTTGTAGATCTTGTCATGTTTTTCTTGGCTTTCGCCAGATGTAAAAGTGTCAGCAGAATTTTTTCTTTGAAAGATGCCAAAGAGGTCATTAAGCTGGTGTTGAAAGAAGTTCTGTGGGACACACAGTCAGGTATCTCTGTCCTTGTGGAACAACTAAACAAGTGTTCCAGCTTCTCTCTATGGAGAGGCCTTCAAACTGCTTTCTTGTGAACCGACTGCTGGTGGATGTGTCAGAGCTGTTGCTTTGCATGTTTAGTTTTTTACAGCAAATACCACAAATGTACTTCTGTGAGGCTCTGAGTTGGCTTCACAAATCACAAAGACTGGGAGGAGGCTTCCCAGCATCCGGAAGCGGGAAGACGGGGTCTGCCCATGGAATCACTATGTCGAAAGGTACTTGCTAACAGGAAATACACAGTGAGGGTGGCATGTTTGGATAGGCAGATGTGCTGGTCTACCCTCTCATCTGCATCTAGTGCTCTGGCCCTGCCATGCTTATCCCTCACTTTTCTCGGTGTCTAGACTGGTCTAAGAGCAGAAACATCTATTCCTTTTTTCTCTAATATGCAAATCAGATTGTGTTTACTTGTGCATTTGCTAACACTGCTTAATTTCTGCCTTATCTCATCGAAGAATAGTACTTACCAGACCAATTTCTGAATTATAGATGTAACCAATGAATTATCCATGTAATTATACCAGAAATTAATTTGGCCCATTATATTTAAAAATTTATGTGAACATAGGCTCCATCCCTCTCATTTAAATATTTCCTTCTCTTGCTTAGATACACAAGATCTGAGGCTGAAAACAGCCTGATTGTCATTGTACTGGAGTACAGTATCAATTACACTTAGGCCCCCACAGAGAGGAAATCAGCCACTGTAGGGGATTTTTTTTCCAAATTGGATTTATTTGAATACAGAAAATGGAAAAATACATGAAAATCCATTATTTCAAACATCTGTCTGTATCAGAAAGCCTCCATCAAGATCACAGGATGTGTCATAATTAAATGGCTTGAAAATAATTTCTTGAGAGTAGAATTTTATATATAGCAGTGCATAAGAGGCTTTCCCCTCAAAAAGCTTCTTTGCATTTTGTTATTACTTTCCCAAGAAAACAAGATCCAGTATGAAATCAAACAGAATTAAAATTTTTGAGCATTCAGAGGTTTTATATACAGAGATGGAGGCAAACAACCTATAATTTCCTGGATTCTGACTCCTGAGAGTTCTTTTTTTTCTGTGCTAATGCTTAACTCACATATAAATAAATGCTTGCTGGTCAGCTGAGTAATGGAACAAAGAGGAGTTTGAGTGATAAGAATTTGCCACAGTTCAGACCCCAAGCACACGTTTCCTCCACATGAAGAGAAGGACCGTGACTTTCCTTTTGTATCCTCACCCAACACACCAGAGGTGGCTGCAGACAAAGTATATCAGCAAGCATTTCGGATATTAATCTGGATTCCGGGGTGTGCGTCAGGGGCCAGACATATGTGTTTTGCAAGCAGTGCGCGAGATCCTGAATGTCTGACACTTATGTAAGTCATAATTCCACATTGCTCTCTCAGGGCAAAAGCCTGGCATTTCTGCAAACCCCTGTGGAAAGCAGTTATTCTTTGCAAGATCTAGACCTAAAAGCAGAGTGGAATGAATCAGGGGGAGCCAGGTAAAATGTAATTTAAAAAATAACTTCTTGAAGTTGCAGTTTACAGTGTTTATGGATGAAGATCAACTAAATGTCTTGGCAGACTGACACTCAGTCTATTTAAAAGGACACAACTCTTTGCGAGTAAGTGGGAATACCGTATCACAGCTGTGCAACAACATATTTAGACTAGGCATTGAAGTTTCGCTCTGTTCCAAAGAGATATTAATCATAGCAGGAAAAAGGAATATATTTGTCTGTCATCCTCAGAGAAAAGTGTTAAAATGTATAAAAGTTCAAGCTTCACGTGACATCAACACTGTTTGGCTGAAAACTTTCAGATCTTTCAGTCCTGTATAAAAAGACATCAGTTTTTGAAATGTACATGCTAAAAGAAATGCAGAAACGTGATGGTTGTGAATACAGAAAACTATTTGTACACAATCAAGTTAGGTAATGGTGCAAAAAATTGCTCTATAAATCAATCAGCCCTCTATACTTGTTTCATTAAGGAATAATATAACTCCGATATCATTTCACTAAAGTTGGCTAAGCTTCTCATATTTGATTTCCATCCAATTTTTTTTAGCCGAACTCAGCATTTTAGAAACAAAGGAAAGAAAAAAATCCAGTGCAGATGTACATTTTCATGATGTTTAATGCAAAACAGCAAGGTTGCAGTACATTAGTCATCATGGCAAAAAGCCTATATGGAACATTAACTAAATTTTGAAGAAAAGCTGTATTTGTTCTCAACGCCTATACCGGCGTTTGCAGAACATTTAGATATTCCAAAGTGGGTGTGAGAATTATCATTAAGTTGGGGCTTTAGTGGATAACCTCTCCCTACAGACAAACTTTTGAACCTCTAGCTGCAATACAATCAGACCTTAAGGCAATTTTTGCCTCATATTGCCATCTTGATTTGTACAAGTTTATTCTGAAATGCTGTGTACAGAATGAGAAAAACAGCCATTGATATTTCCTGGTTCATGGAAACACCTCATTCCTGATTCACCTTCTACACATTCTTTACTTGATCCTGTTAGCAACCCACAACTCTTAGAGAAGGTGTTAAGCTCCTTCTGTTACCATTTAGTTCAATGGGGTGACAGGAGATTTTGATCAAACTTGTGACCATGTCACATTGAAGATCACTTAACTTCTGAGCAGATGAGATCATGTGGCTCCTTATAATCAGCTTGTATCGAGTTTAAAAGGATGCATATAACATTTCATGCATACAATCATTAGTCATCTGATACACTAAAAAAAAAACACCCTCAAAAATATCAGCTTACCCCCAATCCTCTGCTTTGATGATCTAAAGCAAAATCCATCAGACTTCTTACCCTGGAGGATCTGTTCTAAATGGTAAGCTCCAGTATCTGTTCTAGAGTGTTCAGAAGTCATACTGATACATAATGGATAATTTCCATTTCAAATCTTGGATACATGAAAAATCATGCAAATAAGCAATTGGCACGATAATGCTTTTAGTGCTGAACAAGCTAACAGTTGTTAAGTAATTTTTGACACTGATAACACGTTATTTTGTAAGTTGAAGAAATAAGATAGGTAATTGCATGTTTTTAAGCATTTTTCTTGGTGTAATCATATTTTCACTCCATTACTGATCTTTTATGTCTGCATCCTTAACCCATTTCAACAACAGTTTTTTATATTTTGGTTTTGTTCGTTCTTATAAATTTATTCATCTGCATTTTTACTTGCCTGTTTTCCTCATGTTGTGATACATTTCTCCCTCTTTGTACATCCTGATGAACTTTTTCTTCTTCTCTATCTTGACTTATTTCAGCCCACGAATAATTAGGTTCCACTTAGTTCTGAGGAAGGTAAATCTCATCTCAAAAAAGAATTCTCCAAGTAGTAAATAGATTATGCAAGAGTCAGCAAGGTCCACCCCATTTATCAGAGACTCCTGAACTGATCAGCAACGTACTCCTTCCCATGCTCTCCACCACGTGATACAGCAAAACCTGGCTATCTCCACTCCTAGAGGCCCATCTCCTACAGACAAGGATCAATGTAATTTGCATTTCATGTGTTCATCCATGTGCCAAACACTCACATTCAGATTCCTGGGTCTGTGTCCGCACTGCCTGGTTCACATGGCTCTTTTAGACTTACTATCTCCTCCATAAATCCTTTCAGCTCTTTGAAGTATATGGCCCTGATCCTCAGACTTCAAAGCATATTCCAATCTGAATAAACACATACAGCCTAAATCAATCTCCCTACACTCTGCAATTTTACTGTAATGAATAGGTTTGATTTTTTCTTTTTTTTTGTTTTCTTTTTCCTCTTCTCTCAGTGGAAGCCTTAGAAGCAGGTGTTTTACTGATGAGAAAAGTGAAAAAACATTCTGGATTTTCACCCCCTGTACACTAGGTCAATCATCATCAGAGTCCAGCTAGCAGAATCATAACCACTAATGCAGCTACCAGAACTGCAGTGAAATACATATCAGTTTAGCTAGATAGGAGAAGCCTGGTGCACAGGTGTAGACATGGCTTATAGGTAAATGTGTCAAAAGAAATGTGAAGCAATAGTTGTTGTAAAATAAGGCAACAGGAGGAGAACAGATGACAACAGAACATAGACAATGACAGTGAAAAAGGAGAGGAAGACTGAAGCTATAAATCTGTTGAGTTACAGCAGAATCCCTTTTTCTTCATGCCTTAATCAAGTAGAAATATTCTTGAATGGGAGGCGCACTGTGCCTTTCTCATACTAGGAAAAGGGGTAAAACTATAACCTAATCAGCTATTTGGATAGTTAAGGTGCTGCCCTGTGTTTAGGGAGACTCAGCTGGAGTGAAGATTAGATTGGATCAAACCAGAACAAGGACAGCATGTAATTATTCCAGTCCTCTGAGCACAGGCTTTTACTTTCCATGGGCAGCTGGAAGGTAGCTAGACAGCTGCTCCCTACTATTAACAGAGAGATGATTTTTTTTAATCCATTTCCAAAATCAGATTGATCATTGATTGACAAGCATCCAAACCTTTCTGTTTCATCCTAGCTGTGTCTAAAAGGGAGAGCAATAAATTTGATTAATTAAAAAAACAGGTACCTGGGATATATGCAATCCAGACAAATATTAAATATTCTGATTTTCAGCCAGTCAGTTTTATTCTAGGCTGAAGACATTAGCACCCAGAGAGGACTGACAGCATAGGTGACTGCTTGAAAAGGAAAAAACAAATCACATGGATCTACCATTGAAATATCTTTCCAGGGCAACTTTGAATCAAGATGGCAATGGATTGATCTTGTAGACTAACAATGGATAAACAGGTTTGAAATATTCTGTGAAGAGAAAAAAGTAGTTTAAGGCCTTTTACTTAAAGAGAAGGACTTATAACCTACTAGGATAGAAAAGGATTGACTTTACAGAAACAGTTTCAGAATGGGATAAAAAGAGTAATTGAAAGAGTCTTAATTTCCTTTTATGGCTCAACAGCTAGAGTTCATACTGACAAAATAGATAAGGACTATAAGGGTTAGAGAAAAAGGTGCTGAGTTTGTAAATGAAGTCAGTGTAGAAACCATTTCTTCCTACACATTTTTTAAAAAGTGAACGGACAAAGAACAGGATAAACGTGTTTTACAAATGCTAGAAACATATGTAACAAGATTGCTGTATTAGAAACATATGTTGAGGGAAAATTGTGATTACATTGGAATGACAAAGGCTTGGTTAAATCAAGCTATCAACTGGAAGATAATATTACCGGCATATAAAGTTTGCAGATGGGGGAGGTAAAACAAAAGTAATGAAGGAGGGAGAATTTGCGTACGGGGAGAATACTGAATAAACAGAAATAAATGACACTAGGATTTTGGCTGACACAATAGGGACTATTTGAAGAAAAGTGAAGAATGAGATATGGAAAAAGTTAGTCTTTGAATCTTGCCAGAGAACTTCAGAAGAGAATGAGAAAGCATTATCAGGAAATGTTTTTACAGATGAAGGAAGTCTGTATCAAACGTGGTGTAATGATCATGTTGGGAGTTCAACTGCCTAGACATTTCCTAGGAAAATATGAGTGAGGAAAAAGTAGGAAGGAAGCATGATTATGAAAGTAATACAAGATTGTTTCCTGTACAGGAAAAGGGTAATGTAGATATAGAGACTAGAAATAAAGCAGATATGATGATTAAAGTCAAAGCTTGGGAGAATAATATAATAATTAGTGCAATACCCAGGCTGAAATGCCATGAAGACTATAAAAGGGTAAATAAAAATTGCATTTTAGTAAAATCAGACTCAGAATGAGTATTAATAAATTAAAAGTAGCCTGAAAGCATCCACCTCTGCTAAAGGAAATTCAGAAACACATGTGAGATGTGTTTAAGAAGGATATATTCAAAATACAAATAATATATCAGGAATGAAGACAGAACAAGCACTGCTGTTATGTCCGGGAAGAATAATGCACAATTTACTTCCAGTAGCAGGACAAGTATAGAATGATTTTGAGACCAGTAATGAAAGTTTCCAACAGCTTAAGCGACCTATGAGCTTGTGCCAATCCATTGCGTTACCCCTGCTGAAAGAAAAGCAGGAGAAGGAACTAGAGTCAAGCAGAAGAGATTGGATGTGAAGAGGAAAATGATAAATATGTAATTGTATGCTCACATATTTGCCCACTTCTGCAGGATGATCCTCACAAATGAGCTTGGGTGCTGTTCATAGAACCTATCAGTGATCCTCCACTGCACGTTGCAGGGAAGCACTCATGTCTGATGTGGAGAATCTGGTTCAAGACTATGTTTTGTCTAATAGAGGAGGACACAGTTCTCCAAGGAACCTACTCTCTCAGGTAGCCTGGAGCAAAGTGCTTTTATCTGTTCATTCTGAGGATGATATCATTGTATCACCAATACAGCATTTGCTGTTTGTTGAGTATTGGCTATTAAAAGGATGGCAGGTGACTGTCTGAGGAGCAGCAAGGTGTTTCAGTGTGTGGAATAATTTCCCTCAGAACTATTGAAGTGGCCCTAAACTTCCTATTGCCCTGCAGTTAGTGCATGCGTCCTGCTCTGGAGACAAGAAAATGAGTTCAATCTGCTCTTCCAAGTCAGTGAAGAAATATGAAGCTCAACTTGCCACACACTGGTCACGTTCTTCAGCCTTCTTCCTTCTTCACCTTTGTCACTGGCTCCAAAGGGCTACTGCTGAACCTCCTTCTTTGTTCATAGTTCTAATTTTGTTTAAACTAACAATTGCATTGCAAATTCTAGTGGAACCGGGTTTGTTTAATTTAATATGTACAGAACTCTTTCATTTCACATTATCCAAGACTACTTTTTTTCTCTCAGAATTGCCACAAAATAATAAAATGGACAGAAATTATTTCCACTCTACAGACTATCATCACCTTCATGCAAGGAAACTACTTTTTCCCATTTTTGAAAAATCTTCAGACCCAACATACTTATGCTGATCAGTTCAGCCAAAATCACTTTGAATTCATGTCTAGACACAGGACTAGATTTTGTCTGAGGTAACCATTTCTAAAGCCACAAGGAATCCAGAGCAGACCTCCTGGAATTACCCATTAGAGAAGTGGACAGATAGTCTGATGATTTCCCACTTTTCCTTCTGAAATACAAACAGGACTCCTTGGAGTAAAAATCTCCTAAAAATTTGTCCATTTTGTGAAAAGTAATGCCTTATTTATTTATCAGGAAGTTTGAGTACATGAGAAGATTCACACATTCAATGAGTAAAAGTCAGATTGAACCTTGATTAAACAGTTAGTTACTCTAGGAACCAGGACCATGTATTTCAAAATCAACACATTCTTCATCATGTGTTTATTCTTATTAACTTTATTCCATGGATCAGTTGTTGCCTGTTCTCCAGTCCTCTACAACTGGCCTCTTGGCAATTAACCATTTGAGCTATTTGCAAAATTGGCCATTATATACACTTTAAAAAAAAAAAAAAAAAGTGCACATGACTGATATTGATCTATGAAGTCAATTTCCATCCAGTTTCATCCCCACATCTAAAATCAGTAAATTTTTCATGTCCATTTAACTCTAATTTCAGCACTCTTCAGTCAAATTCTATTATAACTTTTGGCTTCCTAAGTAGCTTCCAAAGGACTCAAGCTGTTTATCAGGTTGATTACTAAATAGTATACAAAGTCTACACAGATACTACTAAATACTGCAGAAAAAGGAGTATACAATTGCTTCTCTTTAAGGAAAAAATATCTTGGGGAAAAACAAGAAAAGGGAAGAGACACACAGATAAACAACATGGGTCACAATACGACCACACAGATTGCTGTATTTGTATGGTGTGAAGTTTGAGTACATGTTCTCTGTCTTTCACCTCTCTTCGCACAGCAAAAGGCTCAGACTTTCTCTTCCTGGTACAAGAAATAAAAGTATCAGTAATTTTCTTGTACTACGTTGATTTGAATCAATGTTGAAGTTTGAAAGCCCTCTGTTCTAAGGATTAAAGCAAACTTTTCATGTTTAGTATGTTCCTTGACATTCATGGATCAGTGTTGGAAGGTTGATCTCAGAGCTGTTTTCCTCTGAGTTTCTGATAATCCTACACATTTCTCCTTTCATTCATAGCAGCCTCACACTCACATGCAACAGACTAGTAGTACCAAGCACAGGTCCCTGCTGTGTAATTGTCAAGACAGGAAAGATCTGAGAAACATTTTAAATGGATACAGCTGAATTTTGTAATTATTGTAAAAAAATATGGATAGAAATATTTAAGATTGTACCTGTGCAGGGAAAGTGATTAGTCCCTATTTCAAGTACCACTTAACACTGAGACAAAACATTAAGAAAGAAAAAAACCCACAACTTTCATGTATATTTCTGAGTACCTGAATAATTTATCATTTTTACAAGGCAGTGTAGTCATTTCCTCACTTTCCTCCAGCAGTGAGGAAGAAAAATGGCCAAAAAAAAGTTGGAAAATAATCTTTATAAAACACAACTTTTGTTGGGGTAGTTGGCTGGTTTTGTGTCTGAAAACCATCAAATCTCAAAATACAGTCTTTTTTAAAGCTTTATTCCCTATCCCCAGAGAAATATAAATAAGTGGCACAGGCACTCCTCAAGCTCTGAACACAATCACATTTAGCAGTGCTTGAGTCACAGCACCAATGCAATCTGCCTGAGTAGACCTGTTCTCCCATGTCGACCCTGCTAATGTTAATAGGACCCCAAGCATTTGCAAGAAAATACAAGAGAACATCAAAACCTTAATTATTCCCAACCACTGCTGTATATTTATATTCTGAAGTCAAATTGAGAACTTCATTTTCTGCTTATATTTAAATGTGGAAATTAATCATTTGGGATTGTAATTATACATATGATGCTCAGGGAAATTATAATAACATCCAAAGTACCACGTCTTTAGTCTGCATTTTGTCTTTGACATGTTAGATAATGCTTAATGAGGCATTTTATATCCTATTAAAGCTTTATAGCACACACTACCTCCTACTAAAATTCGTTATTCGGTACCTAAGTGCAGCTTAAAATCAGATACCCTTATAAAATATAAACATGTTGTATAAATTTCCTGCGTGTTAGCGTTAATGCAACTTAGCAGAGAAAGATAGAACTCCATGCAGTGCAGTACTCCCTATTTGGTGCAGTACTCACAGAAATAACTGCTAGTGATAATATATGTTAGCTGGAGATCAGGTAGCATTTGTGTACTCTTACATTGCAGTTACCAGAATCTGGATATATGACAGAAAATGAATATTCTTAAATTCATTATTTCTTTAATATAAACCACCTAGGTGTAATTTCTACTAATAAATGTTTGGGTTGGTTGCCAGGTGTCCACCAACCTGACTGGTTGTCAGATGTCCACCAAAGCCACTCCCCTCCTCAATTGGACAGGGGAGAGAAAGTGTAATGAAAGGCTCATGGTTGAGGTCAAGACACTCATCAGTTACCATCAAGGGCAAAACAAACTCAATTTGGGACAAAAATTAATTTAATTTATTGCTAAATCAGAGCAGGATAATGAGAAATAAAACCAAATCTTAAAAATACCTCCCCCCATTCCTCCCTTCTTCCCGGGCTCAACTTCACTCTTGATTTTCTTTCCCTTCTCCCACCAGCAGCACAAGGGGATGGGAAATGGGGACTGTGCTCAGTTCATCACATGTTTTCCCTGCTGCTCCTTCCTCCTAGGAGGGAGGACTCTTCACACTATCCCTGGCCTAGCCTGGGGTGCCTCCTGCAGGAGGCAGTGCACCACGAACTTCTCCAGTGTTGAGTCCTTCCCTTGGGTTGCAGTTTTCTGATGAACAAGAACAACACTATTTCAAACAATTGTGTAATGATCACAATAGGACAGATATCAAATGTGGACCCAACTTCTTAAGCACTTAGCTAAATCTCACCGACGTTAGTAGGGCAGCATAATTCACTCCAGGTAAAGGCAAATATAAAAAGACAGAAGGGAGAGAGAAATCTGTAGAAAAGATGAGACGATTACACCAGATTACACGTTTAAAGAAAAGTCAGTATTTTTGTCATGCCATAATTTTCCATTTCTGTTTTAAAATTTACGATGAGATAAAATTTCAGTTTTAATTTTAATAGACATCTGACTGAAGTGATTAATTCCAAAGCTATCATCAACAATTGTGATTTGATCAAATTTGAACAAAAGGTAAGTACACCACACTCAACACTAGAGAAACCCACTGCTGAACTCCAAGTCCTTGCTTCGAGTACTGGTTTTATTGGAGCACAACTGGGAACCATTCCAACCTGGGAACAGTTTTTCTGCATCCATTCTTGCAAACTGATGAGCTGAAACTCTCCAAACATTTGAGCTAGAGGCAGATCACTGACATAGCAAGTCTCAGATTAAATTATTAAAATTATAAACAGCTACAAGGTTCTTATAGTATGATGATAACCACAGATGTTGTGACATTATATATCTATTCTCCTGGAAGAAATAAGACATAATGGTTTACTACTATCCTTGCCATAATTTTAGTAATAAATGACAGAAGTCCCCACCTAGTCATCACAAAACTCTCTTGATAAAATTCTGCAGCAATAATGATGGAAACTCCTGCCCAAGTTAGAACTGAATATACTTGCTATCGAATTATTCCAATTAGATCAAGTAGTTTCATGTCTATTTTAGGCACCACTTAAAGCAAATTGTCATTTCCTGTGATAAGGCAGCCAGTGTTCTTAACAAGCAAATTTTTAACAAAATCAAATTATATTATTTAACTTTTAATTTATCGTCAGTCAAGAACAGTCCCCAAACTTGTCTCTCAAGGTAACTTTCAATTTTGCATTTTTTACTTGATGGCTTAAAGTGCGATTCAGCCAGAGGCAAAAGAGTAGGAAAAGGTTGTGTACCACGTAAGGCCTATACTGAAGTGACAATCTGTGAAACCTCTTCCAGCTTTTCTTTACAGAAGTAAAGTCCAGCTTCATAAAGAACTCAACCCAGAGCACTGCTTAAAACTCCTGAAAACTGAACCTGTCCATGCACAGTGATTATTATGGAATTAAACCTGCAAAAAATAGAGCTCAGAATAGAGATTATTTTATAAGTGAACTATGACCAAAACACTAAAATAAATAGAATTTATAGGCTTCTTCAAATACGAGAGTGAACATTTTCTGTGATGTAGGCACTACCCTAAAACCATAGTCAGACTGTTAATTCATCCAGTCTTATATCCTTTCTCAAATAAGAGCAGCATCTAGTGCAGCAATTCCCCAAGGAAGGCAAAAACTTTGAGAGTGTTTAATGATGATCCTAATGAGGTTTCATCTGTAACATCTGGCAACAGAAGAGTCTCAAACCAAAATAAGTGTTGTATCAGGGCTCTTAATGAAGACAGAAGGATGGTAGAGTTGTGTTTAATTTCTCTGTACAAAGTAATTTCTGCTTCAGATTTTCTTTTTCTATGACTCTATGAGCAATCAAACTACAGAATTCATGTAATTGTATCTACCACTTTTACTTTTGAACTGCTGTTCCTCTTCCCTGTCTTCAGTGCCTCTGGGATAGTGTATGTAAAAAGAGGAAAAAAGTTACTGTGCAGGAGCAACTTCAGCCAGAGAACAGCAGAGTGAGAATATGTGAGAACAATAACTCCGCAGACACCAAGGCCAGTGAAGAAGAAGAGGGAGGAGATGCTCCAGGTGCCAGAGCAGACATTCCCATGCAGCCCCTGGTGAAGACTATGATGAGACAGGTTGTCACCCTGCAGCCCACGGAGGTCCATGGTTGAGCAGATATCCTCTTGCAGCCTCTGGAGAACCCCATGCCAGAGCAGGGATGGATACCTCAAGGAGGCTGTGACTCTGTGGGAAGTCAGCAGTGGAGCAGCCCGTTCCTGAAGGACTGCACCCCACAGAACAGATCAAGACTGCAGCCGTTCAGGAAGAACTGAAGGCTGGTGGAAGAATCTCCTGGTGACGTTTATACTGACCTTTCTCCCATGGGAGGAACCCCATGTTGGAGCAGGGAAAAGAGTGAGAGGAGTCCTCCCTCTCCAGAGGAAGGAGCAGCACAGACAACGTGTGATGAACTGACTGCAACCCACACTTCCTGTCCTCCTGTGCCTTTGGAGAGGAGGAGGAAAAGAACTCAGGAGTGAAGGCAAACCTAGGAAAATGGGAATTGTGGTGGGAGGGTGGTGTTAAGATTTGGATTTATTTCTCATTATCCTGCTCTGATTTGATTGGCAATAACTTAAATTCATTTTTACCCCAAGCTGAGTCTGTTCTGCCCATGATGGTAACTGATAACTGAGCTCTCCCTGTCCTTATCTCAGCCCATGAGCCTTTTGCTGTGTTTTCTCTCCCCTGTCTACTTGTAGAGGGCAGTGACAGAGTGGGTTTTTTTGGCACCTGACAGCAAAACAGAATCAATTCACCACAGCGAGTTGTTATGTTTCATTCATTCTTGCCACAGTAGAATAAAAAAAGGAAAAAATGCTCCCATCTTCATAATTTTCTTTCCAAAAAAGAAAACAGAGCAATTTATTTCAATGCAGAGTCAATCATCATAATAATAGTACATGTCAGCTTAAGCAGATCAGAACTAAAGGGGGGAAATGTATTTTGCCTTGATAAATGTTTTTTAAAGGACAGGAGGTTTTTGTAATATATAGAGAGAGAACAGGAGGAAGAAGGAATGGAAAAAGAGATCCTCAGTAAGAAAAACTGGGCTTATGGTCAGAAGAGAGGAAGAGAAATGACAATGTATTTTGGTTTCCAGTTCTGCTGAGGCTCTGGTACACATGAGAAGTGTTAAAGTAGATGAAGCTCATGATCTTAATTGAAGTGGGTATAGACAACTGCAACCCTCGTAAGGTACACACAGTTAGTCCAGTAAATAAGTAATTTTTATGTCTGCTTACATTACCTGAAGTATCTTCCTAATTAGTCTAAAAGTTTTCCAGGTTCTTACAGAGGAAGCACATTGAGAAGGGAGGTATTTCTCTTTTATCTCCAATATCTAAGTAAAAGCAAAGAGGCACCAATATTCAGCCTATTTCCCATGGCAAGATCTGCAACTAAATTCATCTCTAGTATGGATATATGTTCACACTCCCATGTGAGCATACTACCGGCAAACAGTTGCCCTGGACTGCCTCCTGCATGCACCACGTCTCGAGCATCCCATACAAGCCCTGCAGTTTACACAAGGGAAGAAAGCTCAGCTGCAGCTGAGCCACCATGCCAGCGATGTCATGGGGCATGGAGGCTCCATGGACAGCTGCAAGAAGAAGCTTCACTCCAGCTTAACAATTAGTTGTGGTTGTCCCAGAGAATAGACACGCTGAGTCAGTCCCTGGGAGTTAGTGGGGCTTACGTGTTTATTACTAAATCTGTGCAGATTTAAGCAAACCAAATCCCACCCATAAATTAGGCAGACTGAATCCCACTCTAGAGGCTATATATTCTTGTTAAAATCTAGAAGAGCATTCCAGCTAAAGAAACATGGCAACTCTTCAATAACTGAAACAATTCCAGGGAATTTTGCCTAACTCCACTGTGGAGCCTGAAAATGCTTGTCAACAACACTGTGCAAGAGAGAACAGTGCCCATAAATTTTGAATAATAAATTGATTAATCCTCTATCCTTTAGTTTCCAAACACTCATAGTTCCTGCTGCTCTTCTTCCCTCTCTTCCTTTTTCCACCATAACTGTTTTTTCCTGTTCCCCCTCCTCTCCCCTTTGCTGTGTAGATGTACCAAGAGGATGCAGTGCAGGTGTGGTTAAGAACTGCAGTTGCTGCCTGGTCCCACGGACTGTGCAGTAGCCACTTTCTCACTTGTCTGTTGAAACAGAAGATACCCGCATATAACACTCCATCTCAGGCCTCCTGCAATTTAGTTTTCTTCTTTGTAAAAAAAAGTTAAACCTGGACACGATCTGAAAAGGCTTTAAAATATCAAATGGAAGATGCTATTGTACTAATTTCAAACCTTAAACATATTGTTTTGAGGGAAAGAGAAAAGAGACCAGGATATTAAAGATCAGTGATATTACAAGGATCTACATTATGTTCACAAAAATGTGCTTCATGGCTCTAGGCTTTAGCTTAGGATTGTGCTTCACCAGACCCACTGATCACATTAGTGATACTGATCTCATGTTGGTTCAAACATTTGACAAATTATTGTTACATTTTTGCACCAATTTCATTGAGTGAAAGAACAAGATGTTGATCTGGATAACTGATATGATATGATACATTTCTAAAAGTAAATCTGCAGTTATTTCCTTCATTCTTTTGTGCCAAGTAGAATCACAGAATCATAGAATTAACTGGGTTGGAAGAGACCTCCGAGATCAAGTCCAATCCTTGATCCAACCTCACTGTGATTAGTAGATCATGGCACTCAGTGCCACATCCAGCCTCATCTTAAACACCTCCAGGGACGGTGAATCCACCACCTCTCTGGG
>JAWMRA010000078.1:125605144-125617394 GCA_035584735.1 Pseudotriccus pelzelni
CATCTTAAACACCTCCAGGGACGGTGAATCCACCACCTCTCTGGGCAGCCCATTCCAATGGCTGATCACTCTCTCTGGAAAGAACTTCTTTCTAATAGCCAACCTAAACCTTCCCTGGCAGAGCTTAAGCCCGTGCCCTCTTGTCCTACTGCTGATTGCCTGGGAGAAGAGACAGACCCTCACCTGGCTACAGTCTCCTCTCAGGTAGTTGTAGAAGATGATGAAGTCATCCCGAGCCTTCTCTTCTCCAGGCTAAACAACTCCAGCTCCCTCAGCCTCTCCTCACAGGACTTGTTTCAAGTCCCTTCACCAGTCTCGTTGCTCTTCTCTGGACTTGCTCCAGCACCTCAATGTCTTTCTTGTACTGAGGGGCCCAGAACTGAACACAATACTCAAGGTGTACTCAAAGTACCCAGTGGATCATTATTTTACCCAGAATAACTCCCATCTCTATAAATGACCCCATTATTATACAATAAAATGAGTCAGAAACTCTTGTTTTCCTGGAGGGTTTTACCTATTTATTCTAGGTTAAACAAAATCATCACAGATCACAATGGTTCCAGCTGCAGCTGAATTAAATGAGACCCCGTTTCCAGCCAATCTCTGGCATAAATAGCCACTCTTGACAAAGCTGTAGAATAACACATAATTCCTGTGAACTTTTTGCCTACTAAATTATCTCTTATGCAATCATCAGAGTAAATCAAACTAATGAACTTCCTAAAAAGAAGTGGAATATCACTGGTAATTTTGTTTTAGTGCAGTAAAATTAGTGATGAGCATGAGGGTTATGATTTGGACTGTGAAGTTCCTTTCACAAGTTAAGGGGCATTTGGAGCCACGGTTTTGATTCAGATCCTAGTCTTAATTAAACTACTTCATTATTAATCCCTGCTACTAGATGAGTTTGCCTTATTATTATTATTATTATGCGCATCCATATTGTAAAAACTGATAATAACAAATTGCTGTGCTCTCTAAGAGACATCTGTCTATTTTAATCAGAAGCACTTACATTACTGCAAGGGAAAAATACCTTTTTAAAATAAGCAGTATATGAGTTTTTGCTTGTCT
Organism: Pseudotriccus pelzelni; assembly: GCA_035584735.1. NCBI lineage: Eukaryota > Metazoa > Chordata > Aves > Passeriformes > Tyrannidae > Pseudotriccus > Pseudotriccus pelzelni. The sequence continues at coordinate 125,606,222 of JAWMRA010000078.1, forward strand.
GAGCCATATAGTTAAATCATTTATATTTCATTTATGAATTGCAAGAGGTGAGTTGCACTGTAGTTTTCATGGTGGTCTATAGAGCTGGTCAGATAAAGTCTAGTAGAAAATTTTCCATCAAAATCAAAATTTCAGGAAAAGACAGTGAGTTTCTTAAATTTAGTGTTAATGTTCCAATTTAATCTCTCTTCCACTCCACTTCTCTTCCCTTCTTTCCCTTCCCCTCCCCCTCTCTTTTGCCTATCTCATGGGTGTACCCAGAGACACCAGAGTATCTAAATTAGGCAAATCTTATTTTTACTAGGTCACACCAGATCTTCCAGTCAAGATAACCTTCTTTGTGGCCATTAATAGTTCATTTTCACACCTTCCACTAGCATTTCTCATCCCTAACCTTTTCAGCATCACACACATAATTGCCCTTTAAATATAAACATAAAGCTTGGCCAAAGAAGAACTTGAAATGTTGTGAGATGGTAGTGATTGCAAAGTCTCCATCAACAAAAGTTGCCTTACAATTGCATGTTTTCAGAATGTTGTTTGCCACTGAAATATTTTTTTAAACTTCAACATTTAAACGCTTTAATCTTACAGGTTTTTGGTGGAAAATGCAGTTTACAGCTTTATCAAACTTACTGTGCAATGAGCCTGATTTAAGGAACACTTTCCCCCTCCTTAGCTGAAAGTTTTAAGGAGATAAAGGTGGGTGTGACCCAAGCAGTCTGATTCTTCAAGCTAGATTTACTGAGGAACTAATGCATTCTCTTGATTGACTTATTCTGTGTGTCTATGCTATGAGCCTCATTTTCCTCAGTTTCTCACAGCAATGTTTGTTATCTACATCTACATTGTTCCTATATCCACATTATCTAGTTCAGTAAGGAGAAAGACATCATTCAAAATATTCAATAAAATTGCAGTGTGTGTTGGTATCCTTGTATTTTGTACGCCTACTGGGTTTGATGAGCTCTAGAAACTAGTTTCCTTACAAGTCTAACTCAAAACGATCATCATTTTAAGTCATTTTTTGTGATACTGCTTTTTTTTATGTTTCTATGTCACATTAGGGTTTTTCGTTCTCTTAATCAGCAATTCTCCTTTTCACTCAATAACCCCCTCATCCTGTGTTTTGTAGAGGAATGAATCATCAATATATCACTTTTCACCAACATTACTACCTCTCCTTTCTTATTAACAGGAAGTTGATTGCTGCAAAATTTCTATACTTGATAAGGTAAAAATGTCATGCACCTTTCTCCTTAACCTGGTATGATTGTTAAAAATGTTAAAATGAATACTATTCCCTGAAACATATATTTCAGAAAGGGGCGGGGGGGGGGGGGGTTGGTTTGGTTTGGGTTTGGGTTGGGGTTTTTTTGTTATTTTTTTCTCATTCACAAAATGAGAAAAAGAATGGGAACCTTTTAAAAAAAAAAATCTTCTTTCTTTCCTGCAAAAGATGGAAATCAAGGTAAAATCTTATCCCCACTCAGTGTTGGTGGGATTGAGGTGGGCATTAACTTTGAAAATGAATTCTGACAGAGTATTTACAATCCCAGATCTTTGAGGCAGTCTTGAATTACCTCTTCACATAATGATAACATCACAGAGGAATTATTAAAATGTGGCTCAGTGTTTCAGGAAAATCTTATTATGGTTCCTCATTTTTGTGAATGTGAATGTAATTCACATTTTTGTCAGGAACTTCAATTTTCCGTTTTCTGTCTCCTTTTACTGACTGAAGATTAGAAGTTTTATTAGAAAACACGTAATCCTTAGTTTCACTTGCTGCAAGTGGTCTGTCTGCTCATTTGATTCAAGTCATTTATGCACAACTGCTATGTAAAAATATATATATAATCCTTTATGGACAGAGGAAAGCACTTTGTCTCTGAAGAGAAGGGATAAGGTACATATGTACAGAAGGCCCAAACTGCTCTCAGGCATTAACTGATCAACAATATAATTCGTGTTACTTCTCTTGGTCAGACTCCTCTCACACCAACCCAGATGCAGCAACTTGCACTTGGAGTTGTAAAGTAATCTCATTTCCTTATTCCATCTCATTACTCTCATCTTCATCTTGTACCATCAATAAACTCCTCTTCCTGGAATATCCAATATTCAATGTGCTCTGCTTTTAACCAGTTGTACATACAAGTGTGGGGCTCAACAACTGTGTGCTTTCACAAGGAAACCAAGCAAAACCAGAACCAGTCTTTGCCTAAGTCAATTAGATCTGCTCATTTTATTTATCTAACTCTCTTTTTCCAGGGTTTCAGCCAGCCTCTCAGGAAGGCTGATAAATTAAGTAATGCATTGCTAACATGTTTTCAATAACATATTATGCCATTTTTTAAGACCAGATCCAATAGTCACATAATTGGGATGAATTTTTCAACACGGCTGGAAATAAAAGGACAAGGAGAAATGTATTTTCACGACTGAACTTGTGTGATCAGAAGAAATAGGAAGGAACAGCTGCCAGTAAAGGGACTAATTTAAAATTGATAATAATTCTTTTGCTTTCTGTCTGGGAAACATTCTCATTTTTCTGAATAGTGATTCTAGACACTTTGACCCTTTATGTCTGCATAACAACTCTGCCAAACACGTAATGTTAAAAACCTGCTTTAATAATAATTAAACAAATTTTACTTTTAGTCTGCAAGCTATCTTTAATTTAGATTTAGTTTTTCTGACAAAGTATTTAAATTAACACAGCCAGCACCCTTTGAAAAATCAGTGAAAACAATAACTTCACACATATGATGCCTTCAATTATATTTCATGCATCTATGAGTCACAGTTTCTGCTTTATGACTGCTTAAGAAGACATGACCCCAGAACTTTTTTATCACATTAGCAAAATCTCATATATTAGCTCAAATTATAGAGTAATAAAATAATTGAGTTTGGCAAGACTTCCACATATCATCTAGACCAACCTGTCATTCATGTCTTAACCCACCCAGTAGTCTGTATTATTTCTTTCAAGATGACTGCTTTTAGATGTCACTGGATTTTTTATGAGACAATAGGAACACACTGAAGGACAGAAGGTTCCCTCTGAACATCTAAAAACATATTTTAACTTTTTCACTGTGAGGGTGGCCAAGCACTGACACAGGTTTCCGAGGGAGATTCTGGATTCTTTGTCCTTGCAGATACTCTAAAGCCATCTGGACATGGTCCTGGACAACTGCTTTTAGATGGCCCTGCTTGGGCAGTGGGGAGTTGGACCAGATGAATTCCAGAGGTCCCTTCCAACCTCAGTTGTCCTGTGATTCTGTGATTCTTCAATCCCCCATGCTAAAAGACTAGAAAGCAGCTTTGCAGAAAAAGGACTGGAGGTTAGGGTATCTTTCTGCTATAAGCAGAAGCTCGGCCCATATAACACCTCCATAGAGCTGTTTCAAAGTAAATATTTCTCTTTTTCTATCATATTTTCATTAAACCTTCAACGAACAGGCTGAAATATTTCCATTAGTTTTCTACTGTTGTTTTGAGGAATGATAGCAGTTACGACTGGAGAATAATTATTGTGTAAGTACCTGAGGTGAAACTTCAGAGAATTATAGAATTGTAACATGTAAAACAGACTAGAGCCAGGCATTATACTGGTTTTGGAACAAACCTTGGCATGCTTTTGACCTAAGCCAACTAGCACACTCCCAAATTATTCCTGGACATATCAGAGAAAGCATCATAAGCAGGAGACCATACCCAAAGGCAGTCCACATGCAGCCAACCTGCTATGGAGACAAGCAGGGTAAGGGAGTTCAGGAATACAAATACGGTTTATGGTTCATTTGCCTGGCAATGAGTTTTGCTTATGGAGAAACCATGCAAAAGTACAACCAGGGAACTACAGACTCACCATTCAAGGTTACTGTGCATGGTGTTTTGCTCTGCCTGTTCATCAGACATCAGTGCGTGTTCAGAAAATAATCAAGTAGAAAAGCCATCTAGAATACAAAGATGCACCCATGCCATTGACAGGTAGCTGTGCATACAGCTCAGTTTGAGCAAAATGGGAGTGATCTCTTCTCTGTTACTGGTTCTCCCTGGCAAGCATAAGCATTAACTTTCTATCCCAGTCAGTCTTTTTTATGAGAGTGTGCAGCCTGCTTTGGATACAAGATTTTGCTTTCCTGAAAGGTGACACGATCCAGTACCACTTCAGTCCTGTGCTGAGGTGAGGCAATTTCTAGGTCTTGTGTTTCAAAGACTCCATTCTCACTTGCTTATTTATCATTCCCCAGTAGAAATCTATCCCATCCCTTTCTCCCTTCTCCTCAGCTTTGCAGCCCTGCCCCCTCCCTTTGACCAGCTCTGGCCTGTGTCAGGTCCTGCCATGTCCTTGGTAGATCACTTTTATTCATTAACAGGGCACAAAATCGTACAGCTTTCTAGTTTTGCTTTCTGCAGCTTTAGCATGTGAAAGTGCCTCACAGAGGGAACTGTGTTAGGGTCAGTACAAAATAAACACCAGGTTACATGTTTGGGAGTGAGGTGGGGAAAAAGAAAGAAGAACAAAAGATGCCTCTTTCAGCAAGATTTTTGTTGCTGGTGTTTGAATTTGTAACACTATCTAAGAAAATTAATTGTGTTTGTCTGGTGGCTGTGCAAGTTGCTGCTAATGCACATTCTGTTCCTATTTTTCAAATGCAGATGACCTTCGTATAGTGAAAATTAAAAAAGTATATTCATCTGCCACCATGCTATATAGAGACAGTTGGCAGTTGGAGTTTACCCTCAAAAGAGAATAAAAAAAGTAAATACATGTTCTTCTCACTTGTGTGTTTTTCTTTGTCCTTTTTTTGCTTTTATTCTACCTGGTTTACTTCATTCATTCATTTGGAGTGTGCAGTCTGAATAGTTTCCTGAAGTGGACAAACAGATTCAATCTCTCTGTTGATTGAGAAGTCTCAGTGGCTATTCATATTCATTTCCCTTTCTCATTCACCCCTCTTTCCCTTCAGATACTGTCAGACATGGGGTTTAATTCAGGTAGTTTCTATTTTATGCTTTGGAATGCATTATTCATAGTAGTGCCTAGGTGACACTGGTATATGAGAATTAGTCATCTCTTATGCATTGGTTTGCCAGTAATTTGTCTGACTCTCAGACTGATTGAAGAAAGTATCTAATTATCCCAGAAAAATTTCTTTACAAATACATGAATGGATTTTTCAGTTCATTAAAATTCCACTGTGGTTTCTTTATAGATAATTTTTCCAATAGATAATTGCAATCTACATTTAAACAATGTAAATCTTTATAGTTTGCTAGAACTTCTGTGAATGGCTGAATAGACGCCAGGGATTTTCACAGAAGCTAATTTTGGTTTACTTAAGCTCATATTGTCAGACTTTCTTCAAAGTCAGTGAAGAGGTAGTCTTCCAAGGACAGCACAGAGCAGGAGGCTTCCTTAGGTGATCAGATCACCCACTACATTAGAAGTTTGTTATGTCTGCTCTTCCTTTGGTAATAAGCTTAGATAATTAAGGGGGTGACTCAAAGCTTTATCCTGCACAGAAGTTTAGATAGACTCTCTTGCAGTTTACTGGGTGTGGGCAAGTAGCTATCTTGCATCTGAGGTATCCCGTGTCACGTGTGGATACATGATCTCTTATACAGTACATGAAAAATCACTGTGCAAGTTACTAACATGAAGAGAAATGTTTGGGTCAGTATTTGTTGTCCTCACTGTGTCTCAATCCATATCACTGTCATCCTACTATCTGCTGTGCCTGAGGGGGTACTGAGCCATCGAGACCACCGATAACACTGCTTGAATCATAAAAAAAATTGGTGAGGGAATTCAAAAAGTTCAGAGCCTTACTGTGGAAGATGATCTTGGCCCATAGAGTCCTATCATCTTAGGAATGGGTACCAGTACAAAGGCAACAGGTATGACAGTCTGAAAAGGTGATCTCATTGGCAATACCCTAGAAAAGTAGACAAATTTGAGGTCATGACCTGAACAGATGGGAGCCCTGGAAGAATAACATATTCAGTGTGAAAATAAGAATTGCTGGACTAGAACAGCCCAAACAAGCCCCTAAGAGAACATTCTACAGCTAAAAGAGGAAATAGAATAAAGGTGGGGGAAAAGTTCCCTGCTACTGATATGCAACACTGGACATCAAATTTTGGACTGAAGAAAGCAAGGGGAAAGCAAGATTCTGGTCTCAGTCCTCTGTGTCTTGGCATGTGTACTGAGAGGAACAAGGGAGTCAGTAAGCAGGACAAGAAAGTATGATATGGCAATCAGTGAAGACAGACCAAATATTTCCAAATAGGAAAGGTGAATTGGTGGGCTCCATGAGAGATATAGACCCTCACCAACGGGGTGAGAGTGGAACAAGCCTTAAAGCAGTTAATCAATAAAGGGATAAATCATAGTCTCTTTGCAGGTGGATAAAAATGACTTATGCCAGGCTTGCTCCTGAGGATGAAACGTGGAACACAGAAATACAAGTAAGAGAAAAATATTTGTAATTCAAAAGGCTCAGAGCTGCCACCAGCTGCAAATTGGAACTTTGCCATGAGTGGGTTTATGTATTTATACCTGCTTTGTCCAGACGTATTGGGGAACAAACATGTTCCAGTTACTGTCCTTGTCTGTTCTGCCCTCTCTTATTGTCAGTAGCTGGAGATCACCCTTCTCCCCTTCAGGTGAATGAAGTGTCCCAGCTCTGGGCTGTCTCAACTTATATTCAAACAGAGCACTTGGGACCCAGTGGAAAGAGAATGCTGAAACAGAAATAAAAAAAAAAAAAAAAAAAGAAAAGAAAAAAAATAAAGCTATCTATCTTTGTCAGAATGCCATCAGTGATGTTCAGGGCACTACACATGTCTTGCCAAACACTTGCTGTCTCAGTAGCTTGGTACAAAGGCCAGAAATGGCAAAATAGTAAGTTATATGATAGTAGTCCCCTCTAAGGACTTCATGGTAGCTGCCCACTCAGCATCAGTGATTCTGAGTCTGCCCAGCAGCCGAATACACAAGGAAATGTCAAATCCTCAATCTTCCAGAAAACTTTAAAAATAGCAATTCAGATCAATGCTTTCACATTAAATTGTACTTAAGAATAAGCAAAGTATATCACAAACCTGTCAGAGTGAGAGACTTGATATATTCATTCTTGGGGCTGATTGAGAGTTATTTAAAGATCTCGTAAAAACGTACATTTTTTTGTTAGGAAGTATTATTTTTCATTCAGGTCTATCTTTTTTTTTTTTTCTTTTTTTACTGCTCAGCTGCTTGGAAATAAATCATGTTGTTACTGAAAACTGAAAACAAGGTTTATCTCACTGGGGTATAATAAATCTTAGCTAAAATACAGATCTATTTTTTTAATGTAATGATTTTATGTTTGAAAAATGTTAAAGTTGTGACAAAAATCAACAAAAGCCAGGAAATTCAAAGCTAATTTTGAATTGTGTCCATAAAGCACCTCATTAAGCCCAGTCATTGTATCCCATGTGGAATCATACAGTTTCCAGAGACATATGTAATTGTTCATAACAAAAGGGCGTATTAAGGACAGAATCAGTGGATGTCCCCAGTCCAACAAAAAAATAATCCTTATGTTCATATGCTCTGTAATCCATGAGAGATGGTTCCATCTGTATCTAAGCAATGAAACACTCTGATTAGGGTAATCTGGAAAAAAATTAAAAAGCCCCAATGGAAAAAAACAAAGCCTTGAGTTAGGTATCAAGTCAAGGCACATGGGGGGAAAGCTCCATTGTCTTCATCCAGTCACAATTTTGAAGATGACTTGTTGATTTAGCATTCGAACTGTTTGCATACTTTTTGCTGAGGAGTTTCTTAAGTAAAGATAACATTTTATGAAAGAATTATCTCTTATAGCAAGATCTCAGTCATCAAGCATTTCACTGATGCATAGTCAAGTAAGGACTGCCCTCCCAGTTTTCCTGCAGAATCACCACAGGAAAATTTAAAACATGAATGTCTTACAATTTCCTAATACACTGTGTCACAAACACATTTAATTTGAAGTTTGAATTTCTTTTTATTTTTTTCCTTACAAAAGTTAAATTGTGGGGGAAAAAAGCCCGGTTTTTCTTTGTTTATGAAACATGTGCAAACGCTGCATAGCTGTTCTGCTGTCCCTGGGAGTACAGTCCAATACATCGACTCAGCAGGGAGAGGTACATTTTATTTTATTGCACAAAAGGGCAGTATAAAAAGGTTTTATTTTCAAAACTTTACTTACCTTGACATGTAAAGCATCTGGGAAGTCTAAACCTCAAAAAGTGTGTAGTAATCTGCAGTGATCTCAGACAGATGATGCTCCTGAGTCCTGCTGGTGGGCAGAGTATTGAGTGTTGGCTGATGCTGGGCTAGGAGGAAGGATTGTGAAGTCATGGGTCAGAGCCACAGCCACAACATAGAAGCCAAGAGGAGCTGTTCGTCTTCTTGGAAATGCAGGGACTGGGTGGTCTGAACCTGAGGAGGCAGGGTAGAAATGAGCCTCCTTATGCTGAGCTGCAGCCAGTGCCCATTCTGGCAGTTTGTTCCTTGAGGGCAAGGCTGCTGGGACACCATCTTAGCTGCCAGAGGGAAGAGAAACCATTGGAGGAGTGTGCTGGCCTGGCAGAAATCCCAGGAGAGAAGGTAGAATCAAAGGAAAACAGGTATGCTATTTGCATGAAAGGACTAACTGAATGGTTTCAGAAGGACATGGACAGGAGTTCTGTGGGAGGAGGAACCCTCTGTTCCACCCATACGGCATGGAATGAAGCAGGCAAGGCATATCCATACATAGCTGAATGCTTGAGAGCATCCCTATATAAAACAAAAAGCAGACAGGCAGAAACAGCTCAGCGTTGTCACTGCAGGGGACAATGCTCATTCCATGCTTGGAGAACATAGGTAACAAAAGCACACTCTTAGAATGCTCTTGGAGAAAAAGGAACTTCAAGCATGGTGGATTAGAGAGCTTTGAACTGGATGTCTTTTGGAAAAAGAAAACAAAAGAAAACCAGAAGGAAAAATATTTTTATTACAAGATCTCTGAAAACCTCAGCTACTACCATTTGCTTTCTAGAAACCTGGAAGCATTGCAGTATTCCAGCTTCCACTGGAACTGCTTCTGTTCAGATCCTGCCTGCGTGAGCATGGGTTTAGAGGTGTTTATAAGACTCTCTGTGGGGATTCAAACAATATGCTGAGCAACTGCATTCTGGTTATCAAGATCCATTAAGCTGTCTCAAATCAGGAGGCCCAAAATTGAAATATCAAAAATCATCAGTCACTTTGAAAATTTAGGTCATCTTTTTCCCTGTCATTTCTCTTTCTCAGCTAGAACTCTCTTTGATCTATGGCCCTTTTACTTTTTTTTTTCCTAGCTAAGTGAGATTAAGCTGCAAGAGAAGAGCCAGATTTGATTTAACTGTCACTCAGAATCAGCAGCTTCAGGGCTACAAAGTGTGCAAAGCTGCTTTGAATTGACTGTTGCAAAGGCATTTTTAGGTGAATAGACCTATGTTTGTTACCTTAATGTTTTCTCAAAGAATACTATCAATGCATAAGCTTTTTTTTTGACCTAGGGTATCTATAAACTAACCTAACCAGCAGAGAAACATCCCAGGTATTTTAATGTTGTTATTCTCTTAATTTTGATTTAAGAAATTTGTTTTACATTGTTTGGGATTTATTCCACTTTAAAAAAAAATCAGAAACTCAGTCTCTGGGTACCTGTAAATAGTATGCCATGCCCAGATTCAAAATAGTTTTGCTTACACTTGGAGTCTGTTGGCACAACCTTATAAATTGATTAGTAGTAGCAGGTGAATTAACACATGCTTGGTGTTGAGATACTTCTTCAATTCAAAGCTCATTTGCCACCACTCTTAACATATATTTAGACATGCTACACCCCCATATTATATCCCTTTTGACTTCAAGGCATAAAGCAGGATTTAGGCACCTAATAAAGCAAACATGTTCACTGCTTAAGGTGCTGCAAAGCTCTGAAAGCCACTAGTGCTTCCTCCTTAGACTAATCATTTCTTACTTTTTCCTCAGAACTTCTCTAGATGCAATTATTTGGTACTTTGATCTTGCTTAAGCTTCACTGAGGTTTGGAAGCTCATCACCTGAGATCCCCAGGGCTGTAATCACACCTGGCTGCAGAACCAAGCTCCAGTTCTTTGGACAATGTACATCCACAAACCCAAATTCTCCCCTTCCCTCCCCATAGTTGGGTGTCAATGTCTAAACTGCCTCTTGACCACCGTTTCTAATGAATGCCATTCCTCTGGAAAACTGTGCCAAGGAATATGTTACTAACTAAACAGCCCACTTGACTGCAAGCAAGTGCCTCTGTTACTAAGTGGTGTAGATGCAGCTTTAGGCTGTACTACTGCACAGGGGCAGACAGGTCTTTAAGTGCTTAGTTTGTCAATGCACACTTTTTTCAAGGAAACAATTTAACACTTTATGAAGAAAAAAGCAAAGAGTGCACTTTCAAACCTGCTGGACTGTATGAGTCAGTTAAACTCACTAGAAACCACCTAGTATCCTGATTTTCTGTTTTGTTACAATCTCTCACAAGAAATTTTTCATATAGGTACCCATGTTCATTTCAGTCTGTTATTGGATAGCTTGAGTTCTTTTACTCATTCCCATTATGGTCAGCATGTTTAAAAATAATCTAATTTTTATTTTAGAGACTAAACAGTTGTTGTGGTTTAACCCCAGCCAGCAGCCAAGCCCCATGCAGTCACTCACTCATTCCCCCACCAGCAGGATAGGGGAGATAATCACAACAGTAAAAGCCAGAGGACTCGTGGCTTGAGATAATGACAGTTTAACAGGGAAAGGAAAAGCCATGAACAGAACCAAAGCAAAACAAGGAGTTAATTCATTGCTTCCCATGGGCAGGCAGGTGTTCAGCTTTCAAGGACAGCAGGGCCCAATCACACATAATAGCTACTTGGGAAAACAAATGGCATCACTCCAAATGTCTCCCCTACCTCCTTCTTCCCCTCGCTTTATATACTGAGCATGATGTCACATGACATGCTGGAGCAGGTCCAGAGAAGAGCAACGAGGATGGTGAAGGGACTTGAGCACAAGTCCTGTGAAGAGAGGCTGAGGGAGCTGGGGTTGTTTAGTCTGGAGAAGAGAAGG
>JAWMRA010000078.1:125620193-125635123 GCA_035584735.1 Pseudotriccus pelzelni
GTGTCTCACCTAAAAAATCCAATGCGCAGTCTTGAAGGTGTAAAGACCTTCCCCGGATCTTCGTTCGCGAAGACTGGACATGATTATATTTATCTAATACAGTCATAGAATGGTTGGGGCTGAAAGGACCCTAAAAAATCATCTAGTTCCAACCCCCCTGCCACGGTCAGGGACACCTTTCACTAGGCTGGGTAGCTCAGAGCTCCATCCAGCCTAGCCTTGAACATTTCCAGGGATAGGGCATCCACTTCTCTGGGCAAACAGTTTCAGTGCATCACCACCCTCACAGTAAAGAATTTGTTCCTGATATCTCATCTAAACCTTTCAGTTTGAATCCATTCCCCCTTGTCGTGTCATTACATGCCTTTGTAAAAAATCCCTCTCTGGTTTTCTTGTAGGCCGCTTTAGGTCTATAAGGCTGCTATATGTTCTCCTTGTAGCCTGCCCTTCTCCAGGCTGAAAAGGCAAGTTCCCTGGATAAGGAAAGCATGCCCTTCCTACCAGTGTGTGGCAACAACTGGGAGCAGAAGGCAAGTTTAGCCTCAGAGGCTGGTTGACATTTTCCATCACCAGTCCTCAGGTATGGATGTCTCTAAGATGCCTGTACTCCTGTGTGGAAGTTGTGGAAGCAAACTGTGGTCTGCAGCTGGTCCCTGGAATAATGTCCCTGCTGCAGTGCTTTCACCCCTAATTCAGATGTGAGGGTGCATAGTGAGTGAATGGTGAGAAGCTCAATGTCTCACAGTGATCCATTCACCACAAAAATTTGGGACCCACTAATCTAAAGTGATCTGTTAACTTCAAACTGTGCTCTCCTGGAGCCTATAAACCGAAAATCAGAATTCTTGCTTTAGGACACACCCTGTCCTGCTCCCAACAAGTCCATAGAGGTTTCCTATGTTTTCCTGGCCAATATGTAACCATGCAATGGAATTTAAATGAAAATCAGAAAATCAGAAGGAAAAATTATGAATAATGAAGGGTAGAGACACATAGTTCCAGTGGGAAAGTGTCCTATAGAGATCTTACAGTTAAAGACTGGTATCTACAGTCAGAGGCACCCTGGAGGTGTACTCGTGATGGCTGGAAACATTTCAAAAGCCTTATAGCATTAAAATAAAGGTTTATCTAAAAATACAGCTGTTTTAAACAAAACACACTGAGGAAGAGGTATGAAGAGTCTCAATCATTCTGTAAATATTCATATATGGAGAACATCTTTTTTTTTCTCTCTGAAATGATAGTTTAAAAATTTGCCTTATTTTACTGCTCTGAAAAAGGGTTTGAAATTACAATGTAACTTTTGCTTGAGCTGAAAAATTTTGAGAGACATTTCCCAGAAGATCCAAAAATATTTTGCTTTCTTCTAGGCAAGAACAAAAGGAAATTTCAAAACCTCTGAATTTCTTGTGCAATGGATGTTGCAGATCTACACAGCTGTGAACATTCTGCATTTTTTCATAATTTTTGATAATTTTGCAACATATGAAGCTATCTCATAAATATTTTTGATACTGTAGTTTATCAGATCTGAAAATAAACCAATTAGAAGATCATCCATGTTAAGCTGATGACCTCTTGATATTTCCTCTTGATTATTGTGCTTCATAATGACATTTCTAACTTAGTGTGCATGTGTGCGTTTGTTGAAATATAATTAACCACTGCATCAGAAACAGATGCATTATTTCATATGTTGTTATTGCCAAGGTTTTATATTTATATATATATAGAGAGAGATATACATTTTTGATGCAGAAGGCTAAATTTCTTCCAAATCAAGCAAGAAATATCAATCAAGGGATTGTACTGCATGTGCATAGGAAAAAGAACAAAAACATGTAAAAGAGTAAACATTTTTAATAGAAATATTAAAGCATGTTATTGTAGATGTGCAGTGAACTTTGTTGGCCACACAAATTGACTGCCACCAGTAGGTGTCTTAATAAATACTATCTCCTAATTTTAAACAATAGAGATAGGCACAAAATGCTAATGTTTATTTATTGTATGTGTGATATACATGTAGGAAATAGCATGCTAATGTGCTATTAAATATTTTACATTTTTAATTTCTGATATTTAATAATATCTACAAGTGGTGACTGCAAGTTTTAAGTGATCTCACAGGATTTTCAATAACTTCTGTGTGTTTGACTCCACCGTGTTTGCTATAAAAAAAAAAAAAAAAAAACTGAGCCACTTTTTTTCAGTGGCCAAGCTGAATAAAATAAATAAAAATTAAGAAAAAAAAAACCCAGAAAAAAGTTTAACGTAAATTTAATTTATACATTTATTTTAATTATATGGATGTAGGTTATTGTTATCTGGGAACATAAATAATGGTAACAATAAAACTAAATTATCTAAGGTGATACATTTTTATATTTACCAATCCAGTCACTGCCCTGAACAATTTCTCCATCATGGAAAGTCAGCTATCCTGCCAATATGTCTATATTAACATCCCTGCTAAGGCAGGAGACCAGTAATAGATTTTCCATACATAATCCAGTTATGAACCCGCTTTATTGGAATAAGATACTTTAAATCCCAGTGGTTAGGAAGATGCAGAACTTTAAAGTATTCACTCTGAGGCAAATTATTATGTATATTGATATTCAGGTCAGTAAGGTTTTGGTTAAAAAATCTGTACTCAAAGAAAGTGAGAAAAACATCTTCTAAAAGAAGAGAAGATGTTGTATGCTTGAAGAATATTTTTTATTTTGGTTGCTTTTATTCTGTATTTTTAATTGGTGCTAGAGGAAAACATTTAGCTGACCTTATGACAATTCTTTGCAGCTACTCAGAAACTGGAATATCAGGGGTAAACATGGCAGTAAATCAGTAGAGATTATTAAGCAGATCTAATTTGAACAAAGTCAATATGTCTTCCTCATTTTTTAAGGAATTAAAGCAGCAAATCACCATCATGTTAGGATGCCAAGCATGTCAGATCTACAGTATCTGAAATGTGCCAGAAAGTGTAAAATCCTTCTTAGGTGCTGTTCCAGCTTGCTAAGAATCTGTGAGCAGGAAGACTTCTCCCCTTCCTTTGCTACTCAATTCTTCTGAGTGTTTCCCACAGTAGAATTCATTAAGAAAACTCAGAAATGCCAGGAACTACATTTTAAAAGGCAGTAACATCTTTGCTAACTCTGACTCTGTTCCCATCGCAAACTATTTCTTTGCTTTGAAAGAGGACTCTGTTCCTGTTGGCTGCATGAGGAGAAAGGAAATGGGAAAAAATCTGCTTGCAGAAACATCCTCAGGAAGCACATACATGTCCCAGAAAAGACTTTACCATTATTCAAAGATTTGGTCAATGCCCACTATGGACATTTGTGTCTGGGGTATCCTTATACCCTCAGCATGTTTAGCTACTTTACTTGGACCTTTAGTAGCTGATAAGCTCTCAAGAGCTCAGGATCTTCAAACAAGAAAGTGAAGTGTTCCTAGTTGAAGTTCCTTGTACAGAAGTTAAAATGAATGAAAATAAATTGCCTTTTCTCTCCCACTAAGGTTTTGATCCTGATTTGCTCTGCAATCACACTGTTAGAGCTGTTTGACTCTAGGCAGCCTAGTCCAGTTGCTGGAAAGTATAGTATGGCATCAATGTGATCAGTGGTAAAATGAACAATAAATTGCAAATATCAACCTTTCATGCAGGTTTTACACTTTGATAAGAGCTGAGATGGTGCACTGAAATAAAATTTTTCTCCTTCTGCACTTTAGCATTTTCAGGTTGGAAAAGACTAATACATTTCAGGTCGTATAGCTTGCTCCCTAAAGTGAGATATTTACTAATTTAGAAGATGCTATCAAAATAGCAAGAAAGAGGAAATGAAAGCGAGAGGAAAATAGTGATACCTTTCCTGGCAAAATAATCTCTGGGGCTTTGACCCAGCAAAAAATCCTCTTTGCTAAATCTTGAATGTGCTGGCAAGAGTTCCAAATAAGATATCAGGAAAGGCAGACAGATTTCTGTTGTGCAGGAGATTGTATTAACCTATCACCCCTACTGAAATGATTACTTTATTTGGAATGATTCTTCCTTAAAAACCATAGTGATTTTGTGTACTAACTAGAGAGGGAGACAGAGCATCAATCAAATCTTTTGGCAATATTATCATCTGACAGGCTGGAATTAGACTGTAGATATGACATGGTTCAGGATTCTACTTTCATTTTCCTTTGGTGCAAGATTCACCTATTAATCATCTTGCATGCAAATAGATGTATTTAATCATATTTGAGAAAATGAATGTTGTACTATGTAAGCACTCAGCTGTGAAAGCACTCAGCTGGTTAATGTAAGGTATTTTGAGATAAAATGGTATCACAAGCAGCAACAACAACAAAAAAGATAATGTATTTTTAAAAATTAATGTCTTCTCTTATACTGAAGACATTTTGTCAAGAAATGGTCACTCCTCTGTGCTGTTCCTATACACAGTAGTCAAATAAAATATGTAGATTTTTACAACAAAGTTTTGCAATTTTTTAAATATTTATCTTGATTTTAAAATTGTATCTGATATAATTGATATAAGCATTCTTTTCCTGTTTTTTTCTGCTTAGTTATTAACAGACGTTACAGTGCTGTAGTCTTGAAAAAAATAAAAGCTTGCTGAATGGCTAATGTTAAATATGCATGTATTCCTTATTTGTGGAAAATTATATTGAGGTGAATGTACTAATCCAGAAGGCAAATTTGATGCAGATTCCAAATAGGGACAATAATAAAGACAACTGTTAGTGTTAAAAGAAGTACTGCTGATATGAATTTTTGCAAGATGCACCACTTTCCTTTGTAGTAACTTTGCATGCAAATATCTCTTAGGCATATAAAAGGAATATCCTTGTTACACACAACAGAGCCATCTGAACATGACTAAGAATATCAGATCCAAACCACCAAGAATATTAGATCCAAAACACCTTCTTTTCAAAAGAAATTTTCTTGTATCAGAACTATATAAGTAGACATTCTAACTTACTAATTTAACTAACAGAAAATAAAATCCTCAGAGCTGTACTGAGTATGCCACAGAAGTACTAACATACCATTTCCTTTGAAAACATCATGAATAAGCATTTCACATAAGCTTGCCTAAATTCATGTTGTTTCACCTTGCAGACTGAAGTCTGTTTTCTACCTTAGCATTTTTTTTCTCAAATAATTAGAATATGCTGACGTGCTTGAAGCTGAAGCATTTCCTTTTGGTCTTAATTTAGAAACTGTAGGATCATCTGCCTGCGAATTAACCCATTGAAAGGTAATGTCTTGATTATAAGCACTTAAGCTCCCATGTGTATGGTTTAATCAGAGATTCTACAAAATCAAGGAATTCCTGGAACAGTCCTGGAACAATCCATCATAACAAATTTCATTAGCTAAAAAAATGGAGATCTGTCGGAACTGTTATGTGAATTTAAAAACACTGTTCACCCTCGTTAGTAACATGGGATATGCATGTATATGCTTATACCTTGACAAACTTTTAGCTCTCCTGTTCCAAAGACAGTTGATTGCTAGGCTTTCTGCTCATCATTCTTCATATTTTGTGTCCACCTTCTTCTTGACTTGGTCCACAGATCACTGAAGCAGTTACCTTCACTGTCTTCCAGCTGGTCTCTGCAGCTGTCTGACCTATCCTTCATTCTCTCCATTGCCAACACTTTAGTCTTATGATGGAGCATCAAAAAGCCATTGCTACATACACAGTGTTTTCTTTGATATTGTTGTCCATTAAAAAAGAAAAATTCTAACCAGACTATGGAAAACATCCCGTCCCTGAGAGTAAGACTCTACACCAGAAACAAAATCTCAAAGAACCAGTGAAGCTCAGAGTCCCACCTTAGGTCATTTGGTCATCGTCAGGTTGCAGGAGCTGAGTGTTTGAGCTCTTCTAGATTAGAGGTGTTTCGGGCCTTCAGCTCTGACCCTCTAGATTTGGTCCCTCTGCCACTGCTACTTTACATTTTCTAAAAAAATGGGCAAGTGTTTGAAAATTGTCTTCCATCAGCAGTGTTTGGCTAATGCATCTCTATTTTATGTGAGGTATACCTAGAGAGAGAATATAATGAACTACTGTCCTGAGGCATTTATCTTTGCAACTTTGAGAGGGATAACTTAGGAGCAATGTACAGCAGCCATGAAGATAAATAACACTTCAGGGCATAGTATCATTTATAAAATATTCTCAGTACTCTAGGTTCCATTTCATTAGAATTTTTAAAAGAACCATTTTTTTGGTTAGTTTCCAGAGCTAACAGTCAAGGAGGCTAATTACAAATTGCTTGTGGCCTTGGAAACAAAGACATATTTGTGCAAACACTGCCTTAAACAACAATAAAAAATGTGAGTAGGACCAACTTCACCTTGTAAGTGAATTACACACAAGACAGTTTTTCTTCTCACAAATTTTATCATGCCCCAGCATTTATAAAGTATAAAAAAGTGACAAAACTATTAGGGAAAAGATAACTAACTTGGATAGACAGATAGATAGCTTCCCGTGGTGACCACCTGATTTTAATCAGCATGTGAAGCCCTTCCTCTTTACCTATCTCCAATGAGTTCTCTCTAGGAGCATATTCAGGAAGGATGCGGGTCAAAAGCAGGAAGCCCAAGGGAGATAAACAGGAATGGTTAGGTCTGTAGGCATCAAGGATTGAAAGATTTTGCGTTGTTCAACCTGAAGAAAAGATTTCTGGAGGAAGAGCATGGCAGTTACTGGTATACAAATCAGTAGAAAAATTTGCAGTGAGAGACAGGATAAAATCTTCTTAATAAATAGGAGATTTTTAAAAGATAGTGAGAGAAGTTCAGGCTAGACACCAGGAAAACCTTTGTAATGTAAAATTAGTAAAAGAACAGAATAGGTTAATGGAAATGCTCTGAAATTTTCACCACTGGAAGTTTGATGTGTGTGTACATCTAGAGACAACACAAGTACAGTTAACACTGCTTTGGATCTGGGAGATAGACTGTGCAACTTTCTAAAACCTTTTCAGATCAAGGATTTTGTGGTTTGTTAAAAAATGCTACATAATAAAAAATGCCTCAATGTTAGCATTAAAACAACCCAAATATAAAATTAATCATAATCATCCAGCAGCGTATCTTATCCCAGAACTTTTAGCTTTTTTTTTCTCAGATAATAGCATCAGTTGGCAGTTGCATGATAAATTATTTCTCCTAAGTTTAGTTAGCTTAGAAAAATGAGTTATTTTATGGTTAATTCAGTATGTAGACTTTAGACTCAGTGGACTGCAGTTTAAGAACCTATTTCGAAACAAATTTTGTTATTTCAGTTAATAGTTTTTCACCTGTAAGGAGGACAACACCTTTTCCAGATTTTAATTGGTTACTATAGGCATACATGGAATGAAGAATGGAAAACAGTCATTTCCAGGAGAGGCCAGACACTTTCTTTAGATAAACAAATAGTAGTAGACACTTCTTTTAATCAGGTAGCATAAGATGCAGCTGAAATTATCTGTAGACCCTCCCCCCCACTACCAAAACCCAGTCACAGAAACCCACTACAACACATCGTTAGGAATAAAAGGCCAGCCTTGGCATAGGTATCATTTTATTACTGTTCAATAATTACCCAAAAAAACCCAAACATTGAGATTTCATCTTATGGGCAGCATTATAATGAAGATTAATTCTTTAATACTTCTGGACACTAAGCATATCAGATGTAAAGTTATTGAACCTTAAAATGTTTGGACTAAATTACTCTAATGGCCATTAATTTGCTATGGAGTATTTTTTTCAGTCAGATATACTTGAGTTATGCTACATATTTTATATTTATTTTTTTGCTGAGGTGGATGAGAATTTAAGAGCTACATGGAATAAAAACAAAGCTTTCATGCCTCTAAGGAAAATTCCTGCTGAAATGGTCAGAACCATACCCCTAAAATTTCCTGACTGGCTCTTTACTCACGATCACTCAGCACACAAGCTTGCTAAGCCGAAGTATCAGCCTTCCACCAGTGTTAGACTCCCACTACCTAAAGAGTGTAACAACCTATTAATTCCTCAAGTTCATTCATCTGAAAGTGCAAGTGTAAGAACTGAATCTCTCTCCCCCAGGGAGGAAGTTGTACCAGGAACTCAGCTCAGGCTGTATTTGATCTTATCTGCAAGGTGATTGAAGTACAGCGCTCTGTACAGGTGAGCGTTGTCTCTGTACATCCTCCCCTTGGCTCTCCTGTGCACAGCAGGCTCTGACAGTTCTAGGTTTAGTTTGTGGTCCCATGAGCTGAAACTGGCCCTCCTCTTACTTTTGGTAGTGTTAAATATCAGTTATTTGAGGATTTGCCTTTTAGACTGTTGCTTTTTCTCACTTATGGTTAGAGGAAGTGGCATATGTATTTTTAACTAGGAGCCATAAAACTTATAAAAGACACAAAGCTTAATGTTTTAGCTGAAATACAGTGAAAAACAGAATCTATCTTAAGACCCTTATTAAGAGCTCAACCTATTTTTCTAATACAAGATTACTAATACAGTAAAATATGCCTGTTTGTGAAGTGGGATCCAAAAGAAACACATAATATTTCCAATAACGACATTTGTCTCACTTAAACCCTGCCTCAAACCAGCAGACTCTCTCCCCTGACTTCATAAGAAATAAAAAATAGAACACTTCTATTTGACTGAAAAAAATTATAACTCATTCTGGTTTTGACAGATTTGCCACTTATGGCTTTCACATTAAGTTTAACATGTTTCAGGGTGTCACTATGAGCCTGACATATAGAACAGATATAATAATTTTCTTCCCTGATGTTCAGTCTTGGAGTGCATTCAGTGACTGCTGTCATAGCTGGACCAATGGTGTGAGGTTGATCACTTTGCCTGTGTCACAAACGCACACTCATCACACTCATCACACTCATGCCTACGTATGTGCAGAAGTTGAGACTGTAGAGAAGGATGGATGACACCTCTAGTGCTTCTCTTTTTCTTTTTTTTGTCAGCTAGGTTGGATGCAGGGGCCTCTTTATGCAAAGACTGCCAGGATCATCCTCCACCTCCTCTCTTTTTCAAAATCTCTTTGCTTTTTTATCCTATATATTATTCATTTTAGGTAGTTCATAAGCCCTTGTTTTGTTCTAGTAATGTGGGTTTTTTCATGCCATCCTCAATTCATACATGAATTGGTTAAAATGTCTTTTGGTAAAGTGAGGCAAAGAAATGTGGGTCACTCGGTGTCTGCATGTGACAATACCAGAAGATCTAGATGTTCTTCAGAGATAGAATAATCTGTTCAAGGAATTTAAAAAAAAAAAAAAAATCACAAAAAAAAACCAAAACTGCAGTTAATATCCATATATGAATCTTTACATAATGTAGTCTGTTCCAAATATTTCTCAAGAATTTATCACTATAAAAAATCATATTCTACATTGACAAAAATAAGGAAGAAAGTTGTTCTTATTTTACAGTCTAACAGGCTGAGGCTAAGAGAAATTCCAACACAAAATCTGATTCAATGGATACTTTTATTTCCTGTAAGTTATTGCATTGAAACCAGGGAATTCAATGGGAAAACAATTGGTATTATAACATGCATAGATATTCCAGAATCAAGAACATAACCTATACCCATAATCTTCACTTTCAAGTCATCATTTTATTCAAACAGATCACATCCATCCATGTAGTTTTTTTATTCCTCATTATTAATTTCATATTTTTATAGAAAAATATACTAATCAAATATGTTTGCAATTCAGAATACCTAATTTTACAACCTTTTGAATGAGCATGCAAGTTAAATTGCCTTGCTTTTGCTTGTTTATCATCAAGCAATCTTTTGGTAGGTGTCTCGTAACATATTTCAAATAGTTTGTTACAACAGTACATATTTTCGTGGTACTAGAATATTAGTTGTGAAATAGTACTTTTTGTGTGTTTACACAGTTTTGTTTCTCACAGTGCTTCAATACACTTTGATCCAGCACAGCTGGTACTGAGAAGTCATAAAAAAAGAGATTATGTCTTCCTGGAAAATACTCTTTGGAAGAGACTTTATCAACCTAGGGGAAAATGCTTAAAGGAATGAAAATGTTTCTACCTGAAATACAGCTTCTTGGTTACGGCTTTCAGACTTTAAATTGCCAAACATAATCAGCACATGTTACTATGAAATCAAACCGGTTTAACAAGGGACTTAAGGAACACACCTTATGGAGATCTTTTAGGGACAGGTTGTCAATCACATGCTAGGGAAGATGAGCTACTTGTGGGAAACCTTCAGAGTCTCTAAGAGACACCTCTGCAGATGAGTGTGTGTTGGATGACAATGAGCAGTCAGCTATGTGATCTGATGCTGCTTCAGGAACTGGAGAGCCTCTTGCATTCCCCTACATCCTTTGATGTTGTGGCTTACGTTAAACTGTGGAGACCACTTCTCAAAAACTTTTCCAATAAACAACCTTCCCTTTGTCTTCAAGTAAGCACCTACTTCCTCATTCACTCTTCTTGGTTTCTGGTATTACAGCTTCAAAAACTGTGATGTTCCTGACAGGAGGAATTTTGAAAAGCAAAATTACTGAAGGCTTGCTGTACAACACTAGGTTGCAATCGATGACAGAAAGCAAAAGTATAGTCCAAGATGTCCTTCAGCTGACCTTGGAAATGGAAAAATTCTTTGCAGAAACATCTGGAACTGTACACCACAGCGGTGGATTGCTTAGGAGATAGAAGAGCAGATAGCAGAAAAGAAGGCTGAAACTTGCTGAACTGCAAGAACAACTAGAAGCCCGTTCTGTATGCAGCTTTGCAATCCACACCAGTTCTGACTATGGAATTGTTGCCTCTGCTTCATTTCCCCAGAACTCCAAGATTAGTCCAAGTATGCTGTCGGTGCAGGCTGGAATGTCAGTAAGTAAGCCGGGGTGTCTTAGGGCTTGCTGGGACCCGTCAAGTATTGAGGAACCATGCACTGCATTGCACAGCAGAGAAGTGAGATTGGACTTGTGGTGGCTTGACCCTGGCTGGATGCCCTCCTCAGCTGGACAGAGGGGAGAAAATATATTAAAAGCCTCCTAGGCTGAGATAAGGACAGGGAGAGATCACTCACCAGGTACGATCATGGACAAAACAGATTCGACTTGAGGAAATTTGTTTTAATTATTGCAAATCAAATCAAAGTAGAGTAATGAAAAAATAAACACAAATCTCAAACACCTTCTCCCCACCTCTCTCTTCTTCCTGGGCTTTAACTTCACTCCTGATTTCTCTCCCTCCTCCCCACCAGCAGTGCAGGGCAACAGGGAATGGGAGTTGCAGTCAGTTCATCAAAGGTTATCCTTGCTGCTCCTTCCTCCTCAGGAGGACACTTCATGCGCATAGTTGTTGCTTTCACACATTCTGACTGTTTTCTTTTGGCTGCAACTGTGCAGGTATGTTCCTCTTCTTACATACGTTATCCCAGAGGAAGTACCACAGTCACTGATGGGCTCAGCCTTGCCAGCAGCAGATCCATCTTGGAGCTCTCTGGCATTGGCTCTATTGAACATGGGAGAAGCTTCTAGCAGCTTCTCACAGAAGTTACCCCTGCAGGACCCTGCTACCAAAACTTAGATATAAAAACCCAACACAAGCTTCCTAATCACAAGTTCAATGAGTTCTTTGAAGGCTGGAGAGACAAAGTTAAAATCTAAGCACTTGAATTCAAATTTCTAGCACAGAGCCTTGCCAAGATGAAGTTTTGAAGTTTCTCAAAGCATTTTTCTTACACCAAGATTGATGTCTCAGGTGAAAAATGACATTAAGCCAGATGGCATAGCTGTAGAAATGTGAGTAAAAACAGAGAGTCCTAGAAAAGGAAGTAAATCTAAATGCTAAAGAATAAAAATAGAATAAACAAAACAAGTACAAAACCTCCTAAACTACACCACAGAAAGGTCTGAGCAGTGCCCCAAGTAACAAGTGGCTGAGAGGAATTAAGACTATGAAGAACTGTGCAGGGAGTGGGCAGAAGGGGTAAGGAATGTCACCATACTGTGGTTGGGGTAAAATGCAGACCTCCCCACCACTGAATACATGCCCTCACTCTGGGAATCTACCTGCTGAAAGTAGCTTAGAGGAGAAATTTTAGCTATACAGGGTGTTATACTTCGGCAGATATATCACTTGATTGAAGCACTGCTTGTCTGTACACTGATAGAAAATAATGAAAGGAAGATAAGTATGAGAGTTGGTTGTACTTTGGAAAGGTACTTCTAATTCCTCTCCTTGAAACACAGCTATAGGTGTTTGATTTCTTAACACAAAAGGCAATCACATCCCAAAACCAAGAGGAATGCGTCTCTTTATTTCTAACATGCAGGTGCTGAAATATTTCCCAGTGTAAATACAGAGTGCCTGAAGTACAGCTAGTTGCAGCAAGTTGATGGACACCAAGCAACACAAAATGGTAATTCATCAGCAAAGCTGGAGACTCGAGGCAAAGCAGCAGCTGCTAACAGGTGCCTTATATTATACACCATTATTTGTGTTCAATCTCTTCCCATTCATTGCTGAGGAATGGAAAATTTGATGTTACTGCTCTCTGCAAACTTTTCACACTTTAAGTTCCTGTAATGGTTCTGTTACACTCAGTGTATGCTGGACTAGAAAGTACAACACAGCAGCACAACTGTGGTATTTGCTGAAGTAAGAGAAAAAAAGACAGAAAATTACACAAGCTATGAGGTAGGTGCAGTTCATCTGTCACAATATGGACAGGTCAACGTTTAACAGAAAGAAAGAAGGTTGTGGTTTCACATGGCCAGGGATGACTCAGTGTCTGAAAACACAGACTCTAATGGGGTTTTCTGTGAAAGAGAGCAGAGGCAAACCTGTCTTTGTCACTGGCTCGGCACTAAAAGCACAAGATGAAATGCAGACATTACCATACACTGCTGTGGATTTCAGAAGGCCCATTCCTGTACAAATGAAATAGAAGCTACACTTTTTAACCAACTCAACTTTATTTTTGACTTACAAATATTTGTCCCTACACTGGTTTTGACTTTTAAATAAAAATAGTACAAGACAGTAAACATATCAAAGAACCAAGCAAGACAATAAGTAGACAAGGATTTTATTGTGTGTTTGTTTTAGTTTGGTTTGGGATTTTCTTTTCATAGTTTCAGATATGTCATTAATATTTATTTTTTTTTAAGTGAAACACACTTTGTGAAAATTCTGTTTACACTGCCTTAAATTAGGAATTAATTTTATTCCATCAAACATTTCTTTAGTGGTCATTCAGGGTGGCAGAGGTGGTGTGTTGTGTGGTTATTGGTAACCAGAGTAGCACAGGTCAGGCCACAGCTGGACTTGCATTGCTTCTTGTAAGCCTTGTCCTCCATTGATTCAGGTAGTTTCTGCTACAGTAATCCCTATAACATGCAATTCAAATCATTGGTTATCACAGTTTAAATGTATTTCCATTACAATCTCCACCGCTGGTCCCTTTGGACCAGACCTTAGGGTTTAACATTGTAGTGAACTCCTCTCCCTGCCCCTGCTCCAGTTTGGGCTTATTCACAGAGTGTAGTCCTTTAGGATTGTACTTGCTCTAAGCAGAGCCCTATCTATGAGCCACAGTCTCTTCAGGGGTATACCTGATGCAGCATGGACTTATCCACTGCCACAGAGGCTTCAAGGTGGACATTCTCAAATGTGGATTTATCCTTGGGCCACAGTCCCTCCCAGCTACCTGCTGTGGCATGGATGCAAACACAGAGATGTACCTCCTCTGCAGGGGGCTTATTCATGACCAGAGGCACTTCAGGGTGTCCTGCTCCCACTTGGACTCATTCGCAGGTCACAGATCCTTCAGCTTAGGTTCACACTGGAGTTCCAGCCTGTCCAATACATCAGAACAGAAACAGAGTGATGCCCTGCTCATTGGCCAGACAGGGTGCATCACTACTGCTGTTATCAAATTGTTCCTAGGAGTAGCAGAGTAAGGCGATAGGCAGCACAGAACTACAGCAAGCAGCAAAAGTAAAAAAGCAGCCACCAGGAAGCACTGGACTAATATATGGGCAAGCAAGTCCCATAGAAAGCATAAAAGCCTGCCAATTCATAGCTAAACAGCAATAACAGCTATAAATTTGATCTAGCTTATTCCAATCAAATCTCTTGTTATCTCAAAACCTTCAATCCCCATGTTGGGCACCAAGAGGATTGTCATGGCTTAACCCCAGCCAGAAACAAGGCACCACCCAGCCACTCTCTCACTCCCACTGTAGTGAGATGGGGGAGTGAATTGGAAGAGTAAAAGTGAGAAAACTTGTGGATTGAGATAAATACAGTTTAAGAGCTAAAGCAGAGCAAAACAATGAATTCATTCACCACTTGCCCTGGGCAGGCAGGTGTTCAGCCACGTCTAAGAAAGCGGGGCTCCATCACATGTAATGGTGATTTTGGAAGACAAATGTCATCACTCCAAATGTTTCATCCTTCCTTCTTCTTCCCCAGCTTTATAGACTGAGCATGACACCATGTGGTCCCTTTGGCCAGTTGGGGTCAGCTGCCTATTGTCAGTGCCCTTGTACACCTCCAGCCTCCTCACTGGTGGGGTGGGGTGAGAAACAGTAAAGGCCTCGACTCTGAGCCCTGCTAACCTTCAAAAAGTCAGGAGTGAAAAGAGATCATTTAGCTAAGTATGAACAAGCTGCATCAAGAAGCAGTATAAAGTGGCTCTCATAGGTATTGAACTCTGGTAGGCTTGGTGCTGTGATCACTTCCCTGGGGAGCCTGTTCTAGCACCCAACCACCCTCTGTGTGAAGAACTTCTTTCTGATATTCAACCTAAACCTTCCCTAACACAACTTCAGGCCATTCCCTTGGGTCCTGTCACTGGTCACCACAGAGAAGAGATCAGTGTCTGCCCCTCCTCTTC
>JAWMRA010000078.1:125635223-125774511 GCA_035584735.1 Pseudotriccus pelzelni
GAGGTCTCCCCTGAGCCTTCTCTTCTCCAGGCTAAACAACCCCAGCTCCCTCAGCCTCTCCTCACAGGACTTGTGCTTGGGATCAAGTAAGACACATTGCATCATGTCAACAATTCACTCAGCAAAGAAATAAAATCACCAGTATTTCTCTCCACCCTTAACAAACTTTTAAAATGCAGCTGCATTCTAAATTAGAAATCTTACATCTTATTAATGAATTACAGTGCTTTCTCTCCACTTTTAATAATACATTATTCCATGAAAAGAGACCTTTAGGAGAAAAGCAGACTCGGCTTGTCCAGATTTGATGCCTTCTCTTCCCCTTTTTAACATTTATTGAAACTCTGTGGTTGTCAGAAGATGTACTTTTTCTCAGGTGCAACAGAAGCAATGTGCGTCACTCCTGAATTGACTTTCTTCTCTTTTACATCTGTGACTGCCTCAGTTATCAAGTCTTTTTTCCACATTGGACAGTCTTTCTGCCTTAGCCTCATTCCTTTGTTTGTTGAAAGACTGCCATTAAGTAGAGGTTAACATCAAATATACACAGAAAAGATTCAAGAGCATTATCCTGCTTGCTTTACATTTTAACGCGTGTTTCAGTAAACTGAGCAGGAACATACTGAAACACTGCTGCAAATACTCCATTGCAGAAGCTCTTGCATCTTGGCTGGAATTTCTTTAGCCTTGCTTTGTATTTACCTCCCTTAAAAGTCTGGTGGTAGGGCAATGCACCTCCTGCAGAGCCTATAGAAGTCATGTCTTCATCTTGGGACAGATGTGAAATAAAAACGATCCTACTTCAGCCTCCAGAGATTTATACCAAAAGACATTCAATGCAAATTAGAACTCAAGCTGTGCAAAAGTTTACCAAGACACTTGAAACCTCAGTAAATACAGTCAGTTGTAATATATAACATAATACAATACAATAATACAAATATATGATACAACAGTGTATTGTATTTACAATATTAATAACAAATTGCATGAGGGATGGTTCTAGATCAAAGGCTGTGGCAACACTGTTGGACAGGAAACCACTTTATTAAAAATGTATTTAAATATCATTTCTAAACTGCTACGAACTAAAATAATCTACTTAGATCCATATGTTGCCACAATAGTTAGAACTTAGAAAAAAAACCCAGAAATATAGAGGTTATAGGTGTTTTTTCCAACATTAGAATTTTCATTTTTCTTGGTTTCATCTAAATTAGCAATAGAATAGAAATAATACTCAATAATAAGGTAATGCTTACTTTGGTTGGTTTATTGAAAAGGCAGGCGCCACCTCCATTGTTTAAAAATTCATGATACTCTTCAATATCACACTCAGAGAACTTGCTTGGAAGATAGTACCTGACAGAAATAAGGTAGCAGGATTACTTTCTTTAGTGCTTTTTACACAATATTTTCTTTTTTCAAAATAGGAGAAATATAACGTTATACTTTAGAAAAAGTATAAAAGCACACTTTTCAGAATCAAAGTGACTCTTTGTAACTCTATCTAATTGGAAATCCTTTCAGTTAATAACAAGGAATTTCAACAATGACACAGAGCTCATGGAAAGTGAGACATTTAGGACATTTCACTAAACTTTTACGTGTCAAATACCACAAGTCTTATTACACAGTGTGTAGTTCTCACAAGTGTGACTTGTTCCACTAACAGGCCTGATGTCAGAAATATATTTAATTCCCATACATACTGCAGGAGAAAAAGACTAATCCTAGTTTGTTGCCCTCTCAGAGAAAATTGCTCTCCTGGTCCACAGAATTTTTATATAATAGCGTTATGCCATTTTAAACATGTGTCTAACAAACACCACCTAACATTTCAGCTTCCCCTAAGGTGTGTCCCATTCAGTAAATTTCAGTCGAGTCCAGAGTGCCAACCTGAGGCACAGTGCCCCACCTAAAAACCATATGAATCTTTGCATGGATCCTTTCCACAGGGAAATCATTTTTCTCAAAGCAACTTCAGTGATCTTTATATTCAGGTGCGTAGTCATGAAAGCACTTACGCTTCAAGAAGATTGTGGAGTCTCAAGAGCTTTCCTCTATCAGCTCATCACAGGGTAAAAAAAAAATATTAGCCGAAGTGTTATCCTGCATTACCAGGAGTGATAACTGGTCCTTTCTACCTGTAGAAAGTGCTTATCACTTACATCTAAACACTACAGAGATCGTGGAATTCGCTAACAATCATCAGTAAACTAGGTAAATAAAAGGCTTTTTTGTGTATCTAATTATTTGAAAGGTTTGAACTTCAGACAAAGAAATTTAAGGCCCTTAGATAAGAAAACACTTTGTAAGAATCAAAAATGCTTCTCTGATTTGATTTTTAATATACTAAAAATCAGAAAAATTCTACCTAATATGTTTTCAGATATACCAAGGTGAAAAATGCACACATTCACACTTTCAAAGAGCTTTGAATGAAATACACTTCTTTGTTCAAAATTTTTCTGACCACAAAGCTATTGTGAAAATTTGCAGATCCACTTGAAATGAACTAAAAACTTGGAGCACTGTCTACATCTAAAACTAGATTACAGTTTAACTCATACACATGATAAAAGACAAGCCTGTAATAAGAATTAAGGCCTGTATACACATGTTAGAAGGCATCAAGTTTCAATCAGTAGCAAACATTTGCTGATTTACTAGTTCTTAGACAAAATCTCTCCAGTGATGTTACATGTGGGTATAAGCACACTGCCTCCAATGGGGGGCATTTTTTTCTGACAATATCACACAACTTGAGGGATAAAAAATGAAGATAGAGATGAAAGATTCCAAGAGAAATACTAAAAATGAGACATACTTCAGAAATCTGATTATAGTATTTCAAGAATTAGGGTGTGTCATCGTTTGTTCCCACAACTCAATAGCAAACTTGAAGGAGAAAAGAAGCTACACATGCTTCTGCTTCTTTGCAATAACCTGGCTTGACTATTGAGCCCTGTGCTTTGAAAGTTAAATCAGCATTCACCCAAAATTCTCACATATCCTCTCATTAAGCCACTTATTCCCACATTTCTTTGAAGGTATCTAAGATATATAGCTAATACCTTACTTTCTGAAAAATGAGTCACCAAAAATATTCTGCTGAACCACAAAAGGCAAACATTTTCACACCTTTCCTTTATGTCACTGTATGAAGAACATGACTTTCTTCTAGTGAAATGCCTTACCCCATATCTCCCATTATGCATCCAGACCATGTGTCCTCACACTTACACTCACCTGACAAAAAAAAGAAAAAAGTCAAGTTACACCTTGAGTCTTGTGAGTCCAAAATAACAAATTTCTTATCAGAAAACGCACATCGTACTCAATTCCATTTCATATTTTAATACAAGTTGAAAAGAAAAATTGTTTTGTTTATTGCACACTTTAGTTTAAGTGTATCAGTGCACACTGACAAACTTTTCTAGAAACTATACACAATTCTATGCAATCCTGAGCTTTGAAAATATGTCCTGTCCAAAGTTAGAGGAAACTGCAGTGTCAGCCTTCAGCACTTGCAAATCATGAGTCAGCTCTCCCGTCTTCTCCTGCGTGATGATATTCAATTATCAAATTCTCAGAGTGAAAAAAAAAGAATCATTTTAACCCTTCTATTTTTTAGCTCTCTTCTTTTGACTACACTTGTGTGATTAGGGAAATCTTCACTTGAAAAACATCCCTAGCAATAAGGCAGACAAAAAAGCATAAAACAGTCAATAAACACAATGCAATACAGCAGGATCCATCAGCTTCTTCCTCCGCTCTCCCTCCCTTCCCCATGCGACTCCCTGCCTGGCAGAGGGCAGTCCTCCCTTCTGCCCTGCCAGCCTGCCTGGGATCACTTTGTTTTGGTCTCAGTCCTTCACTTGCAATACTGTGTCTTGTTTCTATTTCAGCAGAAGTGCTTTGTATATACGAGTTCTGTAACTTACCTTACTGTACACATGGACATCAGTTTATTGCTTCCATTTTAAAAGTACAATTAGAAAGGAGATGAGGCTCTGTCCAACAGTTGCATTCTCCCCTCTCCCCACCAAAACAGTGTCCTGCCTCCCTCAGCCATAGAGAAAGGGAATCACCATTATTATAATTTTCACTTTCACGCTGCCCTTTTATCAGCTTAAAAATATGCAGATGGAAAATGAATGCTGAACATGTCTGTAGCATAGAGCATCCACCCTACATTTCTGAGTATTTTTAAAAATAGAATTACATAATCTGCAAAATCCTTTAAATGCAGATGGGTCCCTGCATTATATACTTTCTTTACAATGTCTGTAAATAAAATCCACCTAAGCACAGTTCTACTACTGAAATAGTAATTTATCTTCTTTCGAATAGTAATTTATCTTTTTTAAGCCACATAAGTACAAATGATCCAATAAGTAAACACTCCAATTCATCATCTAAATTGTTTCATAACTGCATTTTTATTTTAATCACGTCAAGGCTGGATTTAATATAACATGGAAGCAGGAAGGGTGAGGTGCTTGTTGTGGGCAGGATGGCAAAGATCTGAATTAAAGCATTGCATATAAACAGGGGTTACTAAGAAGTTGAATATCAAGGTTACAGCAGAGAAATGGTAGCAGTAGGGCAGTAAATACAAGGTATTGTGTAATCTACAAGAGGAACTGGGCATTTGGGAAATCTACAAGAACAAATCAATCAAGGAAAACAGTGAAAAAGTTATATTGTCAAAATTATTCTGTGTAATAGTATTAAGCTTACTCCTCATCATTCCCAGGTCTAATAATGTGTGTTTCCACCTCTGTGCTGTAAGATAGCAGCCGTTTGGTCTGTGGATGGAACACCAAACTCCCCAAAATGAATAGAAGTGGCAGACACCCTTATGGTTTATTTTGAATGAAACAGTGACACCAGTGCTGCCAGGAATTATGAGCAGGGGGATATCACAGCATTTAAATAGTGGAATTTAATGATTATCACAGAATCAGAGAATATGCCTACTTGGAAGGGACCCACAGGGATCATCTAGTCTAACCCTTAGCCCTGCACAGGACCATCCTCAAGAGTCACACCCTATGCCTGAGAGTATCGTCCAAACTCTTCCTGAACTCTGTCAGGCTTGGTGCTGTGACAACTGCCCTGGGGAGGCTGTTTCAGTGCCCAACCACCCTCTGTGTGAAGAACCTTTTGCCAATCCAACCAAAACCTCCCCTGATGCAACTTCAGGCCATTCCCTTAGGTCTTGTCACTGGTCACCACAGAGATCAGTGCCTGCCCCTCCTCTTCCCCTCATGAGGAAGTTTTAACTGCAGTGAGGTCTCCTCTCCTCATCCCCTCAGCCACTCCTCATAGAGCTTCCCTTCAAGGCCCTTCACTGTCTTCACTGCCCTCCTTTGGACACTTTCTAATAGCTTAATGTCCCTTTTATATTGCAATGCCCAAAACTACACACAGTTTCAAGGTGAGGCCACCCCAGTGCAGAGCAGAGCGGGACAATCCCCTCCTTCAACTGGTTGAGGATGCTTTTCCTGATGCCCCCAGGACACGGCTGGACCTCCTGGCTACCAGAGGACTGTTGACTCATATTCAAACTTGCTGTTGACCAGGACTCCCAGGTCCTTTCTGTAGCACTGCTTTCCAGCATCTCATTCCCCAGTCTGCACGAACATCCACGGTTGTCCCAACCCAGTGCAGAACTTTCCCTTGCTGAACTTCCTATAGTTGGTGATTGCTCAGTCCTCTAATTTGTCGAGGCCTCTCTGCAGAGCCTCTCTGCCTTCAGGGGAGTCAACAGCTCCTCTGAGTTTTGTGTCATCTGCAAACTTACTTAGTATCCCTTCCAGTCCTGCATCCAAGTCATTCCTGATGGAGCTCTGTAGAGCCTCCCCAGTGACAGGTCACCAGTCCAATGTTCCCCATTCGCTTATTACCATCTGTGATTGACCCATGAGCCAATTGTTCACCCACTGCATGATGTGTTTATCCAGCTGTATGCTGGGCATTTGTCCAGAAGGATACTGTGAGGGACAGCATCAAAGGTTTTACTGAAATCCAAAAAGATTACATCAATTGGCTTCCCTTGATCAACTAGGTGGGTTACCTTGTCATAAAAAGAAATAAGGCTTGATAAGAAGGACTTTCCTCTCATGAAGCCATGCTGGCTGTGAACATGTCTTCCCTTCTCATGTTATTACAAGAAATAAAAATCTTTCAACATTGTGAGAAACAGAAGGAAGAAATACATGTCAGAGAGATACTGATAAAATCCTCCACATTCTAAGATTTTTCTTCCTCGAGACAGAGTGAAAAAACAAATAACCTTACCACTTATAATTTTTCTTCTGTCTGAGAAAATGCCAATGTTTTGGGCCAAGGTCTGTGCCAGGGTAACTGCCATCAAGTCTGGCTTTCCAAACTGAAAGAAATGAACAAGGTAGGAAAAGTAATCAGTTACAAGTATCTCAGATTCAAGTGAAGCTTTTCTCATTTCAAAGCAATAAAAAGCAAAATCACATGCACAATGTTAAGCATTCTTACTTCAGGGTAGCTGGATAATGGAAAAGTGAAGAAAACTAAACACTGGCTTATGGACAACCTAAGAGAAAGTCTGTTTATTTATTGCCATTGTGGCTGCAAAGATGAACGACAGGATATTGCAGAACTTGCTGAAAAGTGTATTTGAATCTATATCTGACTTTATTCACTCATCACTCTTCATTGAGATGTCCCTTCTACACAGCTGCACTAAAATTCTGAATCAGCAAAGAAAGAGAAAAATATTTTGAGGAACATGTCTGCACTGATAAATCCCGTACAGATAAATTTCCACCACTTTTTGCTCACACCAGTATCCCCACCTACCTCATTCACACCTCCGCCTTTAAGCAAGGAGCAGATTCCACCAGTGTGGGCTATACCACTTCGACTGCTCTGAAACCGACTCCCCCTTTGAAAAAAAGGAAAAGAAAAGGAAGTTTACCCTGACCAGTCATGAGTTCTGCATCTATCTATTCCAGTATCTACCCCTCTGATTTCCAAATGAGAAGCTGGCATTTGCAAATGCTGGTTGCCACCACTATGCTGCAAACTGTGCAAAAACAGAATGGGAAAAACAGATAACCACTCACAAACCTCACATGACAAATTATCTCCAGAAAAGTTATACCATCTTGCCTCCTCCTTCTCAGAACACTGAATACAAGAAAGCATAAGAAGAAGGGGACTATTTTGCCAAATCACCTGGATCTCACCAGCCCTTTGTTTCTTGACATACTACTGCACCGAGTGACTTCTGCTGGCACATGCTGCAGGCAGAGTGCAGGAGAGGCCACCGTGCTGCCAATGCCAGGGGACTAGGAAAATGACACTGTCTAATTGGGCAATGCTGATGGTAAAACTCGTAGGGAGATTCTTCAGTGGAAGACACAGAGGTAGGTGAAAATTCCCTGAAACTACAGCCTGTCTCATCCAAGGAACAATTGCACTCCAAGCCTAAATCTAATCACCTCTTTGGCACTGACCACATCAGCATGAATGAGCACCAGTTACTGGAGACAAAATATACTCTGCTTCACTTGAGAGTACTGATCCATCTGAGCCCTGGCAAGTTGCCTTTCTCAAAAAAATACGAAAAACATCAAGAAGCAATACAATGAGCTAACTGTGCTGAAGGTGAAAGCTTATTTGTAACCACCGTACCATCACACCGGCTAACCTCACCTCCCAGCCTTAGGCATGTCTCACTCACAGACCCAATTTCAGAAACTATTTCTAAACAATCTATGAATGCAATACCTCAAACATCATTCGTGGTGGTGCTATAGATAGCACTAGAATTAGCATTACAGGCCAAATCAGGCTCTATTCTGTCGTAGTCAATCCACATACGTTGACAAGAACAAGACTTCCCCCCAAAGACCTTACAATGTACCAGAGAACATACATGAAGGATGTGAGAAAACCCAATTCCCACTTAACAGATAAAGATCTGAGCCATGGGGAAACCAAAATCTGTAAGCACCACTTGCAGACCTTACTAGCTTTCGTCATGGCAGAAATCAATGACAGTAATTAAGCATATGCAAAAATTCTGAGAGGGTGGATACTGTGCTTGGGTCCCCTGGAACCATACCATGACCATAGCCATGAAAAAGTGAGGTGTTTAGGTCAAGTTTATTCATATAGGATTCTAAAACAGTCAGCAGAGAGAAAAAAAGGACCCGTAAAGATATTCATTTGGCCTGTCTGTTGTGGATCAAAAATCTCAGCCATGAACTTCTCCTCTATTTTTATAGATACATTTTATTATATCAGTCTTATCTCCAAAACAATTAAGATATTTAGAGAAAATAACATTCTTCTCATTCTTCTTATAGATCAAGCATCTTGAGAGATGAAACTGTTTGGAGGATCTGAAACACTTCAGTAATCCTGTACCATGCAGATCATTCAGTAAAGTAAAGCAGGCCATAGTGCCCTTAAGCAGCAAATCTCACTGGTTTCAAAACTCATGTTCTGCTTTTAAATAATACAACAGGGCCATCCGTGCTCTGCTGCTGAAGAAGCCAACCCCTGAGGTGGAACCATGCATGACCCTCCAGGTATCTGCGCTTGTGGATAGGTAATTGCACAGAATAACAAAGTATTACAGCACATGCAGCTCAGTCTTAGTACGTTAAAACTAAAACAAGAGTCAAACCTCTAGTTGCATTGGCAAGCGATTTGTGCATCATCTTTTCCCCACCTCCCCACCCAAAACATTTTCTTCTGAATTATTGTGGATCACACACAGAACGAAGATGCATGAGCCACTTGTGAGAATCAACCCCAAGGAAAGAAGAAACCCAGTAATAAAACATCACACAAGGTTACGTACGAAAAAAGGTGAACTGCGTCACTTTTCTCTCTGATAAAATCCCTCCTATATTTCATAAACTCACGTAGGGTCACCAAGGGATTTTCAGATATGGTGAACTTGTTATCAGTAGCCCAGGTTTCCATGGCAACCAATACTATCCTGGTGTTAAGTTGTTCTTTATATATCTAGTACATTAACAGAATGAACAAATACATTATGTCAAATAGAACAAAGGTGAGTTTTATCCTTTTTTGTAATAGCTTGCATTTTTACATAACTAAATAATTAGCTTCTTCTAGCAGAATTTAGGTTCTCTCAGGTTTTATCTCCCTTAAATTTATCTCCCTTAAAACCAACAAACATGAAAACAAAGTAATATCTAAATTTTAGGCCTAATTCTTCAATCAGCTCTCTTAGACTGCAAAAAGATCCCTTGTAGGTCCTACACAGGCAGAGGTGCACAGAAGAAAGAAGTGACTTTTGAAAAATTACTACAGAACCATTTCAAATACTACAAAGATTTGGAATTAATGGGTCTTTATAAATCCAGCTCACATCAGTGACACACAAGGGCTCTCTTATACTGAATAGTGTTCTATAATACCATGTTTTTTACTGTTGTACACCTCTACAGGAATATGTAACCTTACGCTGGCTGAATCAGGAAAAAGAGGCCATCCTTTCAATGCTGGGGGTTAGCACTCCACACCAAATACTTTCAAGCATTTTTTCTAGTAATACTTTTCTTTTTCTATCAATACTTTCGTGGCATGAGGTGCAACAGCCAGCATCTCATCCAATTTAGCATCATAAACATAATCCACATAGCCCACCTGTACATCCCCATTCTAACTCATTTACTCAGATGCACTTTTTCTGGAGAATTTTAGTGCATTCTTATTTCAGATTGTCTTTTGGGTTTCAAGTTGTCAAGTTCACAGGGATCTTGTGTTAAAAATTGTGATATCTAAGGCACTCTTTAATACCCAAACTCAAGAGGCTGATACAGCAGGATATTTAAACATTGGAAGCCTCAGAAGCCTCTAATGCTTTATGTTAGACAAAGGCTTTATAGGTGGCTGACTGTGGTTCTAAATGAAAAGTTGTGACCTTCACATACATTACTATTGGTATACCATAAACTGACAACTCCTGCATATATTGGCAGGAGAATCATATGACTCATCTCACACATAAAAGAACATTTAGTTGAGTGATACTTACTAAATCTGCCATGTTCACAACTGATTTAGCATAGCTGTTAGTATGGCCGACTGACAAGCGATGCTTTTTACACTGCAAAACAAACATAGACAAGTTATATATGCAGAATACAGAAAAATAAGCTCCATTTCCAAAAAAAAATAAAGTAAAAAGCAACTATGTCAACAGCAAAACCCCTGTGCAAAGTTTGGTCTCCTGTGCTGAATGTAATGACAATAAGCAATACAGGAAAATTGCTCAGAAATTCAATTACTGATATACTTTACAACAGCTGTTGTGAGGATCTATTAATTCCTGGTCGGAAAGTACTCTAAGACCTTTACTGGGAAATGGTATAAGAACCAAAACACATTGTTACTCTTCTTATCTTTATTGTTTGCAATTTTAAAGTCCATCACAAATGCTAGTGTAGAAATTAGCAAAAAAACTTCTATAGTTGAGACTCCTTTAGAGGTGTTATCCTAGAAGTCCAGAAGTGCCTGCATCCATGTTCTAATGTAACAGACTTCCTTTTCCTTTTTTCTTCGGTTCTCTTTCTCAAGCAGTTTTCTGGTTTTCTTCCTGTATAGTTTCACATTTCCCAAATGCCACAGTAACTGGTTCAAATCACTTCAGCAATCAGACGACAACAGCACCTTTACTGAAATCTGTAATGAAGTTCTGTAAAGATGACACTGGACACAGCTGTCCAGGTACTCCTATTTACAGGAAAAAAACACCTATGAATGAGCACCATGGGTATGGAAATCACAAGTATCTCACAGTAATTTAGGACAAGATGGACAAGATTTTCAGAAATGTTTAACTATCTTGTGCCCTATGACGCTTGACTTTGAAGTGAAAGTTGCCCGTATTTTCTGGAAGTTAGGATCTTTTAGTGGGCAAGAAGTGCCCAGCAACTAGCAGGTGAGAAAGGTATGGTTTCAAGAAGGAAGGGTAGGGAAAAAACATCAAAAATAAGGAAGTTACTAAAAAAAAAAAACAGAAGAACAGGACTGTGAATCTAAAAATGACAGAAAGGATGAAATAAAAAAGCCAAAATTTAATGGAGAATGAAGCATCAGAAGAAAGGGAAATAAGTATACTACTCAAGTCTCTACTTGCACTTAAAAACTCAGACTTTAGGATACTTAGAGACACTGGAGGCCTACTGAAATATTTTCAGTATAATAATTTGTAAGTCTATTTGGGTTTTTAAAGCTTTATTCCCCAGCTGGAAGCAATGGTTGGACAAGCAGCTGAGAGGGCAGACAGACGGGCACTGCACCCCTCGCAGTGGTGAGCAGCCCAGGGGGACTGGAGGGATGTAACCAGTTCCCTGGACCAGAGGAGGAAGCACAGATTTCATTGTGCCCTCTGGGAATGCCTGGTGAGGGTGAATGGCAAAAGTAGCTCCAACTCTTTAGAGTGTCAGCCCCACACCGAGTGCACCTGGAGTGAGGCATCGACTGACACACAGAGGGTAATCTAAACATACATGTGCGCCAGCCCAGGCCATGGGGAAGGGACAACCCCAGAGCCTACAACAATACTTCCTTCTCCCAGGAGGAAATTATTTGGCTTCTTCAGTCATGGATATTCACTGGCATTTGCTCAGAGAAGAAACTCCTAAGTGGACTTGCTCTTACAGTAGCTGTAATTAACCAAAATCAGGAAACATGGTCCTTGGAGTAAATCTTCCCAAACAGATAAGGTCCCAAGGGGAAAATTATTGCTTCATGTCTTTAAGATCAAACACAATTACACCAATTTAGGGAATTTGCATCCAGTATTATTGGTTTTAATCTAAGAATTTGTTGCTATGCTCATCAAACTGAACTGATGGAGGAGCACGCTGTCCAAGGACAATGACACATTCCTTGTATACTCTGATGTCTATTTTTGCCAATTTGGATATTGTTTGAGAGAACTGCTGCACATTAATGAAAGAGTAGATAAAATTTATAGAAATATTTTGATTTTTAAAGCCATAAAGGACCATAAAATCATCTAATGTCACCAATTGGATGGACACCACCCATCTGAACTTTTATCCAGTTACTTCAAGATGGGATTCTATTGTTTGTGTTTGACACTACCTTTGAAGACTGCAAGGGATAAAGAATTCACCATTTCCTTTGATATTTTCTTCATTAATTATTAATCATCTTCACTGACATAAATTTGTGCCTTTTCCTACTTCAATGAGCCTGTTTTTCCTTCAATACACTAATCTTTATTATGTCTCTTTCCACTACATTAAAGAGCCTATTTGTGTTCTCCCAGAGAAAGTATACAAGCTTAACAAAATAATTTTCTCTGTATTTATTTGAATGTATCAAAAAAATGTAGTCGCTATTAATTTCCCCATTGTCAACAGCTGCTGCACAACTGCAGTAACTGCACTATTGATTGCTGAGTGGCTGTAACTAAGATAAGTGTTGAAGAAAGACAGAAAGAAAATCATCAGCTTAAGTCACACTGATATTACTATATCACCCTTTTTTCTGATAGTCAGGCCTAGTTGCATTCCTTGTGTAATTATCTTGCCAAAATTCAAAACCAACTTCATCAACAGTTAATGAAACCAGAATCTTCTTTATTAAGGACATACTGAATGTAATCAGGCCACATACTGTTCTTAATTGTTATCTCTTATGGATCAATTAAAAATGATGCGAATTATAACTGTAAGATTTAAGTGTGTCAGTCTTACCATTAGATGATCATTTACAATCATTAACTCAATGTATTTTGTTTCTTCTTCAACTTTACGTGGAATCTGACGAACCTACAGAGAGATCAGAGTCTTACAATACAGAGAGAGTGTAACAGGTACCAAACACCTGCACATAGTGGCTCCCCCACTTTAATAGACAGGGAATAAACTCTCAGTTTAGAATACTTATTTTGAATCAAAATAAAGTGAGTTACTTGCCACCACTGTAACATTAAAAAAAAAAATGTATTTCATTAATAGGAGATTCTGATAAAACTGTATACTCAAGATGAGAGAAAACAGTTTTTCATTTGCAATTCAGCAGTATTTAACAATTTAATAATTCTTCAGGTAAGCAACATCCAAGAGAACCCACCAATGTTTAGGCCAGATTAGATACCTCTTTTTGTAACAGCTGTATTGATATAGAGACCTCATGCCAAACAAGCACAAGCAGCAGAACTCCATGTGGGCAAATTAACTCAGCAGACATGAAACAAATTTGATGGTATATTACTTATAAACAAGCATATTGGCACATACCTGCCTTTTCCTTCTTTTGTGCCTTGGCCTTACAACGAAATTCTGTGATGTAGCATTCATCTGCCAGAACTCTAAGCAGAAAACACAGACAAATACACTGAATATTTACAAGAATATATTCCAACAATTAGTGACCCTGATGCCACAGGACCGTAGTATGGCATTCTTCAGCACAACAGATGCAGCAACAACTCTTTTTTTAAAGTTTTGAACTAGAAGGGAGGCAACATTACAGATGCTTCTCAGTAACAGGGCTCTTATTAAAAACTCTACTAGTGATAATCTTGGGTCTGTTGAAACAGATGATCTGGGGGTGTCACGCTTCTGAAAGCACAGCAGATGTTCTATGCCAAAACTTCACCAACACTGGGCATGAAATATTATTAGCCCAGTGCTTCCATGGAGTGAATCACATTTTCAGGAATTCAGCAGCCATTGACAGAGTTCTTGCAATAGCTACCTAAATTAATAAGAAGAGCATGGAAGGCAGAATTAATGCTTTAAGACGATTATATTCACAAAGCAAAATATGTCAGAGTTGGGAGAAACCTTCTAACATTTGGCAATGCTCACTTATCAATACAATATTCCTCCCTGCTAATCCCACTGTGTCTTTTATTTCTTAAACCTCTAATCATATGCACCAAGTAGTTTATTCTTTTGCCAAATCCCTTTCACCGAATCTATTACTAGCCACTCATGGAAAAGGAGACATTATAAATTAAGCAGAAGACAACACTTGTTCTCACCCTTTTAAATGTCCAAGAAGTATTTTTCCATCATTAATCATAGTTGCTGCCTCTCTTTCCCTATACAAAAGAAACCTCTTCCCTTATCTTGTATAAATGTGTTTGCTATTCACATAACCCCAAGAAGATCTTTCTTTGAGACATGTAAATTCAATGTTTGCAGTTGCTTCATTTTGTAGTATTCCTTTTTCCCTTTACTGCCTTCACTCCTTTGTGCTTTCTGCAGCTATGGATATCCTTCCAGTCTCCAGAAACTGAGTACAGGAACAGTGTCCAGGAACAGTATTCCAGAATGATTTTACCAGTTCTGCAAAAAAGTAGATAGTACTATAGGAGCTGTGTAAATTAAGGGACTTCCTTTTCATGTACCTTTGTACACAACTTATGGTTGTGTTACAAAATCCCAAACAGTTAAATTTCACTGATAAGACAAGAAAGTTTCTCACAGCTCCACTTCCCACCTGCTGTACATTAATTGTGTGATTTCTGCATGAGGTTCAAAAATTGGGTTAAAAATAATGCTGATAGGAATTTGACAAGGCAAGCATATCAGCAAATTCTTAAAACCCAAAGCTGAATTGCCTGTCTGAAAAAACACTGCCAGGCTCAAATGTTAATCTTAACCAGGAGTCGCTAGTTATTGATAAGACAAACTAGGAAAGCAAAGCATGATTAACTAGTACTGTCTTGGCTAAATCTTGGGGATCATACTGTCATTTTGGTATGTGAAGTTTGCAGATATCTTTTTATGGAGCAACCTGGACAATCATGGGCCCTCTGCTTAAAAATATTTACTGTTACACCAGTGCACTGGAGCACTTTCTTTACAAAAAAAGAACAAAAAATAAATTAAATCACACCTGAGGCTCCCTATTTATAGCTTAAAGACCTGCCGACTCTTGAGTTTGCAATGGTGAGAAACAAAATTACAATTACTAAATCAAAACTTCCTTACAATGTTGTTCTTATTCTGCTTTACATATGTTAATTAATTTAGCATGTGTTCTAGTGCCACACAACTGGATCTTAACCTGTAATTTTTGGTTTAATAATATGAGTAATGAAACTGGTAAAAATAACATTTTTCAAGCCATAAAAAAATAATTTACAATACATATACAGGGTCTTAGATAACTCAGATAACTTTACCACCATCGGAAGTCAGTCATCTCCAGAGGGAAATGATGCAGCCATTAACGTTAACACATTAACACACATTAACACTGTGCTATAATTCACAAGCTGGATGAATTCACACATGGTGCATTTCCAGCCAAGGGCCTTCAGGCAACACAACACAACCAGCAAAATCACAGAAAGCGTAACAGATATTTTGATGGGATTAGTTTACCTTGAAAAACTGTAATGAGGATTCACAGTCATAGGATCATTTTGATTGGAAAAGACTGCTAAAATCATTGAATTCAACCATAAACCAAACACTGCCAAGTCCAATTAAACCATGTCCCTAAGGGTCACATCTACACATTTTTCAAGTGATCTCAAAAAAAAAAAAAAAAAAGAAAAGGATATCTGCTACACATTATTTGAAAACCAGCACCTTCAATACCAAAGTCTTACCTGCAGCCATATCTAAGGCCTCACAGGTTGTGGAGCAAAACAGAGTCTAGTAAATAAAGTCAAATGCTCTAAGCATGCCAAGTCATCCACCCAAGCTTTCCTTATTTAAAGTCCTATTACCCCTCAGACCATTGCAAAGTACTGTACAATAAATTCGTTTGTGCAATACCTTGCTTTTTCTTAATACACAAGGAGAAAAAGAATATACATTGCTATCAGTCACAGCAATGCCATATTATAACAGTGTGTGCTTTTACTATCACTGATAGCGAATAATCCCTATTACTTGAATTTTTTTCCTTTCTAACATCAACATTGGAGCTGATGATACATCCA
The DNA here is from genome assembly GCA_035584735.1 of Pseudotriccus pelzelni. Lineage (NCBI taxonomy): Eukaryota > Metazoa > Chordata > Aves > Passeriformes > Tyrannidae > Pseudotriccus > Pseudotriccus pelzelni. Next base: position 125,651,197 of record JAWMRA010000078.1, read on the forward strand.
GTTCATTCCTAATGCAGTGCTGAGTGGAAATCTTAGCTTATACAAACATTCTTCTAAAGATAAGAGGAAAATCTTGGCATCAAGGAAGATTTCCTTAGGCTGATCAAATTGATAAATTACAAGAGTAATAAGAAATATAAGAAATACTGATGACATATCCTAGCACAATGTTTTCTACTAATAATAATAATTCTGCTGTAGTACTTTCTAAAAAATAACAATATTATTAGCAATTAATTGCAAATATTATTTAAAGAAAAAAAAGACAAGTCAAGACAACACTCAGCACTCTTCAGCACTGGAAGGGAAGAGGCAGGACCATGCAAAGACACTGGTGGGGTTCTCATCCTCTGGAGTTATGGCTATGCATGGAGGATGACTCAAAGAGAGATAAATTTAATAAACACTGCCAAAGAAAAATTTGGGATATTAATGAGGATGTATTGTAACTATGGACATTTTCACCACAAAACTCAGAAACACCTTTCCAAACAATTTTACAAAACCAAGTATGAGCATGTGGGGAAGCAGACAGTTAAGAGTTTATTTCTCTATACATGGTATCCTAAACATAAAGGTTCAAAACCAGATTCAGAACCAAAATTAGGCGAGCCAGTTGTAGCAATTTCCCTTGGCTTTTTCCTCACTAGCTCTCTGAATTATTCTCCTGAAGAAATTAGTCTAGAGGTGGTTTCTACTAAAACATCAGTGTTTATGAAGAAAGGTTTTACTTATCTAGGATATATATTGTAGAGTAGGAAAACGCATCTGTGACATTGGCAAACCCTTGACAGAATGGGGATATGAATACTGCAAATTTAGCTTCGATTCACATCCCAATTTCTCAGATGAAAACTCCGTTTTTAAAAAGGCCTTCTCTGTCCGCACAGAATGTGAAAGGTTTGTGGGCATTCATCACTATAAGCACTTGAAACCACTTCTGCCTCTAAATTCACTTGCACTGAAATGCATGGCCCTCATTAGAGTCAGTACTGTGAAAGATGCTGATTGGACTGGAGATGAGTCACTGAACAGCAGTGACATCTGGCAAGTTCTTGTCACCCATGCTTATGCTCACACCGTGGTACTTGCCCTGTATCTCAAAACAGGAAAAATTCATCAAGAGTTATCCACCACTGGCAATGTAGGATTTATTTTTATCATCTTTAGGCTACCTCAATCCTTTCCTCTCTACAACTACTAGCACATATTGCCGTCCATACACCACATGATTTTTTAAGAGGAACACATATCACAACATGAAGTTCTAGGAGAAGTTTCATTCATTGGATTCAGGGTTCTTTCAGCACTTCAGGTTCTTTGCCAGTGCTTTCACTGTTTCAAAATCTTTTTTTTTTCAGTGCCTTTTTACTTAACTGGGGAAAAGAAGATACATAAAAAGAAACAATATACTGTTGGAAGATGATCTATCGAATACAATTAAGAAATTCGGCCTTACACTAAAACATTCCATAAGTCATGAATAGTAAAAAATCATACCAGATGGCAGGTCATCAGAGGGAAACTCAAACAACTTGGATTTGTAAACAGAGTGGAAATGGAAGTCATCCTGTAATAGTAAATAATTGCAAGAATTAAACCGGGAAAAACTAATCCATCTCACGACCTTAAACAGACAATTCCAAGGGTTCTTGTTATCCAACACACATACCACTGAACATGCAAGTTGCAAGGCAGCATTCTTCGCCTTTACCCAACTGTAATATGATCGCTAACATCACAGTTAATCATCTTTCATTGGGAATATCTGAGTACATCAGAGTGGCTGAGCATGCTTAGAGCTAGGCTTAAGAGACTTGCCCAGGGAGAGTCAATGAGAGCTGCAGGAGGTGCTGAACTAGAGTCAAGGATGAACTAAGAGGAGAGTGATGTAATGAACCCACAGCAGGAAGTGTCAAAAAAGGCGACAGGGCTTCTGTTGTTGGCTCCAAGGGACCCTCATCACCCTCTGGGGCTGCACTGCTCTACAGCCAAGTGTTACAGAGTACGCACATATATATACACCACCTCCTAATTTTTGTCAGTGATGATGGAGCCTTATATATGAGGTAAATGAGTGGAGAATGAGGGGATGACCCTTTGGGCTCACAGCCTTATGCCTACCCTGTACCCATGGATGACTGTAGCCAACAAACACAGCAGGACTACTGTAAGTTCTACTTACATCTGAAGTGTAGTTCTCATCTGGCTCAATAAGGTAAGTATGATTTCCATCATAGAACATCCCACTGTCAAGAGCAGGAAATGTAAATATGGTTTTCTAAACAAATACTGGTGCAACATGGAATTAAGTTTAAGAAGTTCGTACACTTAAAAAATTTAAATATTTAGAAAAGGAAGCAGTTGAAACTGGTTTCAGGAACTGAACGCAATTGCGAATCAACCTTTTGTTTCTTCATTTCAGAAAGAAAGATTGTCTCCTGTGGTGTAACAGACTGTTCTTTCTTCCACAATCTTCTCTACAACATATATAAACACCAAAAAAAGAACTAATTTAGCTAACTGAATATCCAGTTCAAAGTCCCCAGTCCATGCAAAAGGTATCTACCTGCAACAGATAAGTAAAGGACCTGTCTTTATGAACAAGCATATTTGGAACATAAGCATTATTTTCCTCAAATAAAAATGTTATTTAATTGAATTGACCTTAGGCTTTAATGGGTTTTATTAACTCTTTCCTCAGTGCTTCATTTAAAGATACGTGTTGATACTGGTCTTACACTGTAAGAGCATAAAATCAAAGCGTATTTCTTATAGCGCTACCACTCTGATCTTCAAGCAAATCAGCATATTCTTTTAATAATTTTGCCTTTATTTCCATGGCATACATGCATGGTTGGGATTAGGCTGTATCAGCATGTCCCTTTCAAAGGGCAACTACTAAGGCTTGGCCATAAATACAAACTGTGAACTCAAACTCAGCACATAGCACACAACAGCAGCATGAAAGCAAGATTATTTATTTATTTGCATTAATCTTAAAAACCAAAATAAACACTGTATTGTAAACAACCCAGCCAGATACTTTTCTTTTTTCTTATGCAGCAGGTTTTCCTAATCAGTAAAATTGACATTTACAGAAGTATCTTGGGTTACTGACTTTATAACAAACATCAAGTGTGAGTGTGAGTAATTTCTAAAATTTAAAGCTGCTTCACCATTCAAATTATCTGTGCCTATTATTTAGAAATAAATACGGTCTACACAGCTCAAGCGAAATATTCTAGCACCTGTTGAAGCTTCTTTGCTCGGGAATAAGGTAAGGTTGGGGAATATGCTGTAGATTTTTATCAGGCAGAACTTCCTTCTAGTTGCAATTTTAGTTAAGCGCAGTCTGCCAGACAAAGCTCTATCAGCAAACAGCTCCTTGTGAGATTGCTGCAGCCAGCAGCACTGCCCTCTGATCAAGTCATTTAACAGTGACAATAATAATAGCCACAGCTGATCTGGCTTGTTCCCTCAAAGTGTTCATGGCTCTTTTCCAAACAACTTCAACAGCCCAGTGTGCTGTAAATAAACCACACGCTCATGGATGTGTTAGAGAGAACGCAACATCAAAACATGGGTCATTTCAAGATCCAGCATTTTGATGATGTATAGCCTTCAAACAATCAAACTTGTAGCCATGGAAGTCAAATTTGCAGCAGTAACGGCAGTTTTAACATTCACCACCAGCCGGCAGCAAAATCCCAGACCTGCCTGCTGCCTGTGCCCTCTCCTCCAAACCCAGGGCTGCCTGACTACAGCTTATTTATATCCCAGCAACCGCTGTGGTTTGCGTTCAAAGTCTTCTTTGTGTTAACCCATACGAAACCGTGGTTACTGCACATCCCACAGAAAACAACATAAACAAAAATCCAAACAAAATGGCTCGCTGGAAGTTAAGGTTGCAAAGGTACCTGTGTCATTAGCAAAGTCATTAAGAAGACAAGACACTCATCATTGTAACTATTGTCAGCTAATCATCCGATTAATTTAACTAATAAAAGGAAGCATACAAAACAGACATTACGAACAGAAGAACTTAAAATTTACGACTAAAAAACCCCAACGTTGTCTCACATGTATGAAAAATTCTGCTGTTAGCAACTGAGATCTAGAGATACTAATATGCAAGAGAGAAGACCGGCATGAACTTCGAGAATGTGAAGCTTGTTATTCTATTAAAGACATCTATTCTGTCTTATGCACTTCTTAAAATTCATGAAAGCAAAGCTCCTGCCCTGTAGACTTTATTAGAAGACAACAATCTTCCCAGATTCCCTTATTCCAGCGAGGTGCTCCAAACTGTGGTTGAAGCAAAGGAGCTTTGATTGCAGTGTGAGTTTCTAGTAATTACTTATCATTTAAATTTGACTGTGTAGGAACTAGTTGTAATGACAGAAATGCAATATCACATATCAACATCTGTAATCTGATATCACATATCACACATATCAATGTGAGTTTAATAAAGCTCAGGAAACCATTACTTTCTCATACTGGATGCTTGAATTACCAGCCTGCTAGAGAAAGATTACGTGAAGGATAACTCTGCTGAAACTTTATTGTAACAGGGGAAAAAAAAAAGGGGGAGAGGGAAGATACCTCTCAAGAGAGAGCTGAATGATACCAAAAAAAAAAAAAAAAAAAGCATCATTTTGAACAATTTGAATATCAGGCCATTTAAGAATACAGAGTAGCAGGATGGTCTGTCTCAAGAATAAACCCATAAAAAGAGTGCAGGGAAGGACAGATGCAGGCTCTCCTTCCTTCCTGCTTTTTCTCCTAGGAGTTAGCAGGGGCCAAGACCTAATGGATCACTGCTCATGGAAGCCATGCAGTGCCTCAGGATGCATTAGGATGCTACTATTTTTAGCCTCACTGTCCATACTGAAACTGGGCTCAAGTTTCTTGAGCTGCACAGCAGTAAATCAGGTAAGTGCAAGGATGCAAGCCTTCTGCATGCATTCTCGCCCTTCCTAACAAAGAATACACAAGTATAAATATACTACTAAATAACACTACTTAAATATATGCACTTATATGGCTGGAAACAAACAACAGGCTGAAGATTTCAATCAGCCAAGCCCCTTTTCTGCAGAAAAAGGCAAAGCTCACATAACCTCCACAGAGATTCACTTGCTGCCATAACTTTTCCAGCTGATCTCAGTATCAAAAGTGATGAGATCCTGTAATTCCCAAATGCAACAGGCACTGAAGTTGCTTGGTTGCTCCGAAAACTTGACTAGTGTCATTCAATAGTACCAAAAGTAGACAAGTCCGAATCAATAACACAGCTTCATGTAACCTTCAGATGACAGAAGCTTTAATTATATTATCAGTAAAATTATGAAATTCAAAGCAAAATTATTGCACCACTTTATATCTTTTCTTCTAGATTTTTCAAGATTTTACTATATCAAAGGTATTATTCCATGCACACAACTTAAGGCCAGCAATTCTGCCAAAACATAAAAAGGATAGTACAAAATAAACTCTGAATTGACATTTTCTTTGTAAAGAGACTAGAAAAGAAAGATAATATACATCATTGTAGCAAAAAGAAAAGAACAAAATTTCCAAATGCTACACTGGTATTGTTATTATTCTTGTAGAATAGGATGTTATCAGCTACTTCTACTCTGCTATCTCTAATAAATTATCTTAAAACAATACCTGGCCAGTGCCATAAGTGTTCAGTTTGGGGGGGAAAAAAAAAAAAAAAAAAAAAAGGAAATTCTGAAGATTGTTGAGTTCTTAATATTGCTAACAAACTAATAGGAAAATAAACAGTATTTATTTTACTATATACATATATTATTTTACTATAAATAGCTTTACTTTCCTTAGAAGAGTAATAAACAAAGGCCAGTAAAACCAAAAACAGACTTACTGTAATCCATGGCATGTTGACAAGGCAACAAATGATACAGGATTTCCTCGAATTTTTCCCTGATAATAGCAATGTTCTCCTCCCTGAAATTGGAAATTGAGACTGTAAATCCGCAGGACATCCCACAGTGTCACACACCATACTGTCAAACACTGTTTTTCCATAAACTCATATCCAAGCTGCTCACATGACACCAGGAATTGACTGTCACTCACAAGGGTGTTCATCCCATCTCCTTTTAGCCATGTTTTGATACTTAGACAAATACCATCCTGACATTCTACACTGAATGGAGACATTTTCAGTGTGAAATCCCTGACATCCTGAGACAGATTTCAGAAACAAATTACTCCAGAAATGCTTATCTTTTTTCATTGACCAGGAAGAGTTGGAAGTAGGGGGCTTAGGCTCAGCATCTGCTCTGCACATGGCTACATCAGACAAAATGAACTCTGCTCTGAGGGTAAAGCAATTTCCTTCTTCTGAGGAGAAAGGTATTTTACCAAATAATAATCAGAGAATCCCAAAATATGCCAAGTTGGAAGGAACCCACAAGGATCGAGTCCAACTTTGGCCCTGCACAGGACCATCCCCAAGAGTCATACCATGTGCCTGAGAGTATCATCCAAACACTTCTTGAACTCTGTCAGCCTTGGTGCTGTGACCACTTCCCTGGGGAGCCTGTTCCAGCAACCAAACACCCTCTGGGAGAAGAATCTTTTTCTAATACCCAACCTAAACCTCCCCTGACACAACTTCAGGCCATTCCCTCGGGTCCAGTCACTGGTCGCCACAGAGAATAAATCAGTGCCTGTCCCTCCTCTTCGCCTCACGAGAAAGTTGTAACTGCAGTGAGGTCTCCCCTCAATCTCCTCTTCTCCAGGCTGAACAGACCAAGTGACCTCAGACACTCCTCATATGGCTTCCCCTCACCCCTTCACCATCTTCGTTGCCCTCCTTTGGACCCTTCCTAATGGCTTAATATCTTCTATTGCAGTACCCAAAACTGCCACAATATTCAAGGTGAGGCCGCACCAGTGCAGAGCAGAGTGGGACAATCCTCTCCCTTGACCGGCTGACGATGCTTTGCCTGCTGGTCTCCAGGACAAGGTTGGCCCTCCTGGCTGCAAGGGCACTGCTGACTCATCTTCAACTTGCCATGGACCAGGATCCCCAGGTCCCTTTCCATGGCACTGCTTTCCAGCATCTCTGTGGTGGTTTGGACCTGGCCCCCAGCCAAGTAACCAAACACACAGCAGCAGCTCCCCCCCCATACAAACACAGGGAAGGCAAGGGAAGGACAAAAAACTGTCAGAAAATGAAATAACAAAACCAAAACCATATATATATATATAGACACACACACTTATATACAGTTCAAACCTATATACATATTAAAAAAAAAGAACCCAAACATCCCAAAACAGAGAAAGAACAGATATACCCAGTCAATGAAGAATTAGCAAACAAAACCGTAATACTTTCCTTAAGAATAGCAGAAGCAACTCAGCCCACTATGGAATCTGTCCTCTCGAATCAGAGAAAACAACAGCCTCTCAAGGCCTACAGGCCCACACCTCCCACGCGAGGAGCCTGGAGGCAGGGAAAGGTTGCTGCTTTTTCCAACTTCGCTGGAAGGGATCTAACTCCTAACTTCCTTCCCCCTTCCATTTCTATTTCTGCTTATGTAAAGAATAGAATGGAATATTGGGATATGGGTACTTCCTTAGTTTCAATCTGGTTACCAGGAGGAGGCTAAAAGCAAACCATTACAGTCTCATTCCCCAGTCTGTACAAACATCCAGGGTTGCCCCATCCCAGGTGCAGAATCCATGAGTTTCCCATCTTGAACTTCATATGGTTGGGGATTGCCCAGCTCTCTAATTTATTGAGGTCTCTCTGCAGGGCCTCTCTGAATTCAAGGGAGTCAACAGCTCCTCCCAGTTCTGTGTCATCAGCAAACTTACTTAATATCCTTTCCAGTCCTGCGTCCAGGTCATTTATGAAGATGATGAAGAGCACAGGGCCCAAGATGGAGCCCTGTGGAACCCCACTAGTGACAGGTCACCAGTCTGATGTTATCCCATTCACTGTTACCCTCTGTGCTTGACCCTTGAGCCAATTGCTCACCCACCATATGATGTGTTTGTCCAGAATGTGTGTTGGACAGTGTGTCCAGAAGGATCCTATGAGAGACAGTATTGAAAACTTTATTGAAATCTAAAAAGATGACATCAACTGGCTTCCCCTTATCAACTAGGTGGGTTACCTTATCATAGAAGGAAATCAGGTTTGATAAACAGAACTTTCCTCTATAAACACTCAGCTAGACATCTTATCATGTAAGTCCTTTCCTATCCAAGACCAGAATTTTCTGTTCCTGAAAAGAAAGAGCTGTTTCTTGTGGATAAAACATTGCAGTTGAGTCTCTGAATATCTGAGTTCAATTCTCAGTTTCTCAGGTGCATAGGTCTTAATTATCAGAGTTATTCAGCTTGATGGTTTCAGTATAGACTTCCTCAAATGACAGCTATCCAGGCTTTGAAATAATACTTGAGCTGCTGTGACCTCATTCAAATCATCTTCATTTCTATTGCACTGAGGCAGTACCTTTGCACAGTATTAAGCAGAAGTGCTCTAGGAATTATTTTCCAAGGAATTACTAGTGTCTTTGTTTGTGCTTCCTATAATCTCCTTTAGGAACTATTGAATGCTGATGGAACAGTTCAGGCATTAAAGTGGCATTTCAGTGCTTGTGTTAGTGCTTCATTTGTGATTAGCCTATACTACTAAACAGTCAACTATTTTGAATAAAAAACACCATGTTATTTGAGTGAAGGGATGTGCTTGTGGGCATAGGATACTGGACTGAATACAAAGTCATCTCAGTGGAACAAACCTAAGAGCAAAGCCCCGGACAAATATTTAACCTCTTATATCCCACTAACTCCATCTGAAAACCGGAAATTCTAATTTCTCTCCCCCACATTTTACATGCCTGACCTGTTCTAATCTCTAGAAAGGCCAAAAAGTCAGCTGGTGTAAATGGAAGAAATTTTCTAGATCATTTCAGTAGTTTTAAGGTCAGGTTTGGTGACACCGGCTCTTGTCTGTGAGAGAACAGTCCAGTACCTTCAGACCCTGGATATTGATTCGATGTGTAGGAGCTCATGCATTAAAGGCAGTAAACCATCTTCACAAAGAAGTATAAATAACCTTTTCAAAGTATTCTTTATCTTTCTTCAGTATGGTTGTTTCACTATGTCCGGTAACAGGAACCACCACATCAGTTTTAGCAATGCTCCGTTCAAACTGTCTCTGTGAAAGGGACTTGATTCAGCACTGAAAACTGCTGCTATACAAAGTGTGCTACTAGAAGGCAAACTTGTTTGTGTCAGTTCAGTACCTATGCAAGTGAAAAACTGCAGGAGGGAATTAGCAAGCACTCCGTAAGTGAAATATATAATACTTTAGACATATTTGACTCCGGATTTGACTTGGAAAAGTCAATGCTGTCCCACTCTGAAAATTTTGCAAACTCAGTAAATAAGAACACTCTGTCAAGCCTCACATCTCTATCTGCCATGCAACAACAACACTGTCAAACAAGGGCAACCAGAGGCGCAAAGACAGATCCAAGTTCAGCACGTACATATTATTTATATTGTTAGTGGTTATTTATTCATTCACTGTCAAAATAGCTGTAGTTTGTAAGATTTTGCCAAATACGCATGTAGCCAATACCCCTCAATCCATTTCTTTTTACACAGCTGCAATTGAGCCACTTATCTGTCAAGCTAATGATGACTTTTCATGTCAGTATCACTCAGCTCTACACCTATGCTGATAACAAATTAGAGTTACTAATGATTGATAAACAACTCACTGGGGTCCATGCAAGACTTGTGTCAACAAAAAAATCAGGTTTTTTTACTCTTCTACCAATGACAGCTAATGAACACCAGCCTACAGAAGAAATTGCTCTTATTAAGACTCCATGGGCATCAGTTTGTACTTTGTGTTCACTTACTTTTGAGGACATGGCAAGATTATCTTTAATCTCTGTTCTGTCATTATTGTATAGTGGACTCACTTATGCTTTCCTGTGTTCTTTTTATTTATACAGCTGAATAATGTTTTGCAATTTGTTTAATTTCCTTTACAAAGTCTGGCTCAGGCTGGCTTTTGGCATGTCTCACATTACTATCCATACTTCTTGATCTCCTAAACATAATTGCATTGCTGAGTGGGACTTTTTCCTGTTCCTGGTAGGGTGTCTACCTACTCCAGTGATTCGCTTTGTGGTTTTTATTCATCCAGTCGGATCCAGCATTCTATCCTGAAATTTCCCCTAGAGTGCAAAATATAAATTGGTTTTTACACAATTAGATTTCAAGCTGCCAGTTGTTAGTCCTTGGTCTTTTCAATGCAACTGACTTCTCAAATCTTAAGATGCTCATTCACACCCCAGATGCCAACCACCATGATACTTCCTCAGTCTGAAAACTTCTGGCCACACAAGCAATCAAGAGACACGATACCATCTAACCCTCTACCACCCAGACAGCTCATCTTCCACCATCAGCTTCTTTGCATTGCCCACTTGCCCCAGTCTTAGGTGACTTACCTAATAATGTTCACCCCATCTAGCCTGGCCCCTTCGCTGCTTCTAGACAGATCTCACGATTGTCACTGTTCAAAGAAGGATCCACAGACCCATAACTGAAGTCTATTGCACAGTCATTGATACTTGAAAGATCAATTATACAGAAAAGGAGAGTTTCAAATTTTGTTCTGTGATTCTGTGATTAAATTAATCTTCTCTAAGAAATTAACAAATAATATCTCCCCTCATGTTTAAAAAAGTTTGGAACTCTCCTTTTCTGTACACTTGATCTTTCCAGTATCAAACTAATGTAATTTAGGGTTTCAATGTCCTGTCAAAAATCCATAAATTTTAATGATTAATTCATGTCATCAAACAGAGCTCTTTCTATCCTTACACATCCTATCTGCCCCCAAAGGAAAATTCACCATACCCACAAGCAGCTGACTCACTTTCCTGACAATCTCTGGGAAATAAGCTACTACTTACATTTTAATAGGTCATATTAGCTTAAGTCATGCCAGGGGAAAAGGTCATATTAACCACCCTTGGATACCCATAACACTATGACTTCTTTGCATGCACACCCTGCCATGCATCAGTGTTATGATGGAGGTGACCCATCCCTTTTCAGCCAATAGCTGCTCCTGGCCTTTCTAACAAAAAACTTCAGTGTAGTAAGCACTGCTCCCTTTTGCAAGTGCCATTTTCCCTGAGCACTGTCAGCTGTTCTTGGTTTGATAAATGTCTCCTTCACCTCTTCACATTCTCTTTTCGGGCTTGCAAACACAGAAGTCTTTATTCTTTTTACATGGAGGGTCCAGTACTTGCCAGCTGCCCCCTTGCTCATTTCCATGCTCCCTGGCACCACTTCAACACCAGTTAACATTCTTTTGGCAGCTCACCCTGACATGCATATTGGTGAACCTGTCTCACTCCCAGGAAATAGTGAGGCCAGAAATTATCTTGGCCAGAGCCAAAGCAATATACAGAGCAGCCAGAAGTGAACTGACTCTTGATTGTTTTAAACCCCTTGCAACCTGCATGAGTTGATGCTTTGAAAATGGATTGAACATTGGCCCATATGGTCAGGGGCACTGGAATGACTGGAGCCACTCACTTAGGAGGGATAACCACCGGAGCTTTCAAGGTCCGGGGTGCCAGAGCAAAGCTATTTGTTTAGATGGACTGAGAGAGTTCACGTGCTCTATAATTTATATGGAAGGATACACTTGCTCTGATGAAGAATTAGGCTGCTAGGAGGAGTAGCAGTGGCCAGGCATGCAAACTTCACTTCTGTAACCATTCTATACCTTCAAGGGTATCTTGATTGCTCCAAATAAATGAGTCAACACTACAAACCAATATAGTTGCTTCACTCTGCAAGAGAACAGTGGACAGAACAGCTGGAGAGGTGTCCATGGCACCAAAATTAAAATTATACAAAGCATTTTTAAGAACTCCTCAAGCTATGCATACTGCTGCTTGGCAAAAGTACTGAACAAAGCTGATAGTCCAACTTTGCTAAAATCTTTCATACAAATAGGTTTACTTAGCACATAGCCTCACAAGAAAGTGGATTATTGATTCAGAAAATAAACCTATTAGGCTTTAAAATGCAGCAAGGACATTAGAAAGAAAGAAAAAAAAAAACAACACATTGAAAATTTCACTAGAAGCAGTACCTTCTCAAAATGTAAACATTTTTGGACAGTAATTACTGCAAAGCTTCGTTATCAATGCCATTTTTGTTGTTTATGCTCTATAGAAACTATGAGACTAGAACTTACATGAAAACTATTCAGTGAACCCATTAAAGCAGCAGCATTATCTCAAAAGCAAATCCTAACAATACATGAATTTAAATTTCATAATAATCCCATAATAGAAGAAGAAGAACTATTATTTTAGGATATACAGTGCTGGCATGGGGTGCAATTTAACTTGAATCTCACAGCTCTGTCAGACTAACCAATGCCCTGGGTGCTTTGATAAACTATGAGGAGCAGATGCATAATAAGATAACTCAGACAGCTTGCTAAAGTTTCATCTGCCAGTGGGACCTACTTGGTACAGCCAGAGCTCTTTGCCAAGTCTACTTTCTCACCCTGTATAAATGGCATTTCTCCAGTAGCAGCTCTGATCTTCTATCCAGCTGCTACACACAATCTCAGAAAGAGAACTTTTATTATACATTAGTTACAAAGTCCTACAAAGGAAAATAGGACCTAGTCACTACTCCCTAGCAGGTGGTTCAGCATTTTTAAAAACCCATTTTTAAAGCCCTAGAGGTGACAAAACTCAATTTAGCTACAGAAATAGTTCAGGGCAAAGTGGACCTTGAGCCTAAAAGAATGTGAGGGCTCAACATCGGAAACCAGGCTTAGGATTTATTAAGCTCTCCGTTTTTAATAGAAAACTCTGACACTGTAGAAATACTGATTTGCTTACACGTAGTTCTTAAAATCATTGGACTTCCCAGCTACGATATTGCAATTTCCTTCAGAACGGTTTCATCCACATGTACATTTCCATTGCAGAGGCTTAACTCCTTGCTTGAATTGCTCTGCTAAACCTAGGCTAGCCTTGAGTGAGTCACGCTTCAAGGACTCATCTGAGCTTCAAGTGAGTCGGAACTGCTGTCCTTGGTCATGTATGTTTGTATGATTCCTAGGACATTCATCCCACAGTTCTGCACATTGCAGCAAGCCGAGTTTTTCCATCACGTCTTTGCTGAAATATAGTAGTTGGACCTTTTTTGATATTTCTAGAGGGTATTTGAGCTTCTAGGTTTATCCTGAAGAAAAGAAGTCTCCAGGGAGACCCTTAATGCAGCCTTTCAATATTTATAGGAGGCTTATAAAAAAAATGGAGAAAGACTTTTTACCAGGTCCTGAAGTGGCAGTATAAGGCGCAACAGTTGCAAACTGAAAGAGGGCATACATAAGGACATAAGGAATAAATTCTTAACGAGTGTGGTGAGACACTGGAACAAGCTAGGGTTGGGTTGGGTTTTGTGAAGCTAACGTGAAAAACTAGATATAAACTGCCTACCTTTTATAGGCAAGGTGTAGGGCTGGGGTTTTTTTGTAATGCTATTTCTATCGTAAGGTGAAAGATGATGCCCTAACAAATGTAGTGAACATTTTGCTCTTTTGCAGTGAGCATGAAGTCAAGATTTCTGGATTATGATCTTGGATGCTCCTAGGTTATGCATAACTTTTTATGGGATTTTCACCATTACAAGACTGGATTATTGAGAAAATTAATAATTTTCATACCACATCCTTCAAATCAAATACTGTTCACTAAGTCAAAACTAAGATAATTTTCAAACCATACTGTGTCTCCAATCACCTATCAACAGACTCCAGAAAAACAAGTTTTAGGGCTCAAATATCAATGAAGAAAATGTTCAGAAACAGTTTGCGAAAAAAATTTCTTAGCATAGGATTTTTTCAGTACAAAACCAGACATGGCAATGATATTTTTATGTCCTTTTTATAGTAAGTTGCAGAATGAAGCCAACCAATCTGCAAAAATTGTATATGTACTGTAAGTCAGCAAATATTCCTTCTATTGCTTGTGCTGTTTGATCTTACAGTCTAGAAGAGAAGCAGAACTATATTTAATGACTCTCACAGCCAGAATTTCAATTTAAAAAACCATCCCTGAGCTGTATTGTTCTTTGAAATATGAAACCCTCATCTCGTTTTCCTGTTCAGAGAGCTTGAAACAGATGATGGCAGGATTCTTCCATTAAATTGCTGACAGGTCGGTGTCTGCCAGGATTCCAGCCAGGAGCCAAACTCACAGGGGTCAGGGGTTGAGGTGAATGTTATGCATCCACAGACAAGTCTTATATTAGTCAAGTACAGTAAAGAAGGCTTTTGAGTACCTCCGAAAGGATGTCAGGAGCAGCTATTAGGGAATGGGGAAAATATGCTTCATCCCCCTGCACTTCCATGGGAAGTGATGAAGTCTCTAACTGAATTCAGTCTAAGGACACTGTTAGGGGACAGAAATACTGGAGACATTTTGTCAATATCTTGATTACCAGGTCCACAAAAATGTATTATTCATGGGTTGCTCCTGTTCTGTGTCACCATCACGAAACAGTTTTGTTAGTACTGGCTTTACTGGTTCATTTCTTGGGCTGAATAGCAGATTCTTCACTCCCACAGAAATATTCACACTTTCTGTTTAAAAGAGAAGCTGAGGTTCATCACTGTAACGCAAGTAGCATAAATATTACTTCTTCTGAAGTTCCGCCTTTACCTATGCAGAAAAAAAGGAGTCTCCTTGTATATGCCTATGTTATGCAAGGAAGAGGTAAGATAATATCAAAAGTAAAGCCCATTCAGGTGCTCTTATCCCAGGAAAGTTTCACACAGGTTAAGGTGGAGGTAAGGTGGTAAGATGATAATGAAATACTCTGCAGGGCTGGTCAAGAAAATAAGACAACTGAGGCTAGAACAAGAGCACTGCCAATAAAGAAAGAATAAAATTAATAGTTTGTAGGCACAGAATGGGGCATTAGGGAATGTGGATATCTATAGAAGCAAAGCAGGAGAAAAGGGCAAAAGCTTTCACCAACATTTTCTGCAAAACAGTGATACCCACACTGGGGAGGGAGCACAGTAACACTGACAATGAGCTTGCCTACATTTCCTATTTACCATTCCTCCCTATTTTCCTCTGCTTCGTATTTGTGCACTTTGAAAGATAGGTGACACCAATTTATACTAGCTTGAACTTATTCCTGCTTTTACCACTCTGCCAGTAGCTTATTTAACTTGAAATGCAAAACCATTTCTCATTCCATGACCTAAACGCGTATTACTGTAAGAGGTAAGCCTTTTGCAGTTCAGATGATGGGTTTGTGATTTCATAAGCATTTCGTGACAGGAAAGAGTTTGTATATATTCCTCTCCTCATCAGTCTTCTTAATTGAGTTTAAAATTTCAGTTATAACATTCCTTAAGTACGGACATCTCTGTTTCATGAAGATAAACTTTATTTCCTGGAAGTCCTCAGTGAAGCACTGTGTTTTCATTAAGTGAAGTAGGTATTTTGATTACATTTTGCAAAGCAGGATTTCTGTCTCTGTCACACTGTAATATAAGTCACATATCATGTATGAATGCATCACTTAAACTCACGTAGGTTTATGGCATACTGTGACAGCTCTTTTTCTTTAGAGTCTGCTAGTAGCTTGATAATGGTCTTAGACCTTGACATCAGTGCCTTTAGGCAATTGACCTATACGAGACATGTACAAGCAAATTATGTTGACATTAGATAAGGTATAAAAAATACACGATGAAGATAAACCTTTCTTACTAACAAAAAAAAAAAAAAAAGTGCTAAAAAAGACCTCGATTACTGCAGTACAGAGAACCTGCAGAACCAAAGGCTGTTTACAGTGAAATAGCAAAGTGCTGATGGAAATTCTCTTTGGCAGCATGTGAGGAAATGGAGAAACGAACAAAACACAAAAGAAACAGTCCATGTTAAACTTCCTGCCTGCATAAAAATCCTGCATCGACCTTCCTAGCTCTATGGAAATTGCGAGTTAAATATTTTATTCCTCAGGTTTACTACTTTTAAGTGCCCAAAATTTATAAAATGTTTCCAGAATTGAATGATCATTTATGCTAAAGGGCCCACAGAATGATGCTAATATGAGATAGAGAATTGCAGAACTGCCATTGCAACAAGGCATTGGTAAAGGTGTTGTTTGGAATATCACGTACCAAGTGGTCATCTACGCTCAGAAAAGATAAAACTGACCTGGAAAAGAAGCAGAAACAATCTATAGCAATGATTAAGTAAAGAAAGAGACTTAACATGAGACCTTGCAGAATTTGGGTTGTTTAGCCAAGCAAAAACAAGAGACTGAAGAGGATACGAGGACTCTAGAAATGTGTCTTTGGAGGAACAGAATGGCTCGAGCTGAACACACACACTAATATAAAAACAAATTACTGTAAATTGACCATGACTAAACCTATTCTGTAAATTCCTCATAACTGAGGAGCAAAATTTTAAGGGTATACACATAGGCTGTAGGAGAAAGCAAAGCTAAATTTGTTTTAAGATGAACTTAGTAGCTGTATAGAGAGAGGTGTATAACAGAGTACAAAAATGTCTGGGACTAGGAAGTTGGCGGCTCACTTCAGTCCCCTAGAGGGCAGTAACTAGTGCCATGTCCTCAGACACTGCTCTTGGCCTCCACCTGCCAGTCCAGAAAAGTTCTTCTACAGGATCTGGGTAGTATTTCCCAGACCTGTGTAGATTTTTCAGCTAAGTTATAGCATCGCAAGTGGCATGAGTTGGCTATGTTTAAGCTTCTGAGACAAGCTGTGAGCACTGGGCAATCAGACTTAGGTATGTCATGTGCTATATAGGCAGAAACACACCTTAAGTACCTGGACTTTTATGAGCTTGTATTTATAAAGTGTTCTCAAGACTTCTTACTTGTCATATTTGGAAGACAGGGAGAATTTCCCCAGGTGAATGCTCTAGTTTCTAGGGGAGGCGGGCTTTTCTTTCAGTTTTGAAGCTAGAAGATATTCATCATGACTGCAGGGAGGAAGAAAGAGATATATTTGAGGGTCATAGTGCATTATATATTCAAGCTGATGCTGAGGGTTAAAGAAGTTATTGATCAAGAGAGGGTTTTTTTCTCCCAGGTTTGACTTAAAAGGTCTTTTTGCACTTTCTGTACAGGGAAGAAAGTAGTCAGGCTTTGAGTGAGTTTTGTTTAACATATACTGTGCTAATACAGAGCCTGGAGATGTTCTGTTTCTCATTCATGCTTCCCATGGCACAGCTGTGACACTTAGCCTGTGTAAAATTATAAATTCAGTACAGGGTGATGGAGATGTTTTGCTGTCTAGGGTATTCGTTACGTATGGAGTCTCTACTGCCTTTGGAACTAGAGATTTTTTCCTTGGTTACCCACAGTTCTGGGTGTTCTAACCTAGAGGAACCAGACTGTCTACAGATCATGACCTAGACTGTCTCTTCCATATGCTTCTATTTTTATGTCCATATTAGCACAATAATCAATTTTGAATGCTGGAAGAACTTACATTATGCTGTCCTGAATTTTCTGTGAACCCCAGCAGTATGTATTTATATACTGATTTCCTAGCTCCTGGACATCTTTTCCCATGTGTCAGAATAAAGAGATGCTATTTTATTTTAGATGGTTAGTGTCTTTGCTGTAGTCTGGCTCTGTTCAGGAAACATTTCAACCTGAAGGATTTTTACTATTAATTATTTTTTTAAAAAAAGTCACACACATATTGTATATATCAGAAAAATTGTCGGGAAGGTGTGTTGCCACAGTTTTATATTTGAAAGTATCCACACAACTGTAACTATAAAATAGGACTATCCACAGAGAATGTAACTTATACTATATTAAGCTGTGAGAATTGTATGTGCCATCTGAGTATTCAGTTGTTTTACCAGAGGCTGCCAAGTGGTTATGAGGAGATAAGTATAAATGGCCAGGTAGAAATAAAAAGCAAGAAATAAAGCATTTAGATATACAATGTGTCTATTAAAAAAAAAAAAAAACACACACACCCCAAAAAAAAAACCAAACCACAACACTGCGAAAAAAACCTTCAACATAGTATGTGGGAGATTAATGTAAAAATGTGTAACTGCCTACTTTCTCCCAAGAAAATGAAAACTGGTGTCTCAAGATCACAGTCCTCATATTCAAAAGCCCTCTTGGGAGAGATTTTGGGAGAAAAATGGCAAAACTACCTCCTGACACAGCAGCTGCTTCAGGAGAAGGCTGAATGAGAATCCGAGTTGTTACAGGCACGCAATGCTGAGTCAGAGTATTCTGATGGGAAATAACCCAGTTTAGGATGGGTGTGGGTTCACCAGGAAAAGTGAGGCAGCATGTGAGCCATGATGCTGATCAAGCATCCTCCTCCCCTGGACAGGAGAAAGCAGAACAGGATCACGGTGCAGAGAGCTGTAGTTATTCTTTCCAGTATCTCAGTCATTAGTCACAGCTGCCACCTGAGAGCTGGTAGATGACTCCATATGAATCAGGCCAAAATCAACAGGCTAGCTACAATCACAGAATGTAGGAATATATTAAAGGAAGCAGGAATTACAGTACGTATCACTTCTTATATTTTAGTTTATTGCCCTGTCACTGGCAATAGAGGCTGCTGGAGCTGAAACCAGTGTATACAGGTACAAATCACAGAATCATAGGATCAATTGGGTTGAAAAAGACCTCTGAGCTCACTGAGTTCAACCAATGAATTTGTATACAAATTTAGCATGTCAGCAGGTTTACTGATGACTGAATCCAGGGCTAAAGTTCAGTCACAAAACTATTGCGACTTCCCCTGATACAGAGGCAGGGCAGAGGAAGTCTGAAGAAGACAACTGTGTTTGGCTGACAGCTGGACAGTGCTGAACTGTGTGTAGGAAGATTGCAGTGTATAGACTGTGGATCCTTTTATTGTTGTTTTCTTATGGCATGCAGCGTTACTGAAAACAGTATCTTGAAAAGGCTGTTGAGTCACTGTCTGTTCCTGCTCACAGCTCTCAAGAGCAGAACAGCAGGTAGAGAACATTACTCAGGCTTGTTGAAGCAATCCCAGCTTAGCATAAGAACATCTGATATCCCAGCACTCTTTTAAAAGTGTAAGAGCCACTGGATTCAATATCAGGCAAGTAACCTCCTCTAAAGCCGCATTCAGATCAGGGAGTGGTAATGGTGCAAAGATTATATATCTTGTATTTCAGAAGCCCATTCAGCTTTGTCTTAGCAAAAGACTCTGAGGGAATTTACAAGCTTGCTCCTCATCCAGACTAGAACAATATGGTCTATAGATGTGCCTGCCCAGATGTATCTTCAGGGTATTCACATATGTGAGACTACATTTCCAGTCTCCTTCAATGAAAATATACCATTATTAAGGTATTATAACCCAATAGCTCTTACATTCTTTTGCTCTGCTTTTATGGTAACCCATAAAACAGAGTCATATCTTCCTTTCTGCTAAGAGCCTGGTCGAACACCAACTGAATTCTGTGAAAGTCCTTCTGGTAACTTCAAGTAATTGTGGAACAGCCTCCAGGTAAACCGCTCACTCAGTTGCTTTGAGTTGGGTTTTTAAGTGAATTTGATTGCTATTCAGTAGTGATGTTTTGTCTCAAAACCAGTGCAGGACCTATTTTGTATTGACAGGAGCAGAGATTCCTCCTGCTGAAAAGATAGGAGATGCTGTAGAGCCAACTACAGCTTCTGTAGTTCCAGAGCTTTTCCTTCCAAGACCAGCACCTTGGCAGCTGTTGAAGCAAAGTCTGACCCTAAGCACTGTATCGGTTTTTACATCTACTTCTCTCTGCAGTAACATTTTTTTTTCACTTTTGCCATAACTGGATGTATTTTGTTTTGCCCTTTTTCCTCTATTAGCCCAAGACTGACAACAGTGGAATATCACAGCCAGTACAAATACTATTTACAATTAAGAAACAGTCAAATATTCACCTGTATGAAAATCACAATTGTTCCACGCTTCATGTTGGTCTGTCTAATGCTCTTCTTCCCTCTGTGACTATATTCTTATACCACTGCATCGTGAGGCATGTAACACAATAAAGTACAGCCAGCAAAACTCACATGCCTGTCCATGGAACATATCCCTTTTCATTCAGCAATTTCTCTGCTGCAGTGGGTATGGTTCATTTCCTCTAACTGAAAATCAGGTCCCTAGAGGAAAGTGTCTGCTGTGTATGAAAATACAGTCAGGCAAAAATGATGCATTCCTTGGTTTTAATGTTTAATGTGATTCCATGATGACCCTCAGCCCACACAGCAGGAACTTCTAACCTAGACGATGTTGGACAACTTAGTTAGACAAATATTCTTTTTGTTCAGCCAGTCACTCCTGATATGTTTTACAACTTAGCTTTTGTATTGCAAAATAAGTTTGCTTGAAGTAAAACTGGCAGATATTTTTGTGATTAAATAATTGTTTGTCAGAAACTATTGATGTGTCCAAGTAGAAAAGTACTGCTGAGAAGCACTCACTCTACTTTTAAAGGACAAAACTTAACTGGTCAAATTCAGACGGAAAACAGATGTTCACTGACCTTAAAAGAGTTTCATGCAGGTACGTGGGAGTAAGAATCCAACCATGACGTTCTTGCTTTGTGTATTTCAGTCCATGGATCTGAAACTCACACACCCACATACCCAGCAGGTTTTCTGTTTTCTGGGCTATTAAGTCATCTTTTGTTATCCTCTTTCTAAACAGATTATCCATGTGAAGTAAGAGTATCTGCAATAGGCAAGACTGATTTATTCAATAACATGATTCAGGCATTTGATTAAAATCTACCATTCTTGGGTTCAAATATCTGTTTCAGCAATAGCCTACAGAAGGATAAAAACATCAGGTTGAGATGTAGACAGAAAGAAAGAAAGACAGAAGTTCAAATCCTTTGGCATTTTTGGACAGAACAAAGCCTTTAACAGAGCTCTAGATTTTTAGCGTGTTAGTTGTCAAGATAGTACATAATATGAAATAGACGGGTCTGCCTTTTCTACTACCAACTTTGAAAAGTCCTAATGATTTTTCAGTGTATAATATAAATACATACACACCAAAACATCAAATCTGCACAAAAAAGATCACCAAGAAAAATGGAAAAGATTTTTTTTTCTGAGCTTAATGCAACAGTATGGAACAGGGAGTGGAAGAATCAGTAATGCTTTGCCCTCATGTGATCCTTTGAGAACTCACATTCCTTTTAAAAAGTTAATAAATTCATCTTCATGGATTTCTTGAGGCAGACATTGTGAGAAAAGTGTAGTATTGAGTTAACAGGTTCTCCCTACCAAATAAAAATTCATTGGCAGAACTGCAAAGGGAACATAAACATATAGCCCTCAGCCTTACCTATGACATTATCCTTTTCCATAAAGTGTTCTCCCTTCCAATGGTATCACAGTCAGAGTTGAAGGGAAAGATGCTTTTTGACCTCATCTATCCTGAGGTTTCTCCTTTTCTCCTGTTCCATGAGATGGGTTCAAGTACTGTCTGTAAGGGAAGGGAGAATTACTCCGATTGTCCAGTCCTCTGCATTTAAAGCATATTCCTAATCAAAGGAGTTTGAAGTATTTTGGCCTTGGATCTCCTTTCCCAGTGTTGAACAGACTCTACTGTACTCTAGAGAAATTATTGTATAATTTTTTGTAACAACTTTTTCATTAAAACATCACACTTCAACAAATTATTTCAATGAATTACTTTTTTCTTTCCAATGAAAACACATTTTGGTGAGAAATTTCTAACCACTTGACTTTCAGAATAAGTTAATAACCTGAACCTAAATCCTGAATTCCTTCCTGAGGCATACTTCATCCTTTCAAGGGTTTGATCTGCCAAATAAAAAAATTTGACAGTGGTACTAGAAATAACAATGTTTTATCATTTGTATTTTGTTAGGAAAGCAATTTTATTCATAGTAAAATCTCCTAGGAACTTTCTTTTGACTGCAGTGACATCTACTGGTACTCAGAAAATTTTCTGGATATGAAGTAAGAATAAATACGTCAAAATGACACTAGGTATGGGGGCCAGCAGTTTGACATTTTACTTCTGAGTAGGAGAGCAGAAAAAAGCAGGTGTTCCAGAGTTCCAGCATGTATCCTCCCAAGGACTGCAGGCTTGCTCGTCTTTCTTGATGTAAGAATAAAGTGGAGAGAGCGCAAATTCGAGTGTTTTAAAAGGAACTAGATCACCCAATACATAAGAAGCGGATCATTGATCACTTTCTATTCCAAAGTGAACAAAAGAAAGGAAAACACTGTAAGGGAGGGAAGAATTCAAGAATGCAGAGGGGTCAATAGAAGCAGCCATGCTGGCAGAAGTAACAGAAGGATAACGGCTTGAGCTGCCAGATATCTCCCTCTCTGAGATATTGAAATGAAGCACCAGCACAGTGAAATCAGCACAGCAGTAAGCTAAGAAACTGAAATCCTACAAGCATCCAGACCCCATCCCTGCTTTCTTCACATGGTGCACAGTTAATTACTGCCTGTACCCTCCAGAAGACTGGATCCACAACAACACCGTGGATGTCTACATCTTCCTGCTCTTCACTAACATAATCCTTGCTCTGGCTCTACCATTCAAATAGATAGTGGATGCTTAAGAAAATAATATATAAGAACTAAGAATTTTTATAAGATACTCATATAAGTATTTTTCATTGTAAATTCTCTCCTTCCATGTTTTTTTCCTTTTTGGGTTTAACTGTAAATTCGTAATGAGAAGCACGTAACATGTACTACACCTATGAAGAATTGTCAAACATGTCTTTGAAGCAACACAAGGTATAGTAATACACTCAAATGTTATTTGTACATGAAGATCCCCCTCATTTTATTTTTCAAACAAGCAGAAAATCTTGTATGCTTTAGCTGAACTGCATGTGGAAATATGCACAATGAAGAAAGTACTTACAAAAGTGCCCTTTCCTTAATAATGGCGTATGAGTGTTTTGAAAGTCAGTACTGAGCATATTCAAATATCAAATACTTACTAGGTATTTCTGAAATGACTGAGAAATGTATCAAAAAATATTGTTCAATGGCAATAATTTAATGCTAGTCAAAGTAAGAAAGCTGCCTTGTCTAATGCATTCAGTCAGTCTGTTCCCCTCTGCCTTTCAGTTAAAATCAAGAAGCTGTATGTTAATGAGAGCCACCTCTCTGGACTTTGCAAACTTCCACATTATCTATGAATCTATCCTGTAACCATTTGGAGAAGCACTGGGAGCAAATGAGTTATGAGTCATGGGAAGAAAAGAAAGGCATGTCACAAATATTGAAATTAAATGCAAAGGGAAATGACAAGTACTGGAAATATGAGCTACCTAACAAGCGAGAGTAAACCAAGGCAAATGCTGGAAATGGTAAATAATACAAGAAGACACATACTGTGAAGAAAACACAATAAAATAAGGCAATGAAAACAAATACAGAACTAATGGCATCATTGATCCTAAGGACTGCTGAAAGGGTAGGACAAAAGTACTGAAACAAGCAAAGCTTTAGGGAAGATGCTAAATTAAGCCACAGTACAAAATAAGAGATGCTAAATTAAGCCACAGTACAAAATAAGAGATCAAAAGATTCACTTAGAGGCTTGATCAGAAGCATCAAACTTGTCATTGATGGGCTTTCCGACTTTGTCCTTTTTGTTGTGGTGGTGGTGGTGGTGGTGTAACTTCAGTATATTCTATTTGTTTCCTGTCGTATAAAAAGTACACACAGATGATGTTTTCAGGACTGTGGAAATTTTTTAAGATCTTTGGCCATTTGTTTTAAATGTGGTCTTCAGACTTTGATTTACACCTTGATTAGTCTTAATGACTTGCAGAAAGTATATTTGCTAAGCAAGGCAGAAATTTCTCCAAGCTCATTTATTGATTCTAAAGCAAGAAGAAAGAAGAAAGCACAAAAATAAAGATGAAAGGCCACAGTCTCAGCTGAGATATATGAGCGTAGTTAGATGAGCTCCTGATCTATATTACTTTGGAAACTCACCTTGAGGTTCTGTCACTGTGAGAGAACTTCTGAGGGTGACATCTGCTAACAGTGCAAGGTCTAGGGAGGAAATAGAATTGTAATTAAGAGCATTATTTACTCAGCCTAACCTAAGGTCCCTTCATCAGGCATCTGCTCTGAGTCACTTGACTGGAGACTCTCTGTGCACTGACTTTACATGGAACCAAGGGAAGATACAGCAAAACTGAAAAGGCTTAGAAGTAGCTACACCAACACATTTATGAAAAAGCTTACTAATGTGAACTTAATACATGAACATGAGAGGTAGAAATGAACCTCCCTATCTCTCATGGTTATGCCTGACGTCAGTATAACTAATAATGAGATTAAATTAAGAGTGAAGCTTTTACATGAAAGTTGTCAGCACTATAGAGCCCAGCTGATTTTAGAGGATGCTCATGAAGCATCCTGAGTGTGATGTACAGGCATTAAACTAAACATTTGAATAAGCGTTTGATGGAACAAGACTAGGAACTGGAAATTCAGAGTTTTTCTCACTTGCATAAAAATTATTTTACATTATTGTTTTGCAATTTCAAAGGGCCTTCAAGTGAAGACCATCATGTAAATGAATTAATCACCCACAATGCTTGAATATAAATGAGTATCATTCAACCTTGTTTTACTGAATTTCATAATATTTGTTGAACTAGTGTATTCAGAGGAGTTATCTTTAGCAGTTATCTTTAAACTCAAAGAGAAGGTTACTACAGTATTTCAGACCACTACTAATGCTCTCTCTCACATGAAAGTTAATAAAACCAAAACTTACAAGCCTCTATGTATTTCTTTGTGGTTAAATCCACATGCAGAATTAATGCTAACCAAAGATGGCATGTCAAGGCAAAAGCATTTGTATTTTAGTCTTTCACTAGTGGTGGAAATAACAAATTTCTAAGTTCATAGTACTACACCTTTTATCCAAAGATCTTGATGTGCTTCACAAACTTTAATTAAACTTCACAGCATGACTATCAGTCAGGTAGAAATCCTATCATTTTGAGAAAAAGCATGGCATGGCCTTCGTTCCTTGCACAGCTGCTCTGAATACATATTGCATTTTCTCTGCTGTGCTGTATTGTGGAAAAATACATAACAGCAAAGCAAAAGGCCCCAGTGTGCCCAACCTCTATTAGCTTAACTTTCTTTGCTTTTGTTTCTTACTTTGTTGATAACACTTTACGTTAACTATTGCATTTTTAGCTTTAACACTGAATTTATGTATGTGTACCTAAAGCAAACCAGCATTTCTTCAGGGAAGACCGAGGAAGTGAAAGGGATAGATTCATTAGCTCTTTTTCTAATTGCAGTTGCAATTTTAGAGGTCCTGTGATACTTCTGACCAAAACCATCTTCAGCTGGATAAAAGCCATATGAACTGAAGTTTTGATAGTACGCCTATAAATAAGAAAAACACATTTACAAAATGATGGACTTAAACCAAAGTGCAAGTCCTTTGAAAGAGACTAGATTATGAAAGTGTATGCAATCAGCTTTCCTAGATATCTATGGTTCAGAGCAAAAATTAAAAAATATGTGTGAAATGTAACATATGCAGCTCAGTCAACCAAATATTAATCAGAAGAAATACTGTGCAGTACTAAAATTCTGCAATAAATTGTAACACTTGAAGAGTTAAGGAAAAATTCCACAGGACTATTCAAGACTGAAGATGGGAGTAACTGTGCAAAACTTAAAATATAAAGCTCAAGAAAAAGATATTTTTGATGAAGAGGTCAAAGTATTTCACAAAGATATTGAGACAATACGTATTGTCCCAACTTATTTGAGGTACAGATGATGTTAGTATTTAAAATTGATGTGGAAGACAATGTTTTCTTTAAACTCAAAACAAAAGAGGAACTGGTAGCATGCAGTAGCTTCTGTTTTAATAGATGGGTTTTCTCAAAACGATAGTACAAATAGTATTATATTCCCAGTTGGCACAGGATCACTTCATGGGCTTCTCTGGCGGGTAATGATCAGCACTATCAGGTTCACGTGCAGGCAGGGAGATGCCTGTATCTGTGACCCTCTGTGGTGTTATTCAGTGATGAGGGGAACTCAGAAAAAGCCCTCTTTCTAATCATATATTTCTATGTTGATTAAAAAGTTATCTGTAAAAATTTTTATCTTGCACGTAGTTATTGCAGTATCTTCTGAAGAAGCACATATATGCAGGTCTGTGTCTGTATGTTTGCTCACACTATTTTTTCTGTTATGAACATCTTATGAATAATAACTTTGAGCTATAATTGCTTTTCTTTTAATTAAAGAGGTTTTCTATAAATCTATATAGTTGTAGCTTTAATCAATCTTACACAATTTTTCTAGTAGGAATATGTAATGTCACTGAAATGTAGTAATATGAAAGTATAAAATCAAATATAAAATCTTAGCAAAGGAGTCAATCTGTCTATGAATCTGCATTTATAAATCCCATTACCCATGAAGTTTATTTTATAATGGAGCTCATGGCTGTCACAAAACATCCTTACTGCTCTTCTCCCTTTGGGGCATACCTGCACTCCGATTCTGGATGGCGCTCCATCAGAAGTGTCACTTTGGGTTATGCAGCTTTGCTGACTGGCAGGAACTCACTCCAGCATGAGACAGCCGCAGTGAAATGCTGCCTAATTGGGAGCATCACTGCAGAGGGACAGCTGATGGGCTGAGGCTTGCCCAGTGCAAGGTAAGCAGCTCCCAGCCCTGCCACTTGCTGCAGCAGCCAAATCCTGCCTGGCTAGAAACATGCCCAATTCTTCCTCGTCTGACAGGCTCGTCGCAGGGATATTGACTGCTTGCTCAGCTGCTTTGCTAATGGATAGGATGAGCTGGCAGCTGGCACTGTGGCTGTGCCAGAAAGGGGAGAGTGCTGTGCTGGGCTCCCAGCAGCACTTGCATTGGCCCAGACCTGTAAATGCATCAGCACATGGCTGTGGCCCAACACATCAGCCTTTCCCTCCCCTGCTTCAGGTAGCAGCAACACTAAACTGGCAATTAGGTAAGTGCCATCATCTTCCTTTCAGTAATACCTGCTTTCATACTACTGGGGAAAAAAAAAAAAAAAGAGAAGAAAAAAAAAAGGAAACAGTCTTTCCCAGTCTTTCAGTTCTTTGCTCTTATGATATGAATGTTTTCTGCCTAGAGGTACTTTGTGTTACATGATATGGTTTGCCAAAATATTATTTTACATATGAGAATCTATCTTATTTTAAAATTCTTTTGCGTACAAACCTAAAAATTAAGCTGATTGCTTGCTGTCCATGGAGTCTGAACTGAAAAATCTTTATCTCCAGATTCTAGGTCTATGCTTAGCCTTTGTACAAATTTATCTGACCCTCTTAAGACAGCTTGGCTGCTGAAGAGATAATAAGAAATCATTAATATTTTTATAATCTGCAAATTTTAAAAGTATTTAAGAACCTGCTGTCATGGCAATAACTGCTCATGATAGCAGCTCCTAAAAATACTCCTGAATTTATTACACAATTAGCATATACGTGATTCCCAAAAGAACCATTTCATAGAGCAGTACTTTTGAGGGCCTACTGCCAGTACATTAATGGTTTTGATGCTGTAAAATCCCTGGAAGAAAGTCTCTATTATGAATAAGAGACATTTCCTTTTCAGTGAAAGGGAATTTAACTGATTTGCATGATTAAACCTTTCATGGCTCCTTGGAAAATCTGGTACCTCATAAAATCATATAATATGGGCAGTTCCCCCATTGCAGTTTTTTATCAACAGCAGTAAACTTTCATCTATTTCCATTAACAATGTATTTAAAATCAGGTCAGACATGGTTTCCAAAATGGTAGATTCAGCATTTAACTCAAAATAGCACTTAAGTCATAATATTCAGGGAATTCTGCTGCTTTAATGACACACAGGATAAAGAAAAAATTTGAGATCTCATTTAAGAATTGGCCTCCAAAGGGGCATTCTGATATTCACCTGGAGGAGCATGGCATAATTTAAATGTGATTTTTATACACAAAGATAGAGTTTCAATGCAAGGAATAAAACTCTTTACTAAATCATTATGAGTGCTTCACTTGTAAAAATTGCTTGCCTGAGCATTCTGTCAGTAGCTTAGTAATGCTCTTCTGCCTGACAGATGTAGAATAATGTGTAACAATAAGACATTCATGCAGCATAAGCTTACTCAGCACTTTTCTGATGGCAAAGTGCATTAATGGTAGAGTTGTCACAAAGTATCCAAGAAAAAATGGAAACTACAGTTCAGAATAGCACAAGATGAATCCTACTGTCTTATATTGTTAAATAAAAGTAGCACTTCAGACAACCGATTAAATATCTCACAAGATTTAACTGCAGAAAACAAGATATTTTCTTCATACTTCAGAGAAAAGGAAGGCTTAGATTTCAAACAATATTTTCTTACTCATCAATCTAGAATATCAGGAATCATAATTGCTAATCAACTGCTTCCAGAACAGCAGGGAATGACATAATCCGCTTTGTCATAGAGTAGCTACCACAGCCAAGCCACTGTTGCATTTCATTGGAAATACAATACAGGGTCCTGGAAAGTATGTCTTTGGAAGGCAGGCTACAGACCTTCCAGACACTGCTAAGACAGTAATAACTGACATCACTAGCAGGTTGTCAGTGGGCTATTTTAAAATCTAACAAGCCCTCTTACATTAAAAATTATGAAGAGGATCCAATCTCCTAAAATTTAGTACACCAAAGGCAAGACCACCCATTTATCTACACCAGCTGTGGAAACAACACTCAGAGTCCACTGCGGGTTGAATTATTCCACAAGCTGTATATACCTCCCATAAACTGTTTGAATTGGCATTGGTTAACAACTGACTTAATTCACAATTGTACAGGTAGCAAGAAATATCCTACTTTGGTATTAAGAAAATTCAAATTAAACCTCCTCTAAGCTCAGAGTAATCCACAAACACTCCCTGTGTGTTTTCATTGCTTTCTTGTCACATACTCACAGTTATTCACCCACCAGAGAACATCTTACATGAGTCATACAGTGTACTCATGAATCTGGAATGACACAGACTGAAGTCAGGATTTCTCTTTATCTACAGTATCAGTGAAGTATCCTGTATCTGGAATAGAGTACCTCTCTTCAACAACAGAAAACTGTTACCATTTTTTCACTGAGAAATGCTTGATTTTTACTTCCTTTTGGGCAAAAGTCACTGATAGAAACTAGAAGCTCAGACACACAAAAAAAGCACTGGCAAAAATGCAGAGTAAAACAAGGAAAAAAAGTCATATTGCCATTATAGCGTGGCACAGTTAAAACCCAAATAATTTAGGTTAGGAAACACATCTTGCATCACAAACATTAGGACATAATTCTTCTATTCCACATGTGACTCTGGATCCGTACTGCTTAATGTCCAGCTTTTTAACTTATGCTTCTTATTACTGGGAAGATACCATACAAGAAAAAAAAAAAAAAAAAGCAACGATTGTTTTTCAATTAGGCACTGTTTGAAAAAAAAAAAAAAGTAGAATTAAAAAAACAGCAGCTGCACAAAAACGTGAGCTTGGCTGGTGTAACTAGAGGGGTAGCATCATTATGCAAGAAAAAATGTGTGCTGACTTGAGAGAAACACAACAGAAGCAACAGAATGGAATTCAAGAAGGCTAAAACCTAAAAAAATAGTGTAACCCTCCTCAGGAAGAAACGGGAGCTAAGTGACTTGTTTGACGTTTCACTTACCATTTGAACCTCTGTTTTCAGAACTTGCATCGCTTTGGCAATCAGGCATTTCACTCTCCTCTCTTAGGTCTGAATGTTCAGGAAGCATGACACTCTTCTTTCCAGATGGATATTTAGCCACAAGGATCACTCACTCTCTTTCATTTTCTGTCCCATTTTTTCTGTCATTTTTGAAGTGCATTTTCATGTTCTTCCATAGGAGTATCCTCAGAGGACACAAACTGAACATTCCTATTTGTTGTTATGACTCTTGTAGCGTCTCCATTATTTTTGCAATTTCTTTCTGACTTATCTAGACAGAGATACAAGAAAATGTAATCCAGAACATGACCAAAACAGTCTTTCCTTCAAAATGCAGCATCCTCATCTTACTTGACTTGCAAGGAAGATGACCACGGGAGCTCAAGTACCATTACCCATTTCCTTACACATATCTAAAGATAAAGTTGCAAGTTAATTAGGTCATTTTGATATTAGATATATTGTACATAGGGAAGGTGAAAACACTGTTTCATATAACTAAAAACTAGTTGGGTATTCAGAAACTGCCACATACAACATTTTGGACTTCCAAAGGTAGCTGTGTAGGAGCCATTAAAAGTCAGATGCATCACAGGAGTCTCTTAGATCACAGGAACACAGGAGGTAGCAGTGACTTAAGCACCTTCTCCAAAAAAGTCTGAATAAAATGCAGCTTGCTATTAGAGCAGGGTGTACTGGCATCCACAGATGCTGATGGCATCTTTGCTTCTTCATTACACTTGGATATGTTTTGTTCCATCCAGGAACAGAGCCCTCCTTTGGCATTACATGAATGTGAGAGGAAGCATAGCCTGAAGGACTACAACCTTGCAATAAAGAAGAGAGAGCAAAGAACTGTGTCTTGCATGGTTGGTCACAAACACTGAGACAAATTTTACAATGTTCAGTGCTAAAAAACGTACCTCTTTCTTTATAAGATTCTATAATCTCTTGGCAGCATTGTTCAAAATCTTCATCCATTTTGTGCCTCACCATGAAATATGCAGTATTTCTCAAAGCACAAGCACTGTGCCTAGGGAGACAACCTGAAATTTTACACTCAGAATTCTTTTCTACCAGATAATGAAACCCTTTATTTTACTTGGAATGACTTTGTTCTTTTCATAGGTAGGTTCTCAAAGGTTATCTCTGTGAATATTTTCAGCATAAGAACAGAAAAGTTTACACAGAATCACACAGAATTATGCCAAGTTGGAAGGGACCCACAAAGATCATTCAAGTTCAACTCCTGGCCCTGCACAGGACAATTCCCAAGATTAAAGCAAAAGCACTAGGTACTTATCAACACATTGATCACAATTTCATGCCCAGTTTATTTAATGCTACAGCATTTACAACCTGGCAAGAAATACTCTCTGTAGGTGTTTAAAATTATCTAATCCCATGCCTACTCTCCACAGATGACATTTATCAAGTTATATATTAAAAAATTTTCCAAATTAGGGATAAAAATACATCCTCCCCTTCAAGACCCTAATCTGGGTTGTATTCTAAAGCATTTTTACAGATTATATTTATGTCCTTTAGAAAATCTAGTGCAGATAGGTACTGGTGCAAAAGAGAGAACTGTCGAAAGGCACCTCAGTCACAGAAAAGGACCTGCATCTACTGCATGAGGGAAGTGGCAACAGTCCCTTTACATGGCAAATTTCTCCAGGCACCCTTTCAGATTAACAGGGGTTTTTTGTTGGTTGTTTTGTTGTTGTTGTTTTCTGGGTTTTTTTTTGGTTTTGTTGTTTTTTTTTTTTTTTGTAAATAAGCTCCATGTTCCACCAAATAATAAACTTGTCTGTGATCAGGAAGGCTATCAAAGACTATTTACTCATGAACTGGTGACATACATCTGCCAAGAAATCTTGCCAGTCCCAGCATTCTGCTATTTCTTTGGCTGGGTTGAGTAAACAGTTCTCAAATCCCACAGAAGGACTGCCCAGCCACATACCCAAACAACTGGTCAGTAACCCAATACAGGACAGAATTGCAACTGTCTCTCTCAGCACAAACCACCCAGGGTGCCTTCACCGCCCATACACAACCATTTTCAGTGTGTCTTGACCTTAAGTAACTGTGACATCTCTACACCTGTCAAGATTAGCTGAAATTTGTCTGCAGTGCCTGGAGGTGGTGGGAAGGAGGAAGCCAAACAACACTTCTAGGAAAAAATTTATGTGGGCACAGAAACACGCATTAGCTGTATCTGAATAAGCACATGACTGGGTTGGTCTGTTGAGGAATACGTTCAGTGCAGGTAGCTCAGGGTGCAGCTGCAGTGCCCGTGCAGATCGAGCTCTGGGTGGTGAGACCCCAGGCAGAGGCCATGACCTGCTGACCCTTTGCATAACAAAGAGCCCAGGGACCTGTGACCCAGCTGGGTGATGGCAGGAGCCAGACTTTTACTCTGACCCCTAGACTTTCACTCTCTTAGACTTTAAGGGTTTAAAAGCCCAGGGTGTCTTTTGCTGAGGGTCCCTCCTCGGAGGCACCAACTCGAGCTGTTACTCTGTAATTTAGTTATTGCACTAAGATTAAACTAGTCCAGACTCTGCTACAGGAAACCTGGGGTGGAGCTGGTAAGGAAACCTGGTCTGAATATGTAAATGTTGGGTGTGTGGCTATGAAGTGACCTCGGTCCTAGCCTGGGTGGTGTGAGTGTGACTGCCAGAGTGGCTACTGGATGGTCAGATACAGAAATTTCCTTAACAGGTTAAATTACAGCAGTACCCTAAATATGTATACGATTTATATTTATTTAATTCAGTCATTCCAATGATTTCACCTTTGACTTGTGTATTAATTTCCTAGTAATCTTGCTTTGCCAGCATGAAAGTTAACTAGCTGTGAAGAGGTTGGTTTTTTTCCACCACAATACTGTCGTACCGTTATTTGCTGAAGGCAAAGATCCTAGACACACATCCAAGTTCAGCAGGTCACATTTTTTGGGCATCACAGCAATAGAAAGGGAGAAAAATAATTGACCAAATAGTGAAAATTATAATCTACTTTTTGAACTGTTGGCTAACGTGACTTCCACAATTAAAACATCAAAAGATTAACATAAACACAGTAAATGCACAAAATACAAACACTGATTAAGTTTTTCTCACAATGTTTTAACAAACCATTTCTCAATTTTGTTTCTGATATGTAATTCGTTACTAGTTCAACATTTCTCAGAAGGCTCTTCAAGTGAGTTTTCTGATGGCTTCAGGGTGCAGTCTCATGTGTGAATTTTGAAAATCTCTTTTCTCATCTAAAAAAATATTTAATTTGTCCTAAGTTTTCTCTAAAAATAATAAATAAAAAAAAAAAAAAACACAACCCAAAAACCCTCACAGTAATACAAATACTTTTCTTATCTGCTTAACTTTCGAGTATTTTAAAGGTCAGTTATTAATATGCTCTCGGCTTCAAGCAGGAAATTTAATAATTGTCTACTTGTTACATTAAACTTTTGCTAGGAGATGCAGTCAAAGCAAAGCCATGTACATCTTTCCTAAGAAGTGAGTTTTCACAAGTGAGACCTAATGATCTCGAAGAAAAAATTGTGGTAAAAAGCTTATCTGGAAACAGAGATTTTTTGTCGAAGAAAATTCTCTGAAATTGAGCTAAATTTCATGGTGACAGTCTCATTACTCCATCATATTTATTTTTCTGCCAGTTCCTTCAAGGAAAAGAATCCTAGAGCTCCATTTCAAACTGTTACAGTTACTACCAAGAAGAACAATAAGTATGACTCAAACTATTGACACGCATTCAGAAAATGTGAAACATCACCTTATCCTCACCTCTGATCTTAGCAAGACTTTCATAAAAGTATTTCCCAGTCCACAGATTAATTATGGCAAATTCCTAGAATTCTGCTACAGTAGGGTATTGTGTATTAGATCTGTTTTATGGCACCTCATCTCCTGTTCCTGAGAAGGAATGGCTCATCTGGTGGAAACAAATTGCAGGTAATCACTGCTCTAGGACTTCATCTGTCACCTACATAATATGTAAGCCTTCAGACGGAGAGGCAGATGTTTCCTGAAGATATTTATAAACCTTATTCTAAGTAAGTTCTACAGTAGAAAAGACACGCAATGCAGTTTTTCAGGACTGGCTAATCACAGTCCACCTATGTGATATTCCTTGGACAAGATCCTCAGCCTGCTTTGTTCATCCTGAGTACATGGAGTTGGAGAGGAAAAGTTCCGCTAGCTGCATACCTGCTTATGAGAAGATTGCTGTAAGACATCTACAGAGGCTCTGCAATGTGTGTAGGAGAAGGTAATACAAGAATAATGCAGGCAGAGACGCAGAACTCAAACACTAACATTTGTACTCTACTGTAAGACTCAGCTCTGCCTGAATTTCAAAGAGTCCTCATTTGACTTCTGAACTTAAAGCATTCATTTTTTCCAGGCATCTGGACAGTCAGAACACTGATTTTTACCGTATGCCTCATCAGGAAGATTTGTCCTTCCAGAGATGTGTTTCATCAAACTGCGACAGTACTTAGCACCTTTCCCTCAGTGGTTGTTCTTGTTTTGCAAGCCTCTGTGGCTTCCAAGCTGTTCTGACAGTGATCAAATAAGACAGAAAATGCATGGAAAAATACCCCACTCTTCAGGATATGGCTTCCTTGGCAAAGGCAGCACAAGCTCTCTCATACAGACTTTGGCACTAACACAAAGAGAAGGACAAAGCTGCTTATTCCACAGTTAAAAAAGGTTCCCAGGAGCTCAAGCTATGCTGCAAGAGAACAATCTGTCTTCAAGGCTTCATACAGTTTCTGAAGAGGCCATAAAAGAAATACCTGACTCAGAGAAATGTATGTACGTATGAAATTTCTTCACCCTTTGTAGTCCATGCTTCTTCAGGGCTTTAGACAACCATACCTAAGTGACTCTGTCTTTCTGGCATTTTCTCCCCGGGTTTGAATACATGAATACACCAAACGAGACTTTTCTTCAGTCTTCTTGCCCCGTTAAGCCCTCTGTGCTGGCCTGAAATTAAGAAATACAGAATATGAACAAGTGATGAAGAAACTGCATCCATCAGCATTTACTTAGATTCCTTTCAAATGCAAATTAGATAATATATCAGAAGATAAATAATATTGGAGCAAATATTTAAAAATACTTTTCACATCTTCTAACTCAAATACAATTATCAATAGCAATTTTGGGCAAACAGCTATCTAAGCTGATAATAAGTTTGTCCAGCTGCTCTCCCAAAAAGTCACATGTTCTCCTCTAGCAGTGTAAGATGTACAGGAAAACTTAAAACTGCATCAAATAAACAGCTCTATAAAAAGAAAAATACTGAAAGATCTCTTTAAATGTTCTTGTGTATGAAGGATAATCACTAGAAATACACCAACATGTAAAAACTACCCGTAGATTTCTAATATAGATGGTACATTAAATTAGCCTATCTATCTTTTAGAGGGATTCTATGAACCATTAGAAATGCAGATCACAACACTGTATTATATTTATATTCTACAAGTGCTTGAGGAACACACAGAAGAAAAATCTTTCCTCAAGAGTGTTTTAATATAGCTAATTATTTATACAACTATTTGAAAAGATGTGCCCTGTTGCTCATCTGAAATGTCATATTCACACTCTCACTAATATCAGACCACATCTGAAAAGTCTTTTCATACGTGAATTTCAATTACAATAGTGACATCAAGTGGTCACCGTTGTTAATTACTGCTGCATATTGTCATGTAACCCCTGGGCTGGTAATGCCCATGTGTATACCTCAAGCAGTGATAAATCACCTAGCACTGCTTGTACAGCAACTACAGAGGTGAATTCATTACAGATTGTCAACGTGCAGTTTAAATTCACAGTCGAACACTTTAAATATAACCCCGCGTACGATGCAGCACAGCCCATGATGTACTGACAAAAGTATGAGCAGAATACAAAGGCAGAGCATCCACCACAGGATGGGCTGCACCCTTAAAAGGCTGGCATAGAAAGCTTGAAGAAGATCACCTGAACCATACAAGCATTGACACAAAGTGCCAGGCATTTGAGCAGCACCAAATTCTGTGGCTAATTTCTGTCTCCACAAATGCATCCACACTACCTAACCCTGGTACGGGCTCTGGCCCTTACTCAGCCTCTGTGCTGATGAGAATTCCACTTGTGCCCGTCTGTTCTTGCTCCTCTAGTGCTTTATACCTGTGCAAAACTATTTGTATGTACAGGCTGGATGGGTGCAAAGCACACCCTCCCACCAGTCCTCTTGCTTGGATAATCAGAGAACCAGAACAGAGGCAAGTACCCTCATGCCTCAGAACCCAACCCTGCTGCAGCAGATGAAGTCACCAAGACTTTAATTAATCATGCACATAAAGGCTCAGCTGGCTGGAGTCAATACGCTTGGCTTTTTGGATGGCTGAAAGGACTTCACTGGACAGCAAGAGAACAAGGACCACTGAGTAGTCAGGAATGCCATGAATGTCCCTGTGCTTATTTTTGATGCTTTCCGAGTCCACATTATGTTCCTAATACGTTGTTTCCTTCTTCACTCCATTCACAATGCTCATGGCCACAGTGTGACAGGAGTTATCCGAAAATTCCCCATCCTTTTCACTTCTTTATTTTTTTTAAATAATTTCTTTCGTTTCTACATTTAAAAGCAGCATTTCCTGCTTACTGCCCTTGCTGCTTACACATTAAAGCTGTAGCCTTACCTGTGAGGGCAGGCACCTTCTTCTGGTAGTGACAACAAACAGGAAATCACTGGAACTCTTCATAGGTTTGAGTGCAGTCGTGTAGCTCTCATCCAGAGCACATCTCAACAATACATTGTCTGCTCAAACATACTCCCATATCATGCCCTGCATCTGCAGGCCATGCCTTTTAACAGAAGGTATCTAGAGCTATAATGAGGGAACACACTGAGAGTCCAATGCAGACTTGGATCTTCCAATTTCAAGGAGGGAGTGGTATTTTATCTGTACGATATGCAAGAGCTTCTACATGTGGTGTGAGACTTAAGAGGAATTAAACAATGCAGAAAAGGAAAATCTTTCTATATCATCATAACAGCAGACCATATGAGAAAACAACTCCTTTCTCAAATTCACAGTGTACGCAAAATGTCCTGTTTCATTTGCTGGTTGTTTTCTTGTTCTGATGTCCCCAAGTCATTATTCACTGATGTACTACATTGGAAAGAAACTATTTCCATAGCACTTCTGTAAGAAAACCAGCACAGGAGAGGGAAGATGGCTCTGAAGCTCCCAAAGAATGTATAATGATGTACAAGGATGGCAGATGAACCCAAAACATAGCCTGTTTTTACAAACATTTGGAGGAGTGGAGGAGGCCCATGGAATGGGGAAAAAATGAGTATCTGTTAAGGGACCTAGAATAATAGTTAATGAGAATGCATAAATCAGTATGCTTGGTATAAAGATGGTTTAAGTATGCAGTATAATCTGTGTTGCTAAGCAGGGATTTCAGTAATGAGTTAGATACAAAAGAATGGCTAGAAGATGTTTCATTGTATTAAATTATGTGGGACATGAGCAGGATGCAAATGGTATGGGATAAGGCATGGAGATTGTATTGGGTCTAACTAGGATGGAGTCAGCTTTCCCATAGAAGCCCTCATGGTGCTGTGCTTGTTATCCAGAAAGGTGTTGGTGAGGCACTGCATTTTGGCTAGTGCTGAGCAGTGCTGCCCTAGCATCAAAGCTCCAACACCAATCTATCCAACCTTTCCCCCATCCCTAGAGGCCAGTAGGCTGAGAGTAGGCAAGAGGCTGGGAAGGTACAAAGCCAGGATAATTGACCCAAGCTGACCAAAGACATATTTCACACTAAATGATATTGCAGCAGTGAAACTAAGAGAAAGGAGGAGAAGGAAGAGGGGCATTCATCATTAAGACGTTTATCTTCTGGAGCATCCATTATGCATACCAAGGACCTACTTCCCAATTATTGGCTGGACATCACCTGCTGATGGGATGATTCAACTGCCTTCATCTCAAGCCATGAGTTCTTTTTCATCTTATATTCTTATATCAGATCCTCCTAAGGAGGGGAGTGATAAGAGTGGCTGGGTGGGCACTTGGTGAACAGTCAAGGTCAACTTATTACACCTTTACACAGAACAAAACCACTAAGTCAGCTCTTCCCTACAGGAACATTACACCAAGGTGCTTCTGGAAGGACACAGTCCAATTATAGCCCAAATTTTTTTTTCTCAATGTTTCTTTCTAGGTGTCCTGGCCATTTACATCAATAAAGCAATAAATCATCTGTATTATTTGTGCTTTACTTGACACCAAAATGAGACTGCTGAAAAAGTATCCAAAAGCTTAGCAGGCACCTAGTCCTTAGAAGCACTCAATAACAGAATAAAAATAAAATCTCAACTTGTACCGTGTTTTTCAAATAAGTATGGGACACTTGGACACAAGAAGAGGTTCATAATTCTTTTTTAATTGTCAGACACAGCACATAAAAAGTAGACACTTGTAGAAAAGCAATGTGTGATGACATATTCATAAACACAGAAGCCTTCAGAGTTTAACATCTCCCATAAGCCAACCTAAAGCTGCTATCTCCTTCCTAAGTCTAAGTTGATGGTCTTATGAAAAAAACAATTAGCCAGCTAAAAGTTGCACAATCAATGAATAATCAGAAATCTGAAAGATTTTTTCTAAATATCAGCTATATAAAACCCATGTAATCTTACCTGTCTTTGTCCTTGTTATTTTCTTCCTCTTTCCCATCTATTCCTTGTACTCTTTAATTAGCTTCGATCAATTTAAATGCTACTTAAGAAAAGAGAATCTTTTTTTTGTTTGTATTAAGTAAAAATATTTTTAATCCAAGTTTAAATCTCTGAGCCCTAAAGAAATAATAAAAATTATTATTTTCTTATGGGAATTTTAAACTCTTCCAGACTTACAGAAGCAGGTTAGACACAAATTTCCATCTCAACTTGTCTCAGAGGTTGTCATTTAAGGAAAATTTAAATGGGATTAACTTCCCATTTTGTCACTCAGGAAAGGTGCAATATCAGAACAAGTTTCTTAATTTTGAAACTGCAATATTTTCTGATTTGAAAAGACACTCTTTTTCAAGTAGTGAAAACCTTCTACAATCATAAAATCTTGATACGTTTTCCAGAATTAATTTGTTACGAAAACAGTTTCTGGCTAAATCACAGTTCTTTCCTTGACCAGCATTTACTATCTTTATACTGATACTTCTATGCTGGAGAAGAAAAGGATTTGCATCCTGCGTATTTCCTCTTTTATATTTATTTTGCCTATAAGTACTGCACAACTACTACAACGTAAATACCTTCAGTTTGAGGGTCCTGTTCTAAACTACTTTGTATTTGATGCTCTTAAAAGTCACTCTTTATAAAAATTTTGAACATTTGGGTTTGATAAATTTGCTGATATATGCACCTGTACTAGAGATTTTCTCTTCTGGAAATATTTACACAGAAATGTATTTCCAGTTTACAAAACCAGACAAAATTTCTTTTTTTTTCTTGAAGACCACAAGGTGGCATGTGAAACATACAATAAACAAAAGAAGGGAGTATCGAAGTTCTACTAAATGACCATTACCTGAACACTCAAACAGTTTTAAAAAGCAGCCTAAATTTCTGGGGGAGGTTTGCCTTTTTCAGTCCAAGTTCTTTGCAATGGAAAGGGATTAAGGTATGCAAGCTTTTTATTAACAAGGAGGGATTATTGTTTCTAATATAAAAGCATATAATGGCATTCTAACACAGACACTGCGCCTTGGTACCCACAGATTAATCAGTGTAAACTTCAGAAAATTTCTTCCATGGTTTCCATTCAACATCCATAAGAACCAGCTGCATGAACATCCTGCATGCAGCTGTGGTGGGCTAAATCTTCATTTAAATGAAAACTTAATTAAAAGCCTTGTAAACACGGAACTATATTTTAAAATGGAAAAATATGGCATCTGGTACTGTTTTGCTACATGGTCTGAGCCTGTTCACACTGATGGTCGAGTACAATGAAAATTTTTTCACTTATCTCACACACTTCTGAATTCAGCAGATTCAGCAGATGCCATTGGGATGCCTAAAGGACTCTGAAGCTGTAAGGATGTTAACTGCTAGGAGCTGTTTGTTGGGATGTCTTCTTTTCACGCACTTTATTCGAGATGATAACATTACATTTTTGCCATTGCCAACAACGATTGCGCCATGTTGATGTGTCCAATCTTCTGAACTGCACTCCAGGGAAACAACTTGGATCACTTCAAACACATTCCAAAACCTATCTCTGCCCTATCCCAACTACCACCTCAGCCTGTCCGTGCTACTCTCCCCTGTATGATGGGAGCTGTGGTAACTCAAGGCCTGCTAAATCTTTACAGGCACTTCATATACTGAAAAAGTGTCAATGAGTTGATTAAAGACATCCACAGAAGGGCTAATACCAATGGGCATTCAGACAAATTGAATCTGTAGGAGCTGTATTGGCATATGAACTAGTAAATGGAGCTCTCATTTGACACAGGATTTGCATATCTATTGTTCATAAAAATATTCCAACTTCATTTTTGTTTCCGCTTTTTTTTTTTAAGATATTTTCTGGAATTTACCCTCTCCCAAACGGTTACATTTGTGCTGAAAATATGGCTTACGTTATTCCCAGATGACACACGCTAATTACTTTTACAAAGAGGAAGAGAGGGCCATGTGTTTATGGCCAAAAAAATGATTAACAGGGTTGATTCATTTTGGCTTACTATAATTTCCTTGAAATGTAAGTACTACTGCTAAAAGTCATAGACTTTCAGCAGGATACTCATCAGGAATTACCTACTCCTAAATGAACAAGAATTAAATGCACTTACCAAAAAAGATTACTCAGTCTTGGATTATCAGATTCACAGAATCTGGGCCAGATTTGACCGTGTTCAAACCAGAAGGTTTTCAAACCTGGAAACTGGAGCTATTGCTTCTGTTGAGCATTCAGCCTTGTACTATACTAAGTATGCTGAATTCCTACAACGCTTAGTTCCTTATTTCGCTTACAGATAGGCTGTATCTTAATTTGATTTCAAGGCACATAGGTGTTGTCAAATAAACATGACAATTTTTGCTCTTACAGAAGTGCCAATACAAACCACAAAACAAAAAGCAAACACAAATGTTTATCACTTCTAGCTCCTTGATTTGACCACCTGATTCTACACATCCATTTGATTACCTACAGCTCGCCTTGCAGTCTTGTAGCTAAGTAATGAAGGTTGTTATCCTTTATGACTCTATCATGACTGATAGCTTGACAGGTCTTTGGAAAGAATTGTAGCTATTCAAACCACAGGACAGAGATCCAACAGATTATGTACTTCTGGGAACTGTAATTATAGACCTTAGAGAAATTTGTAACATTCTAGGAGGTGCTCTGAATCGCAGAATTATAGAATAGTTTAGGTTGGAAGGGGCCTTAAAAATCATCTAGTTCCAACCCTCCTGCTATGGGGGTTGGATCTAGACCAGGTTTTTCAGAGCTCCATCCAGCCTGGCCTTGAACTTTTCCCTCTGCATTACTTCCACATGGAGAGGTTCACTGGGTTCATGAGAAGCTGGTGGCTAGGAAGAGGACTAGCTTCCTAAAGCTGCCCAGGTCCCATGGGGAAGAGGGGAAAAGAGGAAGCTCAGTGAAAATAGCAAATAAACATTGAAATTATGCAAGTGTGGGGTAGCTTTGTTAAACTGCTAATGCTGAAAGGAAATGTCATTTATCTTCAGAAGAACACCAGAGACATTATCCTGACGTTATGCTAATGACATGTGCACCAGCAATAGCACAGCATGGAAATAAAACCCAAGGTGACTCAGAAGCATTGTACCCCCAGCACTTCCTCCCTTCCTCCAAACTTCCAGAAAAGCTCCCAGCAGCTCTGCCCCTTGATTCAGTCACTTGGTTGCGTCAACATGTTGTAATAGCTGGATACAAGTACTTTCATGTAGATCTCTTAATAAAAAATTGTGTTAGCAGACATCTAAAACAATAGGCAACAACTTCCAAAAGAATTCAGATGTTCA
This sequence comes from Pseudotriccus pelzelni, assembly GCA_035584735.1. Taxonomy (NCBI): domain Eukaryota; kingdom Metazoa; phylum Chordata; class Aves; order Passeriformes; family Tyrannidae; genus Pseudotriccus; species Pseudotriccus pelzelni. Next base: position 125,693,162 of record JAWMRA010000078.1, read on the forward strand.
GGAATGGCTCACCTAGTGTGTGGCACACGCTGACAAGGAGGATTTGGTTGAAGCTGATAGGAGACTACACACAGGACTGCAGAGGGTGTTGGTTTCTAATAGATCTGAGCAAGTGTATCATTACATTATCAGGGTGACAACAGGTAAAACAGGATCTCACCCAGAATCTAAACACCTGATGTTTTGTTTCAGACTGGAAGTGATTTCATACTGGTAAGAAGAAGCACAACTGGAAAGATTGCTACAAAACTCCTTCATTCCTGAAATATGGATACTACAAAGTATTCAGACAAAATATTCCTTCTAAAAAGGCCAGTACAAACCAAATACCCATTCTCTTTTTGTTTAAAAGCTTAGAAAATCCACAAAATAAAAAGCAAAGACAAAAGCATTGTGATTACTAAAGAAAAACTCATTTTCTGAAACAGGATCCTTTATACAACTGGAAACATACAACTAACATTTATGAACTATCAAGAGTTGAGAGAAAAATGCTTTTTTCCAAAATGTTTCCAAATATTTAAAAGGTAACAGAGTCTGTCATGTTTAAATCCAACAATAAAAATGCAGTAAAATTGTTTGAGGTATTGTCCTAGTTAGAGCATCAGGGACCAGTTCATCACTGTGTGGGTGTAACCCAAACTGTGTATTCTACACTCTCTATGTCATTTCCCAGAAACTGTTAACAATAGACTGTCTGCAGCAGCTGCCCAGAGCACACCTGACCCTTCAGGCTATAAGCTGGGTGTTAAGAGGCCTGTGAGACAGGAGGATGTTCCTGTCCTCACACCCAGGACTCACAATCACCCACTGTGGAACTCCCCGCCCTGGGGAAGGTACTGGGCATTCCTGCCCAAACCTGAGGGTATATAATCTTGGGGTCTTGGGACTTCTGGTACCACTTGTGGGATCCAGAGGAGGTCCAGAACCTCGACCAGACTGCGACCACCACTCTCAACCAGACTGCAGCCACTGCTCTCAACTGGACTGCAACTATCACTTGCACCAACAGGTTTTTCCTCTCCTTTTACTTTCGGCCTCAGGGGGACCACGTGGGGCTCAGCACGGGGGCCAATGAACTCCATTCTGTTTGTGCCCCAGGATGCTGGGTTATACATCTGGGGTTTTGTGGGTTAAAACCAATTGTTCATCTGTATAATTGTATTTATTGTATTATTTTTAATAAATTGTAATTCTGACTTATAATCTCTTTTGAGTTGGGTTCTTTTCTCCTGCTGGTTTACTTTTAAACCAGCACAGATATATAACGGCTAAGTATCTAAGTCCATGTTCTGACTATTAACATGATTCTATATTGCTTCATATGATCATGAACAGTTTATCTAAGTATTACAAATTGGTGTATTTCAGATTATCATTTCCCTGTGCTCAAGGTAGTCATAGGCAGTAAATGTTGATAATGGATATTAAATGTTATATGGTCATAGGAAATTAGTGACTTAAGCAAATGTTCAATTATCTTTATGAGACATAACTACTTTCGCTGCTTGATTTTAATCACTTACCATTTTTTCACTACTGTGTTAAAAATATGACAGCTTGTTATACAATGGTCCCAAATTTTATGGGCAAGATAATAATTCCATCTTGCTGGGCCTGTTATTTTAAATCACGTCATAAATAGGATCCTACTTGCAAAATACCTGTAAATATCAACAAAAAGAAGAAGAGAAAAAAAAAAAGTCTGAAAAAACAAGGGATGGTGCTGACAGAGCCAAAGTAAGGCTGCACTTATGAGGCAGGACAAATGCTGATCATCACAGTCCAGGTGCCACTGCTTCATGGGAGCTATTAGTATCTGTCCTCTATGAATATTTTGCAACTTGATATGGGGAGCACAGCACTAGAAGACAAAGCAGCTGAGGTGGAAGAATACGATGGTCTCTTTCCAGGTCTTTTCCAAATTGGTCACAGCTAGGTAACACATCCAGACTGAGATCCATCCTGGAACCCAACACACAGTCTGTATGAATACCTGTTTCCAGCAGAAATAAAAAAGCTCTTTCCAGCTTATGCTGACCACAGGGAAGAATGTCAGAAAGCAAATACCACCTCAGTCTGGAAAATGTGTTTAATTTCAGTTGTTGTTTTACATGATCTTTTAAAGAGATACAAGGAAAGAAAAGCATTTTACAAGTCTGTATCATCATAACGATCACGTAGCAGCCGCTCTTCTAGATTTCACAGGCTGAAGACTAAGCTCATGGATGTAGCTGTCACACTTTCAGAACCACTTTTTTCTATTTTAAATTCAAGAAAGAGAATTATATTCATTACAACACTAATCAAACCACTAGGAATATTTATCTGCTATTTATCTACCACATGATCTCAATACTGTTTCCATCATTTAGAGACAGTATTAAACAAAAATTTTTGTTTTATCAAAAGTTTGATCTCCTTTAGGACCTCAGCCTTGCCCCCAAGCTGCTGTTAGGGATAGGGCTTAGGGAGTCACAACGCCTACAGTTCCAGGAACACTATGCCAGGGATAGGCACGCCAAGGGAAGCGTGGCACGGCACCAACACCTCTGCCTCTACATCCACGTTTTAGAATCACAATAACTTCCTTGGGGTTTAAGTTAGTTAAAACTATAAATATACATTAAATCAACACAGCACATGGCAACAAGACGTGCAAATAATTTTTTTAGTATAGGAACATAATATCTAAATGGGAAATACCATAAGCACGTAGTTACACATAATTTTGTAGTGCATGCTCACAGTAATTGTCCATTGCATATTATTTTCTTTAGGAAACAACATCCTTTTTATATATCAAAGCTAAAATGGTATGACAAACAGTACTACCAATATGATAAATACAGAGAGGGATATGCATAAACAGATACCCAAAACCTGCATATTGCAAACATTGCCTCAAAATTACAGTTCTGGGAAACGACTTAGTGGGTCTAAAGGACACAGGCTAAATGAAAACTGAAAGTAGAATAAGTTCCTGTTTCTAAAGTACTAGGACTTAGACAGAATGGAAAAATAGTTGCCATGCCTTAAAATGAATGCTGTGAAATACTGAACAATATCGTAGTCTGAAAACTTAGCTCCTTTCCCTCATTCTCCAGTCCATATCCATTACTGGAAGAAAAGAGGAGAGTTGAAAAGCTACAGATGCTTAGCTCCTGACCCACACACATGGAAAGGTTTGCTGTTTACCTCTATTTCATCCTGTGGAATTGTCACTCCTTGTGGAAAGCTAGAGACCTCTACCTCTAAATTAAAGCACTCTGTTAGTCTATGAGAACTTGACTTGGTGAACAGGCCTTACAAAACCGTCCTGCGCAACACTCACATAAAGCTCTCATAAACACCGCAGCGTATCAGACCGCTTGCTTTGAGCAGGGGCAAGGGTGAACTCGCACTTACTGGAATTTCGAAATTAACCTTTTGAAATGCCGCCATCCTTAAAAGTCTTCCTAGGACAGACAGGAGCTAAGCGAGTGCATGAGATAACACTCTTCTCACTTCACCTGAGTAATGAATATATATGCATTGGGCATTGAGCAACGTGGTCCAGTGGAAGATTCCCTGCCCATGGCAGGGGAGTTGTAACTGGATGATCTTTAAGGTGCCTTCCAACTCAAACCATTCCATGATTCTATGGAGTGAACCAATCACTGTGGCGATCTGCATCCTGCATCATCTTTCGGGAACAGAACTAACACATCCCTCGCCGCCCTCCCGGACGGAGAGGGTGCTCTCTCCCCCTCACCAGCCTGGGCAATGCCCCCCGGACGGGGTGGGGGGATGTTCCATCCACGGCCGAGGGATGGCTGCGGCACGGCGCTTCCGCGGCTCCCGAAGGAGGAGACTCCCGCTCAGCGCCGCTCTCCGCGGGTCCGCCGGGACGGGCTCTGCGCTCCCCCAGCTCGCTCCTCCCACCGACGCGGGAACGGCGGAAGGGAAGTGGCTCCTCCGCGGGGCAGAAGGAGGAGCGGACGGCCGGCGCACTGGGGAGGAGGGGGGGAAGCGGGTGAGGGGAGCGGCAGGAGCGGAGCTCCGTGTTCTCCGGCGCCCGGCGGAGTGCGAGGATGAGCGGCGGGGGCGGCGGTGAGGGCCGGGCGGGCGCCATCAGCTACGCTCTTCCCTCCATCTCCTCCAACAAACTCTCGGACTTGCATTTCATCAGCCGGGGCGCTTACGGGACCGTGTCCGCCGCCCGCCACGCCGACTGGAGGGTCCCGGTGGCCCTGAAATGCCTGCAGGGGACGCTGCTAGACAGGTAACAGGGTGGGGAGGGGGACGGCCGGCATGGAGCATCGCTGGGGGGCGGCCCGGCGGCAAGGACCGAGCTGAGCCCACCTTCCCCTAAACTAAGCAGGGGGTCCCACGCAGCCAGAAAGGGGTCGAGGTGCCGGCGTGGGATTCTCAGGTGTTGTGGTAGGCAGCGTTGCATTAAATCCCTGGGAAAGGGATTCCCACGAGGAGTGAATCATCTTGAGCCACGAGAAAGCACGTACCAGCCCCGGAGCTTCCTCTCTTTCGGTTGTTGGAAATGGGTGGTTTCCGTCTCGGTCAGCGAGACATTAATTGGGTTGTTTCTTTTGGAGGCTTTTTATTATGCAGTATACACCTGGATTCCCCGTCAAGGTGGGATTGGCACAGTTTGCCTTCTTTTGGGTCCTGTTGGTTACTGACCGTTTTGTTGAAGTATCGGCAGGGTATTAAAGTACAGTGATTGCTAATAGATTTGTAGTTTACGGAGAGAGAAAGAATATAGGGAATGTGCCCTAAAGATTGCTTCCAGCTCCTAGAAGAAGCTTCTCTGACACAGTGCACAATTATTATTTTTCCCCAGATCTCACAGTACTGAGAGAAGTTGATTTAAAATGATAGGCTTGTAGGCCCCCATATGCAGCTGATATTTTCAGTGTTGCAGTCATGGTCCCCAGTTTCCAGGGACCCAAGCAGCAGCATGCTTATTACAGGAGCTGTCACTCCATGTAAGGGGTCAGCAGGTTATAATTTTTCAGCCATCTCTGTCTCATTCAATCCATATAGTACTGGGATTTTACCGTATCAATGCAAATTTGCCTCTTCTAGGCTGTCTGAAGCCTACCTGACTGCAAACCTGCCTCCTGAGTCTTATCTCGTTATCTTCCAGCTTTATTAACTCAGGTTTCTCTAATCTAGTACTATGCCTTTAGGCAGGGTAACTTCAATCAAAAAGGCTGCTAGGCTTGTGACCCAATATACTAGATTATGACAAGTTGTTTTAAGCTCTTTCACCTCTTATTACTCAGGTATGTATACACGGGCTTTATCTCTGAAATCTTGCCTGAAATCTCAGTTATGCTGTGTTTTCTGATAAGCTGGGGAGGAAGGGGGTGTTGTGTTTTTTGTGGGTTTATTTTTGGGGTTTTCTGAATTTAAATGTCTGTTTAAGTACCTGCTAATCAGAAATACAGTGTTTATCCTCATAACTCAGCTGGGGAAAACCACCAAATGTTATTTTTAGCCTTGCAAGAGTTTGGATTAGTGTGACATCTAACCTGTGAAATTATGATGAAAAGGAAAGGCAAGGTAATCAAAATAATTCAGTAATCTAACCTTATATCATGCAAAGCTCAGAAATGCTATCAGAAGACTGAAAGCTGTAAGAAATCTGTCATACCTGAGTCTCTGCAGCAAGTGATTTGTTGGTTGTATAGTATAAAATGCCAGACTGTTAAGTGTTGTGAAGAATAGGGAAAAGTTCATGGTGCAGTTAATTCCCTAAACAGAAAGTCTGTTCTGTGCATCCCAGCATATGGTGTGTGACCAGCCAAAGAGCAAAGCCAGCTGGGAAGCTGTTGTGAGCCTGTACTCTTTCAGGCATTACTCAGTGCCCTTCTGGTATGGAGCAGACAAAGGTGAAGTGACTTACAGACCTAGGAATAGACTTCGGTATGTTGCAATTTGTTTCCCAGCTTCAGCTGAATCCCATGCAAATGTGCTTTCCTGTCTGGGAAAACCCCTAGCTTCCTTCAAACCTAGTCTTTTCTGGAGAGAGGGAGGAAGGGATAGAGTTGGGTCTTTTGTCACATGCTTTTCTGAAAGGCGGCCATTCCTAGAGTTTCCTATAATAAAAGTCTTTTTCTGTCACGTAGATAAGTACCTCGATTTCACATCCATCAAAAATCAGCTTTCCTGTTGTAAAGGCAGCAAGCTTTAGTTCTCCAGGCTTCCTCTTTTCCCCGTATACCCTGACATCCTTTTCTTTATGAGAACTAGATCCACATCTATGGGTCCAGACTGCCCTGAGCTGGATGGACACAAGTGGTTCTCTCCTGGGAGCTGTGTAGCCACATCAACACGGAGCTGTGCTGTACAAATCATGATGGGCATAGCCCTGGCTTGTACACTGCTGTGCCCCAGCACAGTCCTATTGCTTCTGAATCAGACTGGTTCTCATCCAGAGGATCAGTCTTAAATGTGCTGTAAGTGTCCCGTATTTGGACATTCTAGTCATGTACTTCTACCTATACCAGTCTCTGGTGGTGTGAGATCTAAATCTTTTATCTCAGAATTATCCTTCATGACCCAAATATCCTCACTATAAACAAACCCATTTTTTTCAAGACCATTTGAGATATAAGGCATACCAGAGAGTTAATATTTTTAGGGATAGAAGCATACACAAATAAAACTTGAGCTTCTCGAATCCACGTGCTTCAAGGTTTGAGTTTGTAAAGACGCATTAAATCCAAGGTTTTGAGGAGTTCTGAGGTAAAATAGGACAAATGTAGCTGATTGTTACAAAGAATGGTAGAAGCTGGGAGTTCTGACTGCATCCTTTTTACTGAAAACATGGATAAAACATGTGATGGAAATAGATTTGCGTGGTACAACAAAACTGGGTAAGCTATCTTGTCTTTGCATTTGCAGATTTTAATTTGTCTTATGCTGTTCTGTTATCAAAACAGCGTGGTAGAAATCAAATGCTGAAAAGTGGTGGTGCTGCACACAGGGATATAATTGACAGAGAACATAGTGAACCCAACATTTGCTTTGAGTTTTCTAGTATTGGTATAGTAATGTTTTTTGTTTGTTTGCTTGTTTTCTTTAAGTGATAGAAATCACCTTCTTAAAGAAGCGGAGATATTACACAAAGCCAGATTTAGTTACATTCTGCCAATTTTGGGAATTTGCAACGAGCCTGAATTTCTGGGGATAGTAACAGAATACATGACAAATGGGTCACTAAACAAGCTATTACATGGGGTAAGTGTACTTACAGTCTTTAAATAGATACCTGGCTACTTCAAATAGATTGCAATTTCCATACTTAATTAGTATAGTAAGTGTATTACGAATAATATTTCACATTGAAGGACATTAATTATCATTAGTAGTTTTTGGTGTTCTGATAGACTTTGTTTTTTCTCAGTAAGTTCTCCTATGCTGAACTCTCAGCTGCTCCCATTAGCTTGGCCTGAACATACAGTGTTGCTACTGTAAAGCTCCTGCAGTTGTCTCAACAGCACCTCTTCTGTACCTTTAATCAATACGTATCTCATGCGTTAGAGAGCTCATCTGTGGGTTTTTCATAGAGGCATTACTGTCAATATAAATTTTAAGATTTCAGTTGAGTTTTACTACCTTTTTCTAGGTGTATGAATATTTATAAAGGTAATATTTTGTGCTTAGTTTCAACACAGCTTTTTTTTTTCCCCAGTGTCAGTTGAAGATATGATTCTTGACTTCCTTTGTGTAGTACTCATAGTCTGTGGGTTGCAAGTTTCATGCAGAAGTTCATCTGTAATTCGTATGAATTCAACATGAATAAGTAATGTAGGAAGTGCTCTATATCATGTGTAGCAGTCATGAACTATTACATGAGTGCCAGGGGATGAAAGCATAACATTTTTATGCAGTGTTGTTTATGCATTATTTATGCATTTATTTTAATAACTAATCAGTCTTAATGCTCCATTACAGTTTTTTAAGGAGTTTGTGTAATATATGTTTTAAAAAGATTGCTGCTTGCCTGAGTCACTTTCTTTTTCTTCTAAAATAAGTCCTTGTTTTGTGCTGTTAGGTCAAAACAGAGGCTTATATTCAGGGTTTGTGGTTTTATCTTGGCAGAAAGACGTGTATCCAGACATTCCCTGGTGCCTGAGATTCCGCATTCTTTACGAAATTGCTTTGGGAGTAAACTATTTGCACAACATGAATCCTCCACTGCTGCACCATGACTTAAAAACCCAGAACATTTTGCTGGATGATGAGTTTCATGTCAAGGTAGAGTTATTTAATTCTTATTTTCTTCAGCATCTAGAATGAGTGAAAGTGTTTTAATTAATTTAGAGGAAGAAGAATGAGGTTGTGGCCATACAGAGAGGATGTAGTTGTATGTTGGGATTTTTCTTCTATCCTTGCAGGCAGAACTTAAAACTGCATTGCTCAAGCGTAGATTTTATCCATCTGAAAAGACCAGAAAGACAGAATTTGGGCTGTTTCTGCTATAGCAGTGGATGATACTCAGCAGTAGTGATGTTCTTGTGTGTCAGCCTTCCAAGGGTAGCTACATCTGGCCCTTTCTGAGAAGTAAATAGAGATGCCTGTCTGAGATGCTCAAACAAGTTACTTTTGGAAGACAGTAGGTCAAATTCAAATGTTAATACTCTATTGGATATTTATCATGCAATATATACTTATCCATTCTCTTAATGTCATATAAGAACATGTAAAACGTAACTGTGAAATCAGAACATGTTGGAAGATGGCTTTTGTGACACTCCTGAGAACAAGCAAACATACACAGAGAAGTAATAGTAGTTCAAAACTTTAATACTGCCTTTTAAAATATCACTGCCATGATGTGAAAAAAAGACTAAAGGTACTTCTGACAAAATGGTTAGGTGCTTTCATAACTGCAAGAGTTGGCTGTGTTGTTTCTTGTTTGTTTTTCTTTTAAGATCCTCTGTTTTTATAATTGATAGAATATATTATTCAAGTAAATGGAAGTAAGAGATATTTTGCACTGAACTTATACTTGAATGGTGAATATTTCAATTTTTACCATGAGATGAATCTCTTTATGAGTCCTGTGAGCAAAGATCCAATGCTGATTTCTTCTTTCTCTGTTACACAGAAATTTTTCTTGGCCGCAAAGTGCCTCACGCAGCTTTTTCTCTGCTCACACCCTCAGCAGGTCATACCTCCTCCCACTCAGTTGTGCTGGTATTGCCATTTCTCGTGCTTCCTGATAAACCTGATCAAGGGACTAGTCCAAGTAATTTTTTTATCCACTCTGTTTTTAATCCCTAACCCCAGTGGTGTGGTCTGGTGCTCTGCCTGAGTGCATCTGAACAATTGTTTGCTGGAGCAATTGAAAGGAAATGTTTAATTCTTGCACACTTGCTCTGCCTCTTGTAAGGAGTGTCCTTAGGGTCTTTTAGAGGTGAAGCAAGATAGGACAGCTACAGGAAATGCAAGGAAGGTTATCATTTATGCCAAAGAGAAGTAGTATTGCATATGTATCAAAGTAACACCATGCACTGAGCGCTACTGAATGTCCCTCATCTACTGAATGAGCAAGAATTAAGACAAATTACAGTGAGGAAGGCTTGATGAGAGTGAGTTGTAGAGAAAAAGGTTACTTTTCTTTGGGTATTTTGACTGTACACTCTTCAGAAAGCTTGTTTTTGATATCTTAGCTGCCAGAATGCTTTTGCACAGTCATATTCATTGAAAATGGTTTTGCTCTTACACAAATGCTGGCTAAGTGCAGAGCTGGTAGCTGGCTGCTTATCTTTCTCCCTTGTATGCCAGACATTCTGCAGCTCAGCCAGCAGGTGTATTTTGCTGGCTCTGTCGCTATCAGTAACCTAGTCTGATGTCTTGCATGCTGGCTCATGGATGTCTGAGGATGTAAACTGGAGTCAGTTAATTCTTTATGTAGATGTACTGTAACTTGTAGAAAGGGACCAGGCTCCAAGGCTGCACAGTAAAGAAAATACTCAGCAGCTTTTTGCAGAACAGAATTTCAGAATATCAAATTTATTAATTCAGGATTAATATACCATAGTTTTGTGAGTGAGATGAAGTGTCCTAAAATTTTTCTGAGAGAGGAACTGCCTCAAAATATTGGCAAGCTAGGTTACATAGAGCTATTATGATTTATACTAAACTTGTTCTTTCTTCATAACCAGGGAGCTAGAAGTAATCAGTGATTTTTATTTGCTTTTTTTTCAACACAAGAAAGTGATTTTTGTCATAAGGTACATACAGATTTCTATAGCAGATTCCCCAACCATAGAGTATATGAGTTCTTCCTTAAAAGAACATCATAGGGCAGTGCTAGAGGGATAGCATGAGTCATGATCTGGGAATGCTTTATGAAGTGGAGTTGGTGTTTCCTGTTGCTAGAGAAACCACCTACTCTTTGTATGTCAGGTGAAGGACTTTGGGGGACCCCTTCTTCTGGGAATACTTCAAAAAATTTTAACAACTGTCAACAGATAAATCCCGTTTTTCTTCTAAGAACAACTGATTTGGCCTTTCCAGATTGCAGATTTTGGCATGTCCAAATGGCGCGTCATATCCATGTCACAGTCACGAAATGAATCCTGTTTGCCAGAAGGAGGGACAATTATCTACATGCCACCTGAAGACTACAACCCCAGTCAGAAAACCCGGGCAAGTGTGAAACATGATATCTACAGGTAACTCGTGTTGTTCCCCAGTGGGCTTTGAAATTTGAATTCAGATTTGATTTTCTGAACCTAGATTTTAACATATTCTCAGCTATTTTATTATTTTCAGTAATAGTAGTGTCACAGGAAGATCATGGAAGATCTGTGTTCATGTAGCGGGTTGACCCTGGCTGGATGCCAGGTACGCACCAAAGGCACTTTCACACCCCTCTGCAACTGGACAGAGAAGAGAAAACGTAACTAAGGATTCATGAGTGGAGATAAGGACTGGGACAAATCACTCATCAAACACCATCACGGGCAAAACAGACCGTAGTGGGGATATTAATTAAATTTATTACTAACAAAATCAGAGCAGGATAATGAGAAGTAAAATAAATCTTTAAAACACCTTCCCTATTCCCTCGCCACCTTTCCAAGTTGTACCTCCTCCTCCCCCCCAGCGGCACAGGGAGATGGGGAATGGGGGTTATGGGCAGTTCATCACAGGTTGTTCCTGCTGCTGCTCCGGGAGAGTTATCCTTCCCCTGCTCCCTGTGGTGTTCCTCCTGTGGGAGACTGTTCTTCACAAACTGCTGCCACTTCGGTCACTTCTCTGTGGGTTGTAGTCCTTCAGACAGGCTGCTCCAATGTGAGTCCCCCACACAGGCCATAAGCCCTACCAGGAAAACCTGCTCCAGCATGGGCTCCTCTCCCCACAGGTCAGCATGTTCCTGCCAGGATCCTGCTCCAGTATGGGCCTCTCACAGGGTCACAGCCTCCTTTGGGTACCCACCTACCCTGGAGTGGGTCTCCTCCATGGGCTGCAGGTGAATCTCTGCACCCCTGTGGATCTCCATGGGCTGCAGGTGAATCTCTGCACCCCTGTGGATCTCCATGGGCTGCAGGTGAATCTCTGCACCCCTGTGGGTCTCCCTGGGCTGCAGGGGCACAGCTGCCCCACCATGGGCTGCACCACAGGCTGCAGGAGCCTCAGCTCCAGTGCCTGGAGCACCTCCTGCCCCTCCTTCTGCACTCACCTTGGTGTCTGCATTGTTGTTCACATGTTCTCACTCCATTCTTCTCTGGCTGCAATTTCATTGTGCAGTAACTATTTTTCAACAAGTGCAGTAACTATTTTTCCTTCTTAAATACCTTATCAGAGAGGTGTTACTGTCATTCCTGATGGGCTCAGCCATGGCCAGCAGCAGGTCTGTCTTGGAACAGTCTGGCATTGTCTCTTCTGGCAGCTTCTCACAGAAGCCATCCCTGTAGCCCCCCACCTGGCCACACAAACCCAGTACAACTCACTAGCAGAAGGAGATTCTATAAAGCAGAAATAAGAAAGAAAAATAGGAACAGTGTAAAGTGGAATGCTTCAGTGTTGTAGAACTGAGAAAATAATCCTGAATTGTAGAGAGATTCCAAATTGAATGAAAGGCTGGATGTCTAGTTGACCACAGCTGAATGTTGTTGAGATATTTAAGTGAGGAAGGATCTTTCTTAAAGAAACAAATTGTTTAAACAACACAAGCATCATTAACTCTTACAAGAGCAACAAAAAAATCAGCCTGGATAAATTTATCAGAAATCCATCAAAAAGCAGACTTTTTAACAAGGAGTACTGCTTTTATTAAAAGTTACATAAATAAATTTTATTATTGATTAATGTTAAAATATGAACAGAATAAATAGTTAGGGAAAGTCAATTTATATGAATGATTTTAAGCAGCGGTTATTTCTTAAATTTTTTGATTCTTCTTAATTAGTAGCCATCAGATGCTTAAAGGCAGTTACATGTATGCAGAATTTGGTATTTCTTAGTGATGTAGGAAAGTAGCTCAGTACATTTGCACCAAGGGTGTGGAGCAAGCCTTGAGAGCAATTTACCGTGGTGATTATTATCTGGAACAATACTGTGATAATGCTTATAAAGACTTGGCCTGGAAGCATGGAACGACACATGTGTCAGCATCTCACATTTATTCTGAAGTTACGGAAGCACTGAAGCTTTAGCCTGGGTTGTCTTTTCTATATCTGGGTAGCGGAACCAGATACTTGAGTAAAATGATGGAATTAGTATTAGGACCTTTTGGGATAAATCATGGAATAGAGCTTCATTCAGATATGGCACAATATGCCAAGAGAAAAGTGGAGAGCTTTATAAAATGTAGTAATAGCTTTGATGAAATTTGTTTGTGATGTGCATATGAAAAAAACCCAGGAATTAAATGCTTTATTTAAATGAAATAATCTAAACTTATTCAAATTACAAAGTTGTTTAAAGTTACCTTTTAATCTACTAAAGGTGGAGCAAGCTTATACTCACTGAACCACTTCCATTCATATTGATGTGAATGGAAAGAAAAGGTCACCAGTTTGAGTAAGCAGATGTGTGTTCAGTCTCCTAGCAGTAGTTCAGAGTGCTGTTCCCAGGAGTCGCTTTTGCAGAGTGCTGTGGGAAAGTGGCATCTCTTCCTATAGAGAAGATTGCGTGTGTTGAAAGCATATATATGGGAGGAGCAGCTGGAGTGTGCCTCCTGAGTGGAAGTTCATACCTTAGGTGTGGGTCAAAGCCCTTCCTCCCTGCTAACACCCAGCTTCCCGCAGGAATGTCAGGGAGTGTCAGTCTGGACTGGGGAGGTGCCACAGTATTGCTGTTAGGACAGAGCAGTTGGGGCCATGTACCTTTTCTGTACTTAATATTATTAACTAGTTCTAGTTGAAGTCACTGGTTAAAACTCCTGTTAGTTTTCATATATTGAGCTGTCATTGTAGTAAGCTACAGTCAGTCCCATGTGTGTTTACAGGACCATTTGCCAAAATGTTTTACACAAAATGTAAAGCTGAGCACATTGTGTTATTAAGTGTTGGTAATCTAAAATAACGTCTTCTGTACTTTTTATACTTTAAACAGTTATGCAATTATCATGTGGGAAGTGATGTCAAGGAAACGGCCATTTGAAGGTAAGGCCATGTCTTCCTTGAATTTATTTTTCCCACCTATAGGGGGTTAAAGGTTAAATCTGAGATCTGGATACCAGGGGACTTCATTTTAGAGGTCAGTTTTTAATGATTCAACTTGTAAGCTTGTTGAGGAACTTCGAGATACTTCTCAAATTAGACTCTTTCTTGGTGTTGGTTTTTTTTTTTAATTACAATGTTGTTTTATAAATTAAAAATACGTGGGGTTTTTTTAAAGAAACATAAACTTATTTTGATGAACTGTAAATTCTATATCTGCAAACTGAATTATTCCTCCTATAGTAAGCTGTATATTGCATGTATTTCTAATGACTGCATGATGTCTGTTTTGACAGAAGTTATAGACCCCTTGCAGATAATGTTCAGTGTGTCACAAGGACAACGACTAGACTTAAGTGAAGAAAGTTTATCAGTGGACATTCCTCATCGAGGGCTCGTCATAAGACTGATGGAAAGTGGATGGGCACAAAACCCAGACAAAAGACCATCGTTCTCAAGTGAGTTTACCTTGTGTAATGAGAAAAGATTTTTAAATTATGAGGTTTCTGCTGGACGTGGTAATTAAGACCAAGGTTATAGTAGCAAAAGGGAAATAGTAAAGATGTGAAGAGATATACATGCTCGGTCTTGTTTCTTAGGATAAGGGGCTTGGCTGATCCCACCATGTATGCAAACAAACTTTTATGAATGGAATTACATGTGTGCCGTAAAACTGTGTTGTTGTTGAAGTCTTTTGCGTTTGACGTCTCTTAATTTAACTGTAGAAAAGCAGCATGTTTTGTTTAACTGCTTGTGTTTGGGGGGTTTTTTGCTCGCTGTTGAAAGAGGATTTTGGTTTCTTAACGTGGGGGAAGCGAGTATAGAATGAGTACTGTGGGATTTACAAGCAAGCTGGCGAACACAGCAACAAACCATTGCCCATCAGATAAGCTGCAGTAACTTCATCTTGTGTTTGCATCTCAGTATAAATCTTTTTCACTGAGACTTTATCTTTGATTGTTCCACCTCCTTTATCAGACAAGAACTTAATGTTTCATCTTTTCTGTGTTCAGCTTTTTGTCTATGAAACGAAATACAGCTACGTTTAGCCTTTTTTAAAATCGATTGCAGAATTCAGAGAATAAGACTGAAGTGCGAGCTTGTAGAGATTAGAGTGGCAATGTGTGAACTGGAAGAGTTTTAGGATTATTTCTGAAAGCCTGTGTTTGAACCTAACCAGCACACTTTACTTGCATAAAGGTAATTCCATCAAAATTAGTAGAGAGGGATTACCTGTTTTCAGTTGTGAAATTTGCTCTTGTGAGTGTTGCTGTGGTCACATATGTCAGGGTGGTGAAGTGAACAGTGGTTCCTGCAGCTGCCTCACCATGCTTGTTTAATCTGCACGGGCTTTACAAACTTCCAGCCTGCTCCTTTAGAAAATGTGGTCCTAATTTACTGTGGAAAGCTGTGTCACCTTGGAGAGACTAAAATGTAGAGTAAGAGAGTTACTGAAAGTATTCAAACATAGAACAGTACAGAGATCTCTTGCTCAAAGTGCAGTTACTCAAATACCAGGGTTTTTTAGTTGGTACTTTTTGCTTTTAGGGTTTGATTTGATTTGATAGGAGTGAGGGAGGGAGCATATTCAGTTCATCATGTTCATAACTTTGGGTTTTTGCATCCATTTGTCTGAGGACAAAATGGGAAACATCCAAACACATATAGCATCTTCATCCTGAGTTTACAGTCCAAAATGAATTACATTATTTTTGTAAAGCTTTTTTTTTTGACCTTAAGAACATTTTGAAATGTCAGGTTATGTTGGAGTGAGTCTGATTTGTGTGTAAATTTTGGATATATTTTTTATTAATTCAAGAAATGTATCTATTTACAATATTTTCTAAAATAAAAAAAATAGACTCATAATGGTATTTCTGTACGTATTCTTGCTTTCCTCTGCCAATTAACAAAAAAAGGATTAACTGAAGGGTTAATTACCTGGGGTATGTACTGCAGTGTGACCAAACTTGGGGTTTGTTATTAGTGCCGTGTCTGTAGTAGATGGTCTTTTTTAAACATATCATTGCTTTTCCTCTACTATTGTAAAAAGAAAGAGGAAGTTGCAAAGCTGTTGCAAAATTAAGGGAAGTAAAGCTCACTATTGGGAAATTTTGCAATTACCATAGGACAGGGACACAGATACACACACAAAAACACCCAAACCCCCTTTTTGTTAAATAAACTTTAAATAGAAAAACCCAGCTAATCTGTCTGTTCCTCTTATAAACAGAGGATAAAGACTGCTTATCACCACCTCTCCATATATACTTGGAGTTTATACCTACAATTTAATTATAATCAAAATTACAGTCAACAAAAATTAACAATACTAACATTTGAATGTGGAAAATGATATGCCTTTAAAACTCTGGTTTAGCGGATACAAGAAAATAAGAATCCCAGTATTGAATATATGTCTTGAAGATGCTAGTGGATAAAAGTTAATGGGGAAGAAGAGTGGTAAAATTATAGTAAAAAGTAAAAATATGTTAACAAGGGTGCAGTGTGATGGGCTTTTAGTATGATAAATGAGTTCTGCTGAATCAGTGAGTTCATGGAAATGCAGTAGAATTGTGATATATATCATCCTTTCCTGAAGTTTTGTTGTATTTGAGCACAGATTCAAAGATATTTTTGTTACATAGTTATCTCAAAATTTGCAATATTTAGTGTTATATACTTTTGGAAGCAAAGGAGCATTGCATAGGTGGTCATTTCCTTATTGTACTGTCCCGTGCCTCCCTCTGTGAGCAGATGATTTTAGCTTCTCTGCCTTGCTGCGAAATTGATGAGAATGAGAACAGTATCATTTGGTTTCACTGGATGTGATAGTGCCTTGACTATCCCATCCTCTCTGGCCCTGCCTCACAGCATGTATTCTTTATAGTGCTGTGTTGGGGGTGTGTTTATTTTCCTTGTATAAATTTTTAACACCTCTGCCGGAGTGGGAAATCAGCAACTCACTCTTAGGTCTCATGGTGTTTGGTCCCATTCAGCTAATCAGGCTTGATGGGTCTACCTTGAAACACAGCAAACTCACCAGTCTGTCCATTCCAGGAATGCAAGACTTGCAGCACAATCCTGGATCTCTTTTGTTACAGAGGGATGAGGTGGGTAGATCAGGACAGGGTTTCTTTTAGTGATGTGATCTGTTTTAACATGCGGAAGCAGGAAACTCCTGTTTTGCAGCATGTGATTTAATGTATGTCAATAGACACATTATTTTTATAAATGTAAGAAAGACGCTTTAGCAAATGACAACTTGATTTCTACTTCAAACCATCCTCAAAGTACTCTTTCTTTGTTTAGAATGTTTAATAGACATTGAGCCAGTTCTGCGGACATTTGATGAAATAGCTATGCTGGAAGCAGTAATTGTGTTAAAGAGATCAAAGGTAAGTAGCTTTTGTTACAGTCGTGGGTTGTCAAATAAGTTGGTAACTTTTGCTTGCTAAAAGAAAGGTGATGTCATTTGTCATTTATCTAATCTTGTATCTGGTTGAAGCATGTGTTTGTACAGAGCTGTCATCTTATAGCAGAAATTTAATACAGATAAATGTCTCTTTCAGTCACTATATGAATCACAAAGTATTTATAAGAGTGGAAAGAAAGCAAATGTGGAGCAGATTTCTCTAAATATACCTCTGAATCCCCAAAAGGTAAATACTTTATGTGTTGCATTTGGTATGTCAGGATCCTGTGAGCTTAAGGAAGGGTTAACTTAGTAAAGGGAGTTGTTCTGCAGGTTATTTTCCTGTGCAGTCAGGAAAGGCATAAAATTCATCACTTGAGCTGGAGTGTAACAAATGCATAGTCATATAGGGCTATTTTGATCCTTATTGCTTCTGCTTTTGGTTCTTACTAGTATTTAAACTTGTACACAAAATTGCTGTCGCCTTGGGAAAAATGCAAGTATTAGGATTATGTGATTTCTTCAGATTTACTGTATTTTATTTGTGCTGTCTATTGAGGATTTAGATAGCAGGGAAACACAGTGACGAGGAAATTATCTGAAAAAAAATTGCAGCTTCATATTTATTTAACATGCTTGTTCAATATACACCTGGATTTTTATTTCAGGAAACATATTTTGGCTCCATACAATGTGATGCACTTCCCCTTCGGAGCATCTCTCCAGATATATCAAAACTCAAGTCTGTCCCACGGTGTAATATCCTTTCATCAGGTGAGATACTCTTGACTTTGTGTAAATTTAAGTTGCCATTGCAGCTTTACACTCCCACTGTGACATTGTATTTGCTTAGTAGGAAATTTGGTCTCTGTTCATGTCGGAAAATAATGTGTTTTTTAAACTTAGTGCCTTGAGTAATCTAGAATTTTTAAGCTCTGATTTTCTGTTCCTGTCACTTGAGAAATCTCCACAGCTCACAGCTTCAGTTTTCCTGCTCTGGGTTCTTAGTGCAGAGATAACATTTACTTGTCCCTTAAAACTCTTGGTGGCTTAGTTAACTGCCTTTTTTTTCTTTGTTTTTTAATCTGTGAACTACTTCTAAATATACAAAGGCTACACATTTTGAGGCATTCTTGAAGCTGAGTAAACTCAGTGTTTCCAGTGCAGCTCAACCTCTAGATCATTTTTAATTCAATTTAAAAAAACAGCTTTAATAGATTGCCTTGCAAAAGTATCTGCACAGACCTTTTGTAGCTGTCCCTTTTTCTAAATATTTTCTAAATAAAAGTTGGCAAAATCCCTTGAGAAAACTCAATTTTGAAGTTTTGGTGACATGAGAAGCCAGGAAAATGCAATGGGACCAAGGTGGAATAGCCATATATTGTGAAACTAAAACTGCATTTAAGTTTATTCCCTTGATGCAATGCAAACATATTTCAAAAGAATGCAGTATCCTCTGGCTTTGCAGGGACAGTAATGTGAAAGGAGGCAAAAAATTGACTTCACTGCTATAAAGTAAGGACATAAATAAGGGGTTTTTTCCCTTCCATAGCAAGCTTTTCTTGGGCATTTCTTCAAGTTTAAACAGCTCTTTTCCCTCTTCCCATTTCATTTCTGATTTAGAGAGTAATCTTTTAATATACTTTGTTTTGCTGGGTGAACTTTTGAAGTCCCTTTGTAAAGTATGGTTCTTTATTCTCCTGGTATGCTACTAGTCCTTCTCATGCATTCCAACTTAAGTGATTAAACTAAGACTACCAGACCTCTGCTTAGTACTGTGAAAGACATGACAAATTGTTCTTTGTCTTAAAAAACCCCTTTACTCAGTATACCTTAGAATTGTATTTTTCCTTTCTCACAAGATCCTTTTTTACAGAATAATCTACCTAGGGTTTTTTTTCCTCACCTCTCTTCCAATCATTAGCCCTGCTTGAAGCAGAAAATTTAAATCTCATATTTCCCTTTTGAATTTCCACTTCTATCACTCCAGTCTTCTAGGTCAGCTAGGTTCTTTCTGAGTAACTTGTGTCAACCTGTTTTTTTTTTCTGAATGACATCTGAATAAATCTCATTAGCATGTTTCTCTTTGAGGGAGCTGGGGTTGTTCAGCCTGGAGAAAGGGAGGCTCAGGGGAGACCTTATTGCTCCCTACAACTACCTGAAAGGAGGTTGGAGTCAGGTGGGGGTCGGTCTCTTAACCAACAAACAATATTAACAAGCAATGGGATGAGAGGAAATGGCCTTGAGTTGCACCATAAGAGGTTTAGATTGAATATTAGGAAAAAATTATTCACAGAAAGGGTTGTCAAGCACTGGAACAGGCTGCCCAGGCAAGTGGTTGAGCCAGCAACCCTATTCAAAAGACATTTAGATGTGACACTAAGGGACATGGTATAGTGGTGGACTTGGCAGTGCTGGGTTAATGGTTGGACTCGATGATCTTATGTTCTTTCCAACCTAAACAATTCTGTGATTTTATGGTTATACTTTTTATGCTGTGATCACTGGTCAAGATCATTCATATGAGTAAATTCCCAGTAGTTTTATCTTTGTTATTAAATTAAATGTTTGCCTAAGGAGCTATAACAGTCTATCCTGCTTAAAACACTTCTCTAAAATCATCTTTCACTCACAGTGGTTGTCTCCTAATTCTGTCTCATTCATGCAGTAGATAATATCTGCTGCTTCACACTACATAGCTCTGCCCACCTTTCTCTCTTGTTCATTAAATAAAATACTAGTTACTGTGAGTTCTAGTCCACTATTTTTAAAATACTTAGAATGTAATTTCTTCCACATTTTCCTATTCCTGCTCCATGTACTTATAGACATATTCTTCTACAGGTCCACAGTGAACTGGGAATACACCTTCAGATTCCCCCATTGGACAGGTAATCCCGAGTTGTCCATGGGGCTACCTCATTTTATCTTTAGATGTTCATCTGAATTCTTACATCTGCATCTCTGGTTCTTAGTTAACATCTCTTTATCAAGTGACACTGTGAAAGTCTGTAATGAAAACTGTTTACAGAATTAGACATATGTCCTGTACTATGTTTCTCATCAGCTGTTTGTCATCTCTTCCTTGAGTCATTCCTACTGCTGCTTTCACATCCATCATCCTTTTCTACTATAAAAAAGTCCTAAAACTAGAAACTATTAAGCTTTCCACCAGATAGAAATACTTTCTTTTCTTTGTTTGCAGAAGTTTACATTAAGCTTTTTTGAAGTCATATCATGTTTATATGGAATACAAAAAGCTTCCATTGGACTCCTTCTGAATGTTAACATTGCTCCTCATGTCCTTTTCTTTCACCTGAATCTTTCTTTTAATGTTATCACCTTTGTTGTGCTGCCAAACTTCATCAAAATAAATGAGTCTGCTTTCATGCTGACTTCTAGTTACTTCTCCAGATACTCAAAGGATTTATTTTGTTCTTCTAGACCCTACAAAAAATTTCTGTCAAACAGAGCTTTTTCATTAAAGTTCACATCTACAAGATTTATAGTCTCAATGTTTCTTTAAAATAAAACAGGACCCCCAAACCCATGGTCAAGCCCTGGTACAATGTAAGGGACATAAATGTGCTCAGAACTTGAATATAAGGACTGATATGTTGTATATCATGTGAAAGTAGTTTGTTTATAAGGTGTTTTATGGAATTGCTCTAAATAGTCTCTGATGGCTTTATTTTATTTGAACATTGAAGTAATACATCTTGCTCTTTTTTTTTTTTCTCTCCTTTTTTTGTTTTTCCAAGATGGAAATTCTGAGTGTCTACACTCTCTCAGCAGCCAGAGCATGGATGAAAATATCTCTGTAACTCAGAGTGCCAAACTTCTTGTGCATCCATACAGTAATGTTTCTTCATTTGAAAAGAGTATTTCAGGCGCCTCAAATTCTGCATCATGTTTACTGCAGTCATCACCGATTCCTTCAGGTACAGCAAACACTATTTAATTCCAAGACTGACAATAAGTGTTCTAACATCAAATATATGTGTGTATGAAATGGAAACTGGAACTGTTTTCCATCTGTAAAATGAAAACAAAGCATCTGCAAATTAAGAATGCAAGTAATTCTGTCCTTGTAGATTTAGAGTACAAAGTAAGCAAAACCAGTGTAAAATGTGACCAAGCACATGTACCTGTAGCTCCTAGCTTTTTTCTTCCCTTTTAAGCAGACTTAATTCCTGCTGCCATGGGTCTTCTTTATCCCATTCCCTTTGCTCATATTATTTATCCCCTACTGCTGCAGCAGTGCTGCAGTCCAGCAGAACAGGGAAAAAACTTAGCTTGAACTAGTCATCTTTGTTGCCTGTCACTTCTCACTTTTTAGGCTTGTCAGTCTTCTGTTCAGTAATGGTGAGGCAAAGAGAAAGCAGCAGCTGTGTCAGCATCTCACACAGAATCTCAACTAACATCCTGTGTTAGTTGAGAGCCACTATATTATATTCCTATCCATCAAATAACTGTTAAAATTGTGCTTCCAAAAAAATTAAGAAAAAGAAACTTTAATGCACGATAAATTATTCAGAAATAGATTTTTTCGAGGGAACACACAATAGCATGCAATTTTATAAAGATCTGTTGCATCATCCCTCTTTTGGAAATAGGAGAATTGACACCTTTTCATTGTGCGAATCCTCATCTTGAGGATTATACCAGGAAGCTACATGGACAATTTCAGTAAACTTCAATAAAAATTCCCCTGGAAGGTGAATTTACCACCTCTCTTTAGTACCAGTTCGGGTTAAACACTGGAACAGGTTGCCCATGGAGGCTGCAGAAGTACCATCACTTGGAGATGCTCAAAATTTAGCTGGACAAGTCCCTGAGCAACCTGAGTAATGCTTGAAGATGGACCAGCTTTGAGCAGGCTGTTAGACCAGATGACCTCCTTGAGGGTTCCTTCCAACCTAAATTATTCTGTGATTCAGATAGAAAAGATACTCTAACCACCAAATTTGACCAACTGGAACATTTTAGCAGCACTTTCTCTGCTTGTTCTTTGTTCTATGGCAACATTTATTGACCGTTACAATCCGTTTGTTTTTTTTTTAATCCTCTCCAGTCTCAAATTCTGAATTGGAAACCACACAGCAGAATGAAGCTCATCAATGGATCCAAAGTAAAAGAGAAGAAATTGTTGATCAGATGACTGAAGCATGTTTGAATCAATCACTGGATGCTCTTCTGGCAAAATCTTTACTCATGAAGGAAGATTATGAACTTATAAGCACCAAACCTACAAGGACATCAAAAGTACGACAACTGCTTGATACTTTAGACAGCCAAGGAGAGGAATTTGCCAGCATTGTAGTACAGAAGTTGAAAGATAACAAACAGCTAGGGCTTCAACCTTATCCAGACATTGTATCTAATTTTCAAAGACTGCACCCTTAAATTTATTCTCTCTGTATGAAGCCATGTGAATATTTCTTACAACATTATTCTTGTTTCTATATAGTAGTTTTATATATGTGCTGCTTTGTGCTCATTATGCCTTTGTAGACTCAGAAATGACTCTGAGTTCATCTAGCCTGCATTTGGTGAGTGATCAGTTAATTCCTTAGAGTGCAATCATAAAGCCGAGCATTTTACACTCTTTGACTCACTTTTTAAAACTATTTTGTTTATACATGACAAAGAAAAACATTAAATGTTCACTATTCTACATATTTGCTGTTCGTACATAGTCTTTCCTTTCACCTCACAGGATTGAGACAGCACATCTCAATGTGTAGTATTTGTTTTTCTCCCTCCATCTGCTCTTTGCCATAGACGAGGGAAATAATCTAGATGCTCTATTCTGGGGTTTTAATGCTGTGTGTGCAATAAATTTTCTTCCATAAGCCATACAGGAGAAGAGTGGTAGGTGGGAAGAAGTTTGCATTGCATTTTTACAGAATTTTTTTTATTGTTTTGTTTTGGTTTTCCCATTTTGTTGCCATGGCAAGCGCTTCAGACCACTGCACAAGAAGAATGTCAGTCCAAAGAGAAGCTTTGAGGGCAAGGAAGGTATTATGCTTGTCATCTTTGTTCTGCTTAGAACTGATACATTAGAAAGGCTGCAGCTACAGCCTTTTGTGTTATTTGGTTACAACTGCTTAAATTATTCTTGAAATCATATTAGGATGGGATCCAGGCAGAAGTTATATAAGGGCATCCTCAGTTAATACCTCTTTTACATTTCCTTGGTTAATACCTCCCTTACCTTTGTCATCTGCCACAAAATCATGTTGCTGGATCAAACTTCTAATTAAATTTTATTTTTAGTATTTACATGATGAGCAGTAGTTGAGTCTGTACAAGGAACAGTCATGCACTGCCCTGCCCTGCCAAGCTGGAAGTGATGTGCATGGGTCTCTCCTGCCATGACCTGCCTTTATCTTCTCTGGACAACATCTCTGCCATCATTTTTTTTCTGAAGGATAGTGCTAACAGGTTGAGGCACAGATGGGGCCACCTGAGAGGAAAAGGTATGTGGAATTCTTTTTTCGGCTCATTTCAGAACACCTCAATGACTTTACCTAGGTGACTTCAAAACTAGTAAAAAAATTACTGGTTTTAATTTGTCAGAACACAGCACAGGCAGATTATTTTTGCAAGCACTAATAAATAATTTCAATATTTGCTAACACTGTATAAAATTTTGTAAGTGATGGCTGTTTTAAAACCTATAGAGGTGTGAGATCTGCTGCATTGCAGTGATTCAAGCCTCAGTGTGGTCATTACTAACTGCCAACAGCTTACTTTCTCAATATCTTTATTATTTTGTGAACTGAATCACAGGAGGTCAGAGTTTATTGCACAGAAAAGGAGTGGTTTAAAATTCTTTTTAATAAAGTAAGTATTTGGCATAAACTGGGAATTTGCCTTTTATCCTGCTTCTCTGTGGAGGCTGGAAAATTCAAACTAGAAAGTTGAGACCAGGATCATGGAGCAGTGACTGACTCTGCCTTTTTCTAGAGCAAACCTAATGATGTCTATCAGGGAGAGGCGCTGGGGAAATCTGCCAGACATGACAGTGGGTGTTTGGTGTCAGAACTGTGTGTTTCACTGCACGTCACACTTTAAGTCACATTTGTTCATTACTATGGCATCTAAAGAAAGAGCTGTGTCTTGCAAGGTGCCAAAATATCGTTTCTTAGATGTGTGTCCAAAATTTACCATGTATTAAGAGCTTTCCTGAACTGTAGTTTTAGTAACTATAAGAGCAGAGGCTTCTGTATCTTTAAAAGATTATATCTTGTTCTTGTAATAGGGTCTGCATGAGTTGCAAACTTTATAATCTGTTATTTTAAACTACATGCAAGAAGGTAAAAGCATTCCTGCTTTGTGTAAAATGCCTTGGCCTCCCAGGTGGCATCTGATATCTCATGTCTGCGGATCTGCACCTTCTTCCCATTTCCCAACTCATTGAAAGCAACTTCTGCCTTAGAGCAAACATATGGTTGGTCACAGCAAGATACCATCCTTCCTAACATGCCGTGCACAGGCTGGCAGACTGATCTGAATTTGTGATTTGTGCTGTTGGACCTTCTCAGTGCTGCTGCAGCCCCTTTGCAGTCACTGGTCTCTGTCTATTCTGCAACCTGCCAGTGAGCCTGCTGCAGCTTTTCTGCCAGAGCCCATGAGCTGCTCTGACCCAGAAGCCATGAAAGGATGGGTGGGGGAGCCCTGGGGAACAGGTGGGGTAGATCCAAAGCTATGCCAGGTGCTGCCAACTGTGGTAATTTGCCACCCTCCAGTCTCTTAGTGGAGAGGAAACATTGGACATAAAGGATGAGGACCTACTGTAAGACAGCTGGGTGAGGGCAAAGAGCATCCTGCTATTTTCAAAAATCTCCCCCCTGACTTGCTTAGTGGTACAGAGTAGGTTAGAATCACTGAATAATTACAATTTATAGAATTTTACAAGTTATAAATATGGCCTACAGAGTCACATGCAGGAATGGTGCTATCAGGCTGCTGCAATTGCTGTGGTTCCCTTCATGTGCCGTCACCCAGAGGTGGCACAGCTGCTAATTTTCTACCCCCAGTCCTGAAAATGCCCACATCTGTAAGGCTATGAGTGTTCTAGCCAAAGCTCAGGCTTCCAAGGAAACCCTTAGGCCACACAGTTGAAAAACTCCATCCAGTCTCCCTCTTCTTTTCTTGGACCCTGAGCCTCACCATGAGGGAGTAGAATCACAAAATAGTTTGGACTTGTAAGCGACCTCCAAAGGTCACGTAGTCCAACACTTCTGCCGTGGTCAGGGACATCTTCAACTAGATCATGCCGCTCAGAGTCCGGTCTAATCTGACCTTGAATGTTTCCAGAGATCAGCCATCAGATATCACCTCTTTGGGCAGCATAAACCTGCCCTCCCCAACATGTTAGGCACACACAGATTTCCTTGCGTGAAATGGGAGAGGAGGCAGCCACAGCTGGGATTTGAAGGACATAAACAAAGACATAAGGAGAATGCTTTGGGGTAGGCGTGGGGAAAGGGAGGTAGAAGTTGTGTGATCCACACAGAATGGGAGAAGGGTGTATGAGAAGGGAGATAGATGTATGAGCCAAAGTCACAAAGACACTTCTGTTGTTTTACAGTTGTTTTAACAGTATTTTGTACACTCCTCACTTCTTCATAGCAATTCCTAACAGTTTTTCAGCTTTTTCACTCCAAGGGAAAATGCTGCTGCTGTTTCAGACTGACAATACAAGCTTTTCTCTGAGGCACAACAGCTTTTTGAAAGCCTTTCAAAACGTGCATGTAGAAATGTCTTTTTACATGTACAAGGGGAAAAATAGAAACATAGGCCCACACATATTATTTTGCATTTGTTAACACTAAATTTCATATGCCACTTTAGCACCTAGTAACTTAGTTACATGAGACTGTTCCTCATGTTCTGCTCCCATACCTGGAGTCAACATGATTGGTAGAAGTTTCTTGACGTGGTCTGTCAGCTGTGTTCTGTCCTGCATCAACTTCATGGCAAAGTAAGCCAAGATCTGATTTTACCAAGATGGCACAAATGGTGGCCTTTGTTGGTCATACAGACTCTTGCAGCTAATGGTGTTTGGCAGTGTGTTTTCAGTCGGGGTTAAGCATAAGCGCATCTGTTGTAGATGAGGACTGCAGGAGCTGGTGCTGGCTGAGCACAAAGGCAGAGGTAAGGAACTGGGGAAAGCAGAGGACTTGGCAGAGGTGCAGCTCACTTGTTTGCTGCAGCTGGGCAGTGGTAAGAATGAAGAGGGATCTGGAAATAATTTAAGTAGTCTTGTTTCCAAGACTTGTGCAGAGTATGAAAAGCCTTCCTAAGCAGTAATGGAAATGTGGGCAAGAAACCAGAAAGTGTCACAGGTTTATTCAGGCAAGGATACCTCACTTTGTTGTTCCATAAGCAAATGTGTGTGTATATGTAACTATAACAAACAAGAATTGCTATGAGCAGTCAGTTGTAAGCAGTACAGGAGAAGCCTCACTGCAGAAGAGCTTGTTAAATCCTGCAAGGCTATAAAAATCAGTAAGAAAAACTTGTTACAAAGGCAGTCACATTCACTTCTTTACGTTATCCATCCTGCTTACTTAAAATGCAAGGTTAAGTGCAATCTTCCTTGGCAGAGGAACTAGATTTTGTGTTCACAGAAGAAATGTTCAAGAAAGAAATGTTTTCCATGCACAACGCATGCCTTATGATTGCTCAATGTTGATTTATGTGCAGTTCCTGTAAATCTGTGGCTAATGTCCAGTAAGATGTATCCACAAGGGTCACACCAATAGTAATATGGGATGTATTAATGAAGAAAACATTGTTTTCTATGTTCCAACATGCAGCTTCTACAGAATTAAGGGGCTGAGGCTGCTTCGGGGGGAGACGTGGACAATATAAAGGTGGTATGATAACACAGTCCCTCAGCATAACTCACAATGAGAAAACAAGTTTGCTGGCTGAAATCAGAAACAGGACAAACTCAAGTTGAAATTTCAGAGTGAAAGTAATTATACATTCTTGAAAATATGTATTCTGGGGTTTAGGCTGTAGTTTGTTAACATTGCCCTGGCAAAAAAAAATTTAAGATGAGAGGGGCCCAAATTAAGGAACATGGTGCTCAGCCTCTCCGTTCTTCCAGCAACGAACAACATTCCTGCAAAACAATCCTGCTGCCAAAATGTTTCTTGCTATATTATAATGTACACAACCACAGACTTGCAGGCAGCTGGAGTTGTGCAATCTTTTCTGGCAGACTTAGAGAGCTCCCATCCTTCATGGATTCAGCAGATTGAAAGCTGTTTATTCGAAATATTTGCTGTACACCTGCTTTGAATAAGGTTTTAAGAAAGCACAGCCATTTCTGTGTAAACATTAACCATATACCTGTCTTGGTCTATCACAAAAAGCATGTTTATACAAGATGTTACTTTAAAAGGAAGAAACAGGAGGAGCGCTGGCTTATGATAGAAAGATTTGTGTTGTTTTTATTATTCCTTTGGGTCACCATAGGTTGCAGAATGGAACGTGCAACATGATGCAATGCTCCTGCCTGTTTCCTGTTGGACTGCTGAGGCTCACTGGAGAGACCTCTGTGCTTGAATTCAATTATTTCACTTTCCTGTGTGGATTAGTGATCCCCTCTGCTGAAGTCCTGTTGTCTGGTGCCTCAACTCCAGTGACTTAAGACTCTTCACCTGCTAGATCAGCTCCTTCCAGATGCCCTTTGGCATTTGAGTGCAAATTTTTTGCCTTACTACTCTGTTCTTCATGGAAAACAAAAATCCGAGGTTAGTGCTCTTGCATTCATTAACTTTTTGCTCTGCCCAGAAGACTTTGTTTTCTGGATGTTTACTTGTTCCCGTAGATATTGTGCCGTATACCATACTGGCTTTGCAAAAGTATGTCATAGACAGGGCAACGCACTCTTTCGGAAGACAAAGCTGAATACATTGGGTAAGTAATTTCTTTCCTTGCTTTCTTTCATCTTAGATACTTTTAGAGCTTAATTAATTAAATGAGATCTTAACACCAGATCAGCCTTTGTGTCTTGTGCATTATGTCATGAATTATTACAAAAGCCACAGATCTATAATTCCGAAGTTAAGAAAAATAATTGAGTTGATAAATATTTAACTGCGTAAATTAAAGAAAATATATTTAAAAAAAAAAAAAACTAAAACCCAGAAAAATGCTAGGTAGTTTGAAATTAAATAATACCTATGATTTTCATTTAAGTACACTCTTTGCTAGTCTCCCCTCTCTGAAAGCCTTTCTGGTTTGGCAAGTTGTGCTACCAGAATAAACGTAGTGTTAATAAAAGTCTCATTGTGGCTTTTTAAATCAACAAGAAAGAATTAGACTGCATTTGTTTCACATTAACATCTGGCAAAGCGTTGTGCTTGGTTTCGGTGACACAGATGAAGGACTTTATTTTCCCAACCTTCTTTTTGTCTTATTCTATCACAGCTTCCTAAGGAATAGAGAGCAGCAGCTGCCTCCCTCTGCCCGCTACTGACCTCAGTTGAGGCTGTTTGGAGAAAACACATTACAAGAGAGTCTTTCTTGAAAGCTCTCATTGATTTTAGTATTCATGCTACTGTAATAAAAATAGCAGCTAGAGAGTGTTAACTTACCCGTCCTGGTCAAACAGACGTGTTTATTTAGAGCACTGTTCTCTTACAGCAGTCTTCTGCTAAAGGAAGCAGGCATATCACCTACCCTCTGGTAAGCTGCTACCTTCTCTTTTTATTACCTTTCTTAGATTCAGGCTACAGTAGCTTCTCTCTCAAATATCCTCTGTGATTTGCTTTGGGGTGGGAATGGTGTGCTGGGGGTAGAGCAAGTCCCTCCTACGGGAAAACCAGGCTATGCATTTGGAGCATGTGAAGCAATACTTCATTAGATATTTTTATAAACATAAAATTTGAAAACCAAAAGGAAATATGCCTATTTCCTACTGAGTGGGATATGTTTGCTTCAGATGAGGTCAAAGTGGACTTGTTGTTGTTTGGGGTTTTTTTAATTATTTCTAAGACTATTTTATAATGTTTCCTCATAATGCATAATCTTGTTTTGTTTGCTTTCCTCTCTCATTGGAAAATGTTCAACTCTATCATCTGCCATAAATACTCCCTTTAAGACCTTTCGAAACTCATGCTCAAGAATAGAGTTTTGAAGTTTGGTCTACATATTTTTGGTCATGTTGAAAACCGCTAGGTCATCCAATTTTGTGTTCCAGGAGTTATTAATATAAACTTATATGGTTGGGATTTTTTTATTCTTGGTCAATCAGCTACAGGCAGGAAAAAATTGGCCAGAATGTACTTTGAGAAAATAAGAAATTGTTCATGACTTTTAAAATCCTTTCTACACATACATTGATTTCTAATACAAACATAATTAAAATGTGCTAGATTTTAATTTTAAATATTTTCTTAATCTCACTAATTTTCTAACTGAAACTAGAAAATATTGGGGATGTATCACTTTTCTTATCTGGTTTGACTTTGCCTGATTCACTGATGGCATAATTTTTGAGAAATTAGGTGGAGGTAAACAAAAGTCACCAAAAGAAAAGGCCATGAAATTAAGGATAAATTTGATGTTTAGCATGTTCCAACATCTTTGATAAGACATGACTTTCTAAAATGCCTCAGCTTCCAAGGCAGTATACTGAAGGCAACAATATTTGATCTCTGAGAGACTCATTGATTTACTAATATTTCTTGAATGACAAGCTGAGAAATGCAAAATATTCTAGCAAATAGAGGCACCTCAGTCCCTCTGGAAGTCTAGGGAGCAGTTGATAAGACTGCTTCATAAGTCTGTAAGTTCCTATGAAAGTTCATAAGCACCTCCATAACCCCTGACCAAGCCTTACTGAATCATTTGGCAAAGGTTAATTACCCCCTTAAGAAGGAGGCAATCATTCATGAGGCTGAAGACCCCTGAAGAATGGGAAGTGTCTGAGAAAATCCTGCCCTGCCAAACTGGCCCTGCAGTAACTTATGGAAGAACTGTCTTTGACTTCGGCCCTGGTTTTCAGCTACTGTCAAGCTGTCCCTTCTTCCTTCACTTTTCAGTGTGACTTTTGGCAGTGGCTTGACTAAGAAATGTCCTATTGAGGATTAGTTGTATGTGGTGTTATTGTTTTCTTTAACTTCTCAGGTGTCAACCTATAAGTTCCTTTCCCTTGTTCTTTGCACATACAGCTGGGAGGTAAAGAACTTCAAAAGATTCAGGGCCATTAGGCCTGTCTGTACTCTCAAGGCATTGTGCTTTCTCTGAGAGGAAAATTTCCCTCCCTTTGTTGAGGGAGCCCCTAAAGAAAAGCATGACCTGCATGAAAACGGGGTTCTGAAGTTCTGTAATAGAGATCACTTGCTGACACAAAGCAGAGGCAAGTGTTTGCAGCTGTTTCATTTAGCCTGCTGTGGCCTCTGAGCCACATTGGCACGTTGATGCGTGTCTGAGTCTCAGATTTCCAGAGAGCAGTAGCTCTTACTGCTTGTCACAGTCCATGGGGACCAAGAGACTAGGGACCTTCCTTCATGTCAAAAAGGTTTTATGCCTCGCTCTTCGGCCTTCATACTGAAGAGCTACTAAAATACCTTTAATTATATTTTTGATGCCGTACAGTTTTATTATCGCAGTAGGGTTAGCCCTTAAACAGTCATGTTAAAACAGAATGAAAAGGACCTCAGTTTTTTTATTAGTGCATAAATTAAATCTTTTTGTTCTCAGGAAGTCCTCCGGAATGATAGCAGATTCGCAGTAAGGATTTGTTATCTATTATAATACAGGATTTAACAACTGAAAATGGCCATCCGCCTGTAAGAAGTCAACTTATTACAGCTCTGATTGTTGTCCCCAGCAAGTCTCACAGACTGTAGTTTTTACTGGCTCTCACTTGGATTATGTGCATCCTCAAAAGGTGACCTACAAACGCCCAAATGATAGAGAAGAGCTGTTGAAGCATTCTTGAACAGCTAGGCTTCTCAGCTTAAGCTTTTTGGCACCAGTGAGAGCCAGAAGCAGCAGTGGTTAAGGCAAGGCTGAATGTGGCACTTAGTTGACAATGTGGTGTTCGGTCATAGATTGGATTCGATGATCCCAGAGGTCTTTTCCAAGCTAATGGATTCTGTGAACTGAGTTGATTCTATGATGGTCCCAGAAAGGGGAGATGGTGGCATGAGGATGAAGTGGCAGTGATGACAGTAGGGCAGGACTACAGGCCAGGTTTTGTAGGACCAAAATAGCAGAAGAGATACAGGGTGAGACTGTGGCAACAGACATTGGGCATATTCTCAAATTGTTTTCATCACTGCATGGATGTAACAGCACATTTGACAAAAAGTTATTCTTCTTTTGCTGTTATACAAGAAGATCTGTACAGGAGACCATTTCCTATATTCTCCTAATTTTCTTGATAGCATGAAGACTTTGCTGAAGTCATGACTTCATGCTAGACCTAGCCTAGCATGAAGACTTGTCCTGGCCTAGCATGAGTCTTGCCTTACTCAAACAAACATTGTTTAATTAAGGAAGATGTTGTCCTAAATAAAGAAATCAGTAAGAGCTTCAACATTGTGATGCCACTGAATGAAATCAGTGTACTGTCAAAGCTAATGGGAATACTGTTGTTGGCTTGGGGAGGAAAGGGACAGAGAGAGGCTGATTAAAATACTTTATTCTAAAATTGCTACTTTCTTTCAGACTTTCAGCTGATATAAATTGGGATAACTTAAGTAAAGTGAAGCTACACATTTTGGTTATGGAAACTGAATTTCCTATCCTTTGATTCTCAGGCTATACCTCTTTGTGGACTTAGTTCAGGCTATGGTTAAAAGTTTTGCTAATGTGACATCTCTCAAAGTACAGAATTTTGAAATGGTTTCATCCACAGTCTCTTATTTGTAAAAGAAATATTTCCCTGCACAGCTCTAGGTATGCATTTTTAGGAATCTGAAATAATCTTTTGTTAGCACAAGAGATACGAGAAAAATACACAAAACATTGTGTTACTTAAGGAAATAATTTAATCTTTACCTTTGTGCTGTCATGAAAGCTACAGATCATAATAGTGCTACTAGACTTTAGTAACATTGCCAGTTTAAGTGCTCAAATTCCCTTTAGCTACCAGGACTAGACATCAAAATTCAGGTTTGATACCACGTACACAAGTTACCTGTACTAGTGACAACCTACCAGTTACTTAATGTTTCCTTTTTTACAGGAAAATAACTTTATCTTCTTTATTAGTGAGGCTTCATTTCAGGAAAACTGATATTCATTGGTTTTGATCACTCCTTGCGTATCTCCACATTCACATCACCTGGGGAACAACTGTATTTTAAATTCTCACAGCAATTGAACTGTACCCACTTAAATATTTGTACATTTTGACTCACAGGTAGAGCTCACATTTAATTTATTTTTTTTAATTCTACAACCAAATCCTAGATCAGGCATAAAAAGCACAAGGTGATTTTAAGCTAGCCCTGCTGAAAAAGTAGTATTAATACAGAGCTGTGCCCAGATTTCTAGCATGCTGCTGTCCTGATGAGCTCTCTGGAGAGCTGCCATCACAGGAGGGTTTTCTGCCAACATTTCACAAACCCATGGAGACTAGATACTGAGACAGAGGTTCTAGAAGTATTGGCTCGTATTTCGGGGTGGGGCTGTGACTTTTCCCTCCTTTGTGTCACACACAAGGAAACTGGGAATGCTTACCAGGAATTTTAAGGTAGATACATGACTGATGCTTGAAATTCCTCCCTGCAGACCAGGATGATGGTTTTTATTCATAGGGAAACAAAGTGAGAAGTAAGAAGAGTCACCTCTGTGTGTGACAAGGAGGTCGGGAAAAACGTGGGAGACTGCAGTCATGCTTGAACACTTACGGCAAGAGTTAATATTTAACTTTATTCCAGTGTTCCCACAGTGTTTCTGCAGTTAGGAAAAGTGCCAATGGGATGAGAAAAGCATTTAATCTTTAAAAAGAGTTTGGCATCTTTTAATATTTAATACTTATCAGGCCTCATTTGTTATTTGATCAGTTAGGAAAGTGAGTTGCATCAAAAAAGCTGGGAAAGAACACAGAATTTTGAAATATTCAGGGCTGCTAAAACAGACATACTTTACAAAGCAAAACAAACCTTTCAGGAAGTTTAGGGAGGGCAGCTTGTTTTAAACTGGCCATTGGCCTACACTTTAAGAACATAAATTTGTGAATCAAATGTAATGTATAAATGTAATGTTCAAGCATTTGTAATAAAATGTTTTTTGCCAGTGTTGCATTGACAATATTTGTTCTATTCAGAGAACTTGGCTTCAGGTCATAGGATTTTGAGGAAGTTTTCTTTGGAAGTGTTTTAGAGTGTGTGTGGAGGTAGGAAGGGAATGAGAAATAAAATGGCACCAAAAATGAGCCATTGTTCTAAGCATTATTATAAGTCAGCAGGACACAAGAACTGAGACAGTCGCTGCAGTCCTGACACCCTCATCTCTGAGGAACTCAGACCCCAAGCAGTGCAATGTGTGCACAAGGCCAATTATCGATGCAGTTATGCAGTAAGGTCATTTATCCCAGCTCCCAGCATACTTGGTTCTTGCCCTGCAAGCACCAGAGTGGGATTCTTTTACAGTCATGTTTTGTTGGACTCTCTTATACAGAAGTGTTCCAGGGACAAGGTGTTCAAAACTCTATCCATGTACATGCTGGTGGCTTCTACTGAGAAGTAAAGTGAGGTTAATAACTAAACAAGCTATATTATTCACTGCAGCAGCAATCTCACCTCTAGGAGCAGCTAAAACTCTTCTCTTTATGCTCATATTAACATTTACCTTTGTGGCATTAGAGGTTTTGAATATCTTTTTCTGTCTTTTCTCTTGTGTTCACCAGCAGTTTTCAAGTGGATATGATTTGATAAAACAAATAATAATGAAATAAAGTTCTTTCTGGGATGAGAGTAAAATTTAGGAAGAGATATTCCTATAGAGGACACTCCAGCTGTATTAGAACATGTTTCCAGGGGTACAGTGTCTCCTTCTTCCCTGAAATACCTTAAATAACATAATGTGAAATTACAATTCAAGACAAATAATAAAAGTGAACTGAGAGTTAACAAAAGCTTCAGGATCTATAACCAAGGACTGTAGCCTCAAATTTATCCATTAAAAAGGTATGGAACAGCGAAAGTTAAGATTCAATAATTTGTGTGTTTCCTGAACTGCAAGATAAAAGCAGGCAAAATAGTTGTTCTTTATACTGTTTATGCCTTGTATGCTAATTATCTTACCTGTGTCTCTGATGTCATGTGCCTTACAGAAGGTGTTCTCTTGTTTTCAGGTAATGTGACTTGAAGATGCCAGCCCCCTGGCAAATGTGCTGTGATAAAAAATCCAGAACTAAGAATGGAAAGGCTGAAATGGACAGTATGGCAGAGACGACTGAAAAAATGCAGATGAAAAAAGAAATCACATTACTAAACGGAGTTTCTTTAATTGTAGGGAATATGATTGGCTCTGGGATATTTGTATCACCCAGAGGTGTTTTAATGTACAGTGCTTCCTATGGACTCTCGCTGGTCATCTGGGCGCTTGGTGGGTTGTTTTCGCTGTTTGGTGCTTTGTGTTACGTTGAACTGGGAACATCCATTGTGAAGTCTGGAGGCAGTTATGCCTACATCCTGGAAGCATTTGGTGCTGTTGTGGCCTTCATCAGACTCTGGTCTTCCTTGCTAATTATCGAACCAACAACTCAGGCAGTGATAGCAATCACATTTGCCAACTATATTATTCAGCCTATTTTTCCTCACTGTGAGCCACCATATGATGCAGTCAGGTTGATTGCAGCTGCATGTATATGTAAGTAAAGTTGTGACTGCTGGAAGTTAAGAGCTATAATTGTGGGTGTCCAGAGACATTTTTCTGAATTTCTGTTTCTTTGCCTTCTGTGAAAAATACTTATTACCTATCTAAAACATGTTGTTAGGAACTAATAATCTTTTATTCAGGTATATTGTATTTGGGGCTGGGATTACTAGAGGGGAGAGGAGAATTACAACAGTGTGGCTGAGGGAAATTATGGCTGCTGATTAAAGATATATGTATCTCTATTGTTCATTGACCTAACTGGCAGCCCACATTCGGTCCATGCGTTCTCTCCCCTATTTCTTGCAAATCACAAAAAATGAACATTCATATGGAATTACAAATACTCTGCCTAACACAGTGTTGTCTGTAGAGAAGTTGTGTAGCGTAATCAGACACTCCACAAGCTCTGCTCCACTTCGTCTTGACTGAATGTCTTGGGTGAGCACAGAGATAAGTAAATCCATCCTCCAGTAAATGGACTATACTCAAATTCTGTTTTTATAAACACAGATTTGTCAAGCTAGGGTGTGTGTTCCTTTGAAGCTGTAGCTTTTAAAAATGGTTTTAAATTGTACAGCTCAACAAAACTTTCAAAGAAGATAAATAGTTTTAATTTAAGATAATATAATGTATACTGACAATTTTGAAAAGGTGTTTTCTCTGTAGCCCAGACTCACCAGTGTGATGCACAGGAAGTTCACCTCTGAAAAAGGCTCCATGGTATTGAGACCATCATGACCACTCAGCAGTCTAGAAAGCAACTAACCCTGTTCCAAATTACTTTATCAGCTGAAATTCTCCACTTGCACAGGAAAACAGTTATTTATTAGATCAAAATTTCTTTCCTCAGTGTTCTGTGTGCTCTTCATGAAACCCTAACACTTAAGAATAGTCTTCAAATGCTGGTGTTTCTCTAAGGCTTCACTTTTCTTCATTATTCTTACTGTAATCTTCATATGAATCAACTGTGTGCTCCCTGGTACCTCTGATTTCTGAGCTGACTTAGGTGTGTTCAGAGTCCTCAGGTGATCATGAATCTGATCTTCTCTAACAGTGGGAGGGACTTTGCTCCTATTGACTAACTCCTTAAAGGGCTGGAAGATTGCTTTCCTAAAATTCAGGGTCCTGACTTAACTCTTCACATGACACATATCCCTCAGGACTGCAAACTCCACCAGTACACAGTCACTGCAGCCCAGGCTGTCTCCGATCTCAATGTCCCCAGTTCGCTTGCTTACCTTGGTGACCATCAGGTCCAGTATCACATCCCCCCTGGTAGGGCTGTCTGTTACCTGGCTTAGGGTGTTATCCTCCATGCATTCCAGGAGTCTCCTGGATTGCCTGCAGCTCATGTTGCTCCTTGCCCAGCAGATGTTGGGGTGGTTGAAGTCCCCCAGCAGGACAAGAACCTGTGAGTGCGATTCCTCTTGTAGCTGGAGCAAGAAGGCTTTGTGATAGGCTCTCTTTATGGCAGGTGGTCTGTAGCAGACACCAGCCACGAGGTTCCTTTTGTTGCCTCAGCCTCTGATTCTTACCCTTAAGCTTTCAACCTGTTTTTGGCTATTCTTCAGAGACAGCTCTTCACACACTGTCCATTTCTTGATGTAGAGGACAACCTCTTTTCCTCTCCAGACTTTAACAGAGCAAGGTTAAAGTCATTCAATACAGACATGTTTAAAATTATAATCTAACACGACACTAGCCATGAACAATCGCTGTATTATCTATTAAGTTTTTTTATTACCAGAATAAAGACAAAAAACTTTGTGATATAAAGGATACAAAGAAATTTTACATTTTGTATGTGTCAGGTTAAAAGGGGCAGAAAAGAATAATTTTCTGTCCAACCTGTCTTAATTTATTTTTTGTCTATCAGTGTCTGCCCCAGGGAGATCAAAGCCTTTAATGTCCAAAACAGTCTGTTAGGTTTCTTCTATGAGTTATTTCACTGTCAACAATGGACTTTCTCTAACTGTTCAAAAATAACACATTTATTAATACAAATTTGTGATAATTCATGGAGTTTGCTATGTCTGGAATAGGGTCTACCTGCAAAACTTAGACTTAAACTATACGGTAATAATAATAATAATAATAATAAAAAGCATAGGCACACATGCTAAAGCAAAAGCAGCTTATGAAGAAGTAAAACAAATTACACCGAATACTAATACTGCAAAACCTAAGCAGAAACTCTAAAGCAAAAGCCACTCACAAATTTAAAGGAAAAACTAAAAATGCTATAAAGCAAAAGTAAGCTTTAGTTATTTAGAAGCAAGTAGTTAGCATGCATAAGATACATCTCACCTTCCAGATGTCCCCAGAAGTAGAAGGAGAAAGGGTAACTTGTCAGTTACCTCTGCAGAGTTGATAAAATTTCTCTCCCATTTTTGCTTAGGTCTAATTTCTTTTTATACCTTTTTTCTTTATGCAGTTTGAGTGGCTGTAGTCAATAAACTAATTTTGGGGTGATAGACAAATGACATCTCCTCAAGGGTAATTTTCCTGTGTTTCTGTCTGGCAGGATGCTTTCTGAAAAAAGGCCTCCTATCTCCGCATCACTCCTTTCTTAGTTTAATTCTCATATCAGTTTCTGGGAATGTCTCCCCAGGTGCTGGGGTTTTCCAGGAAGCCATCAGGAGGCCTTTTTCTTCTTTTTTGTGGCCTTTCTATCACCTTACAGCATGTGAGCAACTCTGTTGACTTCAATAAAGTTTAAATGTTATCTAAAAGCAGCAAGAGTTAGTCCTAAAATTCAAAAACCAATGTGTTTTGTGTTACCTACCGTCATGAAATCAGAATCCTTCTGAAAACTATTGTGTAAATCTTAAACCAGGTATTTCATCTTAACAAATCTAGGTGGTCCTGCAGGGGTGAAATTTGAGTCAATTTTACTCCTTGAAAGAGGGGTGGCATCAGGAAGGACGGATTTAAAACATAACTTCAGTGATGTAAAACATCCAGTGCTCCTTTCATGCATATTCTTTTTCTCTGTAGGTTCCTTAACATTTATTAATTGTGTTAACGTGAAGTGGGGAACCCGCGTCCAAGATGTTTTCACATATGCAAAAGTTATGGCTCTTATCTTGGTGATATCTGTTGGCCTTTACAAAATTGGTAAAGGTAAGAATAATTTTCACTTACTTGAATTCTATGAAATTAACCATATATGAGTTTCAAAATCCATGCAGGGAAATCAGACTTTTTAAGACGTACATATGAAGCCTTGTTTATTCGGGGGGAAAAAAAAAGTCTGCCATAGGAAGATCAGAGGATTTTTATGGCTTGTTAAGCAATAGGGGGTTAGTTATTCTTCTATCCGTTGATATCCAAGTCTTGTGTTGCATAGTTTAAAATGTCTCTGACTCGTGCATTGCTACCTATCCTATGACAGGACAGCACAACAGAATTTGCATTTGCTCCTCACGCCTGCCCCCACCACCGAACTCCCCCAGCCCCCACACACAGCCCTGCCCCAGAGCGCCCTGCCAGGGGAGAGGACCAGGGAGGGGGTAAATCATTGGTGGGATTTGTGGGAGGGCATGGTTGTTCAGCAAGGGAGAAGACTGTAACAGTGCAGTTCTCTGAATCACTGTGGTATTGTGTTAATGTAAGGCATCACAGGACAGATGAGCCACCTCCTGTCAGCAGTAACTGGACTGAACTGAACACCCTGAAAAGCTGGAGATTAGTTTATTCCAGTAATACACGTGATCTTTGTATATGACAATAGATCTGATTTTATTAATTTGGGCCTGTGCTGCAGTGAAGTCTCTTTGAATTCTAGCTCTGCTGCTTAGGTTACTAAGGTTTCTTCATTTTAATTTCCTTTGAAATTCTTAAATTGTGTCTTTATTCAGTTGAAATAAAGATGGTTTCCCCTTCTCAGTTTAGGAATTATCTTTTTCTCCTGCTAAACTAGCTTATATACCTAATGAGCATGTTTGCTTTTCCAAGTTTGCTGGCCTTTCCTTGTCTGCAGTTTTATCAGCTGTTCCACTACACCAGACTTTAAGAAAGCTTTTTGTTTAGTCATTATCCCTGCATGTCAGTTGTAACTGGTTCGTTCAAGTCTAAAGAAACCTGGAAACTGAACCCAGTCCTAAGGGCAGGAACATCAAGATGAGGAAAAACATTGCTTAAGGGCCACAGCTGTGTGAAGGAGTAGTTCCCCTCATAAAACTGCTGCAGTTTTACAAACGTGAGTCTGTGATGTCATCTCTGTATCAGCTTTGCCACTGCTCTCAAATTGCCTTTTTGGCTCAGGGACTGTTCCCTCTGGTCTCACATCCACACAGCCCACTCTGTTTCATCTGCATTGCTTTGAGGGGTCAGAGAGGGTAAAAGTGGAAAGGAAACGTGATTGTCAGGAACACAAAATGCTGAGAGCTTTTAGTGGTAGTAAAGGTCTCACCTCTGCTTTGTTTAAGCAGAACCGAGCACTTAAATACAGGAAGAATGGGGAGGAGGAATGATCCAGACTTCTGGAGGAAGCTGTGATCAGATCAATGACTCTTTTAAACTCAGCAACTGTTTTAATGATCTTTTAGCCCGGCTGTATTCCTTCTTTCTGAAGTGCTTGGATACACGTTAGGTTAAAAGACCCTCAATGTATCTGATTTTGAATATCAGCTGTCTTTTGAAAAAACAAGAAAACAAACAAACAAACAAAAACCTTTTCTTGAGCATTTTTGATTTTTCTTGGTTTTTCCTTGCAACCATTTTCTTCCCCAAAGTGTGAGTACATCTCATAACTTCCCTTCTTTGGTTCAAACAGTCTCCTGGTAGTGACTGCTTCAAGGACTGAATTGCCAGAGGGTGAAGTGCTTTAATTTTACAACACAGGCCTTACCTTCTTTCCTAATTGAGTTTTCAGCATGTTTCTGTCTTCCTTAATACTTAACCCACTTCCATTTGCATTAGGTAGTTGACTTTCCTTCTGCAAACTGAGTAAGGCCTTTCTTCCCCTTTTCAGAATGGCAGTTTCATTAACATTTCATCTATTTTGCAGCATTCTGCAGGTTGTCATCTCAACTGATTGGGCTAAATTAGAGGATAATTTTGATGGGAAAGATATTTTAAGTCTTGTCTCTTAATTCTGGGGAACATCTTTGTGGGGCAGAGCATCCTACTGAGAACCATGCCTCCAGGAGGTCCCAATCCAGTGGCCACTAGTTCATCTGGTCAAAACAAAAGTACAAGTATTAGGAAGAAAGGTGAGACAGATTCAGGAACTGAAACTGGGTTTTCCAAGTACCTCTGCCTGGCTGACAGGGTACTGCATGCCCTCAGTATGGTTTCTTCCTTCAGTAGACTTGTCAGTAATGTCATGAAATGAAGACTCTGCGAATTCTGGTAGAATTACACAAGTCATCCAAGTAACAAACATGGGAGAATTTGTTCTACTCTCTCCCTGTACAAGTGTAGTTCTCTGAATGTCTGACAGAAATTCTCCTGTTTGTCAATTAAAGATGTAAGCTGTGCACTTTTACATATAGTAATAAAACCTGGATGCAGTGGGGTTGTATTTCCTTTTGGTTAGCTGGATCTTTCAGCTTATCACAGAATCACAGAATATGCTGAGTTGGAAGGGACCCACAGGGATCACTGAGTCCAACTCCTGGCCCTGCACAGGACCATCCCCAAAAGCCACACCATATACCTGAGGGTATCATCCAAATCCTTTTTGAACTCCTTCAGGCCTGGTGCTGTGATCACTTCCCTGGGGAGCTGTTCCAGTGCCCAACCACCCTCTGGGTGAAGAACTTTTTTCTAATATCAAACATACACCTCCCCTGACACAACTTCAAGCCGTTCCCTTGAATCCTGTCACTGGTAACCACAGAGAAGAGATCATGTCTGTCCCTTCTTCTCCCCATATGAGGAAGTTGTAACTGCAATGAGGTCTCCCTTCAGTTTCCTCTTCTCCAGGCTGAACAGACCAAGTGACCTCAACCACTCCTCATTCAGCTTCCCCTCAAGGCCCTTCACCATCTTTTCTGCCCTCCTTTGGACACTTTCTAATGGCTTAGTATCTTTCTTCTATTATGGTGCCCAAAACTGCAGACAATATTCACAGTGAGGCTGCCCCAGTGCAAAGCAGAGCGCGACAATCCCCTCCTTTGACTGGCTGGTGATGCTTTGCCTGATGCACTCTAAGTCATAATCCTTAAAACGTAACAGGCAATTGGCGCCTGCCGTTTGTACAGGGGAAACAGAAAACCTGAGAGCTCCGTTCGAGGGCTCAGCAACCAACCCAGGGATGATCGCTCTGGCTCTCTACTCTGCCCTCTTCTCCTACTCAGGATGGGACACGCTCAACTACGTCACTGAGGAAATGCAGAACCCCGAGAGGTAAACACATGCTTTTGCTTTGAATCTCTGACAGGCGACGGCAGGGCAAGCCACTCTGTATTTGTTTCTGATTGGAAATTAGTCAAACTATTTTCTCTGCAAAATCCGTGTTCTTTTCAAACAAAGGAATGAGAACTCTTTCTGATTATGGTGCTCAGTCATCAGTTGATATCACACTAATAAATCACTTGCCTGCATAAATTTTACACCATATGCTTCAGACTAGAGTTTGTAAAGGGGGAGAACAAATCCCTGCTGAAAGCAGGGAAAAGCATGAGTCCATATAGCCCTCTAAAATTCTCTACTTCTTTTCAGTTAGACAGAACAATTATTTTTCCAGGACTGGTTTTGCCACCGGTAGAGTAAGACTGTGTCAGGTTTATGACTAACAACGTAATCTTCAGCATTACTGTTTATGGGCAAATACCATCTCCTCCCCTCTGCAGGGATGTCAGCCCTGTGGGAGTTGCGTGTGTCAGCTACTCAGGCTGATATAGTCCACCTGGTCTTGGGACATGTATAGGTTATAAGTCAGGAAAAAATGCCAGTCAAGAAAATACTTAAGTATGAATTTGAATGTCATTGTTTAGGTGCTCTCTTAAATTGCTGCATATAAAAGACAGTATATTAAATTGACATGTATGAATGTACATTTTCTTTTTCTCTAAAACTTGTGACAGACCCACAAGCAACAAACTAAGCTGCTTATGGAATTGTTCCACACATGGCTGCATGTTATTTTGTAACCCTGTGATTACAAAATGATGGATTACAAGCTGTGATGGAGGTATCCACTGACAAATGTTTGAATCTGGAAACAACTGTCTTTTTAAGTATTTCTTATTTAAAGAATATGAAATAATTTTTCCCTTTTCCTTTTGCAGGAATCTACCTCTTTCTATTGCGATTTCAATGCCTATTGTGGCTATTATTTACTTGTTGACTAATATAGCATACTACGTAGTGTTGGACATGTCAGCTCTGCTCACAAGTGATGCAGTGGCTGTGGTAAGTTGGGAAAAATAACTAGAACCAAAGACACTGCAGAAAAATCTCAGGTAGCATACTTCTTGGCAAACAATTGAGATAATTTCATACTGAAGGCTTCTGCTTTGGTTAAAACACTTTTTTCCATGTAATAGTACCAGTATATTAGAAGGTGCATATCAAGAATGTATTCAATAAATCTGCTCTTGAAAAATCCTCTTAAATGCTCTGTAAATCATGCTCTTAACAGTACATTATTAGAAGGATGTTTTTGCCAGGATCAGACAGAGAAAGAGCTATAGA
Source organism: Pseudotriccus pelzelni (assembly GCA_035584735.1). Classification (NCBI taxonomy): domain Eukaryota; kingdom Metazoa; phylum Chordata; class Aves; order Passeriformes; family Tyrannidae; genus Pseudotriccus; species Pseudotriccus pelzelni. Next base: position 125,735,771 of record JAWMRA010000078.1, read on the forward strand.
AAGACTGAGTGGTTGGAGAATCAGGGTTTTTTGTTATCATTCTAATGTGCAGTGTGCAGTCTTTAATGCTGCAGACCCACAGCAATATTTTCAACACAAAAATGTTCAGTGAAATGCTTTTTTTAAAACCTTATTAATATTATAAAGAAGTAAAATGAAAATTCATGGATTATTACAGTAGGTATTTGTCAGAATAGATTAAAGCAAATACATCTGCTTTTCCGTTATTGACTTGATCTACACTTAGAAATTTTTTTAATCTTTTTTTTTTATGTAGCTACCATTTTTATTTTGATACTGATCAGCTTTTCCAAATTCTAATTTCCCAAGTCATTATGGGGTGTCATAAGAAAGCCTGGGCTATGACATGACGTTTGGGATGGTGTGGTTTCATGAGTTTCTCAGGATTGTCCGTATGCTGAAAGTAATGGGCTTCACCATTGTTTTCATCTTCTGTTACAGACGTTTGGTGGTGAAACCCTTAGTCACGCTAAGTGGATAATTCCTATAGCAGTGGCCATGTCTTGCTATAGCGGCTTAAACTCATCAATTATCGCAGCATCTCGGTATGAAATACAACATTTATTTTAAATAACTGAAAAGGAATAATTTATTATGAATCTGCATTCTTTATTACTGCATGATAGAAGTGACACAATTTTTGCCATGTCAAGTTGTTTATTTATGATGGAGGGGTTGTTGTTACGATCACACGTGTCCTCTCATGCGATCAACTAAAGCCACTTGAGATGAGAGCAGCATGTATGGCAGAGTAATGAAAGAATTATTTTTTTGTTTTGTCAGAAAGCAACCAGCTATTCCTTGGCTTATTGTCTGGTCGAGTTTTCTTATTTGTTTTTTAGGCTTTTTTATGTTGGAGCCAGGGAAGGACACCTCCCTGTCAGCTTGAGCTTGATTCATATCAAGTGCTTCACACCAGTCCCTGCTCTCCTCTTCAACGTAAGTGACAGCCCCGCCTCGAGCAAGCAGGGTTCAGACCTAGGGGTGAAACAGTTCACATCTGCCCAGTGTTCTCACAGGCACCTCCTGTGCTGGACACATCGTCTGCAAATGTCCAAAAGTCATTGAGGGAGTGGGGATGGTGTTATTTTGCCTGATAGGGGTTTTTGCAGTGGAAAGAGAATGGCTTGATTCACATTCATACGCTCTCCAAACAATATCAGTGAGAAGTACAATACCATTACTGAGGGGAAAAAAAATGGCTAAATATGTAATGGTATAGACAGGAGCTGTTTAAGTCTGTTTAAGGCTTTATGTGAGCTTTCAGTGTCTCTGGAGGAGAATATAGCAGGAACATCTCTCAGACCCTGCCATAGCCTGATATTCTATAACAGAAGTGACAAAGCACCTAAAATTAAATTTCTAGCATCCAGTGTAGCCATATTGACTTTTTCCTGCTGTCACTATACAAATGAGTCTTGTGACACAAAATTGAAGAACCGAAAGTTATAGACTTGGTGCAAATGATTTTCATAAATAATCCATGTATTTCAGTGTGTATTTTATTTGGTGTCTGCCTTTGCCCTGTGTTATATATCATTTATATTCTCATTTATGGTCCTGTTTAGAATCAAACAATTTACTAAAAGTTATAATCTCATTATGAACACTTTTCTCACAGGGATTCTGTTTGCACTAGCAAGATGAGCTATACTCTCTTAATACACCACCACTCACATTTTTCATGTGGAAAGTGGAAGTTTTTTCTGCTCATTTGTTAAAACAGACATTCAATTCCTGGTGGCTTAGGTCTTTCCATGCAGGCAGAATAGCACACCTGCAGGCCACAAAATTTACTCAAATGCTCTCAATTTATGGTGGACTGTGGAAGCCTCCAACATTGAAACTAAATTAAAAGTTTGCTTTCAAACTGAAGTCAACCATAACAGCAGAGTAAGCCTCTACATACTGAGAGCTTCCTGGCAGCCTTCTCCAGACCGCAGCAGAGGCTGGGGCTCCTCTCCTGGCTTTCTTGGGAAAGTTGCCTGCTGGTGCTGAAACACAACTTCACAGACCCAACACCTCTTCAGCCAAATGCGTTGGTCTCACTGCTGTGTTTAACAAAGAGATGCCAGCACGTTCCACACAGCATATTTGCAGATTTCTCAAAGGTTTCAGTACATCCTTCTTGTGAGGACCTGATCTCCTAAGTCCAGACAAATATGTTGGAAACAGGCCGGTTTATAATTTTGTTCTCTCTTTATTTTCTCATTAAATATTTTTTGTTTTTATTATCTCTAGGGATTAATGACTTTGCTTTATCTCCTTGTGGAAGATGTGTTCCTCCTCATTAATTACTACTGCTTCAACTATTGGCTCTTTGTGGGTCTGTCTATTGCAGGACTAATATATTTGAGATATACTCAGCCACATAGACCACGACCTATTAAAGTAAGTAAACAAGAGAGGAAGCAAGTCCTAAAAGCCAGCTGATGCACGTGTTTATGTGATCTTTAATACCACAACCACAACATTACCAGTTATGTCATAGGCTATTTATCAGCCATAGCAATTATTTCAAAATAGAAGATGAAGGAGCAAAACCAATTTGAGTTTCCACAAGAACATCCAGTCTGGTACTTTTGCTGTTATATTTACCACTTCATTTTCTTTCATTCAAACTCATAAATATTTTTATTTCAAAATAAATAAGAAAGAAATAAATGGGTTCTTAGCCCATCCTGGAAAACAGCAGACCTCAGTAGAGCTAGTGATGGAGGCTCCAGCGAAGTTAACACTCTGATCAAACTTACATGATTTAACAAACTCAGCAAAATCCCTTCAAAGCCCATAAATGTCCACAATTCTCACACAGAAGTTCTAAAGCTCACATAGAAGTTCAAAAGCTTAAATAGTCAAATACATTTTGATTGTCCCCTCCCATTGCATAGTGGTCATAGACAGCAAAATGCAATTTTAATGATTGACTTGGAAGAGCATTTAACTATCAGTTAGAAGCGGGAGACTGCACAGGAACAGTCTAGAACTTGTTTCTAGTTTTAATCCAGTGATTGTCCTGGAGGCAAGGGTGGAAACACACAGCTTCCCACAGGCACACAAAACCATGTGCTGGCTCCCATTTGTTGGCTCCATGACCTGCATTTTGACTCTGCAGTAATACAGGAAAAATTAAGAGAATTACAAATTAACACCCAACCTAAACATTTATTCCTTGTCACTCTTTCTTCATACTCCTGCATCATTTTTTCGAAAAATTTTTTTTCCATTTAAGTGTACCATCCTGATTAATTAAAAAAAAAAAGGTTCAAACAAATAATATATCCTAGTGGCCTACTGCTAGAAAAGTTTCCAGTCTTCCAGAGCAGATCAAATTTTTCTGAAGCATGTTCACATTTAATTTCCATACTCTCCCCCAACCTGTGTGGAAGATAAAATCTCGCCTTATTGGTAGTTTTGTTTCTGATTCTACTAAAACAAGGATTACAGTCAGATTATAGATAATGACTGTCTAATTCCTGTCAGCATTTGCCAGCTTTGTCAACACCACACCACCACATACACTTTTTCCTATTCTGAAATGTAGCAACTTACATTTTTAACCTTTATAAGCAAAAGGAAGTAATTATACCAGTGAATTCTCAGAAGCTGCAGCTGGTATTCAAATGTCAGCTCCTGGCCTCTTGAGAAGGTTCACTACCCCAGACAGTGAAAAAAAGTTTAGTGAAAAATACATTCATTAAGAAGGTATTGCAACTTTCATTGAATCATAGGGAATGTTAAGGGTTGAAAAGGACCTTAAAGGTCATCTAGTCCCAGCAACCCCTGCCATGGGCAGGGGCATCCCCAGCTAGACCAGGTTGCTCAAGGGCTTATCAGACTTGGCTTTGAACACTGGGGTTGGGTCATCCACAACCTTCCTGGGCAACCACTCTCACAGTAAAGAATTTCCTCCCAATATCTAGCCTAAATTTCCCCACTTTCAGTTTGTAACTATTTGTACCCATTATTCCTCGTTCTATCGCTGCAGTTCCTGACAAATTGTCCCTCTCCAGCTTCCTTGTAGGTCCCCTTCACATACTGGAAGGTTGCTGTTAGGTCTCAACTCAACCTTCTCTTCTCCAGGCTGAACAGTCCCAACTTTCTCAGCCTGCCTTCATAGGGAAGGTGCTCCAGTCCTCTTACCAACTTCATGGCCCAACTTTCCTTATTTGTGGTATAACATTTGTTAAGTGCGTACACAAAATGGTTGTAGATCAGTCTATTAGTTCTATAGCACCAAGATGGTCATTGAAAGTCTAGCTGAGTTAGTTTCAAATCAAAATTACACTTAAAAATTTGCAACTGAAATTAGAGGGAAAACTACCCATTATTGCTCAGTTTGAAAGCACTGCTTTCAAAGGTTGACCTTTTACAAATTGAAAGGAGCTGAGCTTGTGCAGGCCTGAAAAAAATAAAATGGCCAGATACTTAGGTATGGTATAAGAGGTTCTCAGCAGTGCTCTTCTGTGCTAGCTCACAGAAGCTAGCAAATTGTACTGACTGTAAGCAGTCAAAAGATTCAGTACATACTTTTTTTATTGGCATGTCTAACTTTAATCTGCAAAGCTTCGCATTTTTGCAACAGAGTATTTATTTGCATCTTTTAATTTTTTATTTTTTTTTTTTTTTTGTCTCCACAGCTTAGCCTCTTCTTCCCTATAGTATACTGTTTATGTTCCCTTTTCCTGGTCTTAGTTCCTCTCTACAGTGACACAATCAATTCCCTTATTGGTGTTGGTATTGCCCTCTCAGGCATTCCTGCATATTATGTGGGAGTCTATCTGCCAGTTGAAAAACGACCCAAATGTCTACAGTGGCTCTCTGGTAAGCAAGATCACCTTGTCCTAGTCACTGTGACAAAACCTTGGTCAGAAGAACGAAAGAATAATTTTTCCTAAAGCCCTTTTCCTTTATTAAGTTTTGCTATGCTTTTGTATGTGGCATGTCATCTATTTCATCACGTGCTCTTGAAAACAAAACCATGCATACTTGTACAAACCGGTTCAATATGCGCATGTTATATGGTCATCTGATACCTGTGGTGTTGAGCCATTTCAATATATTTCAATAGCAGGACACCATTGCCTCACTTTCTATCCAAGGAATGGAACATCCAAGTCAGAGGACTCCATGCAAATTCAGGCAGTCTTGAAAAGCAAAACTTTAATGTTTTTATTCACTTTGAACTCAGCTGACAATTCAATCTGACAATTCAATAAAAATATTGATGGAAGTCTGATTAAGCAAGACTTTCTGTTTAATTACTGAACTTTTTTTCATCTATAACATTATTAATTCAACGGATTAACGTGTTTTAAGATTTTCCTAATATCAGTGCTTTCAAATCCTCAAAATCTATTTATTTGTCTAAGATATATTATAACTTTGTCTCATTCGTTTTTGCTACTGCAGCTACAACAACAAAGTATTTTCAGATGCTCTTCTACTGTGCTCTGTCAGACCTGGACATAGACGTGGAACCAACAGCGGCTAAGAGTAAATAGAATTGCCTTGGCATTGAGAGTTGGGCCCTGACATCTCCTATCTGGAGCAATTTTTATCATCTGCAGTTCTCCTCATGTGTTCAGTCATACTAAAGCACTAATCACTGTACTGTGCATCAGTTTGATGTCAGTTAAGTTTTGTTTGTTAGCAAATTAAACTAATTCTGTCTTCTGAAATGGAAAAGACAATAACTGTTGTTAAAAAAAAGAAAAAAAGCTGTCAGCCTTGCAACCTAGAACACAAAAATAGGTGCTCCAGCTCAAATATGGTTTGTTGATATGCAGTACCATTTGTAATCCTTGTTGGCAAGTCATAGTTCCTTTCTGTATTTATATTTGAATGTAACCTACATTGTTTCTAGTTTGAATTTCATCATTCCTCTTCAATTAACCCAAATTAAGGTAGTTTAATCTCACACAAGTCCCTGTAACTTCTAGAATTATCGTGTTTTATTGTTGTCTGCTCAGAGAAAGAGCAATGGAATAGACAATTGTTGCTACTTAAACTTCTCTTCATTCCCATCCCACACTGTAAAGTCACTTGCAGGATTATAATTTCATGCATCTCCAACATCGTGTTTGCCGATAGGGCTCCTATAAAGTCTTCCATTTGTATTTCAATGACATCTGCAGTGGCAGCTTCCTTTTGGCAAGGTTTTCTTTCGATAGAAAGTCCAAACAATGAAAATGCAATTAATTAAGGTAAATATGAAGATATTAGAGATGCATGTTTTGCTTTCTGGAAGCCACTGTTTCCGAGCACTAAAATCAGTTAGGTATCACACCCACAAAACAGAAGGAGGAAAGAAGATCTGGGATGTAGCTGCAGCTCAGAATATGCCCGTGTACTCTTCACAGACAGCATGTCTGTCACAGTATAGCACCACTGTGATCCTGCTCTACGGCTGTACAGAAATATTGCATTTCACTCCATCTCTTACAAAGCACTGGTTCGTGACAGAGCTGCGGTCCCAGACTGTATCAGGGCACAGAGACAATGCAAATCTGTAAGTCGGTACCAAACTAAACATGACAGTCTTGCCTCCACGGAGCTCAAAGTCACGCTTGATGCTGAGCCATGTGTCACACCAAGACCACTGAGGTGATGTCTCACGTGGTAACAGATAGCACCATTACAGGTAGTGTAATAAGGGTATGGACTAAGACCATTTCTTTTGGAAATGGTTGTCTGTTTGTTGTCTGTTCTTTGCTAAAATCTGTTTTTGTTTGTATCTGTGTATCAGGTTTGCTGAGATGGAGTTCATTTTCCCCCTAGCAGCCCTCACAGTGCTGTACTTTGCATTGGTAGCTAGAAACGTGTTGATAACACACCAGTGTTTTGGCTGCTGCTGAGCACAGCATCAGCACTGTCTCCCCAACATTCCACCCCGCATCAGTAGGCTGGGGGTGGGCAGGATCCTGGGAGTGGACACAGCTACAATAGCTGACCCAAAATGACCAAAAGGATATTCCATACCATATGACATCAGCTCAGATATAAAAGCTAAGAAAAGAAGCAGGAAAGGGGGGGATTAGTTAGTTACAAAGGTTGCCTTCCAGAGCAATCGCTAAGTGGGCTGAAGTCCTGCTTCCCAGGAAGTGGCTGGACATCACTTGCTGATGGGAAGTAGAGGATAAACTTATTTTTCTGCCTCTTTGCTTGTGCACATTTGCTTTAGCAAACTGCTTTATCTCAACCTTCAAGTCATTTTCCATCTTATTTTCTCTCCTCTGTCCAGCTGAGGAGGGGGAGTGATAGAGCACCTTGCTAGGTACCTGGCATCCAGCCAAGGTCAACCCACCACACCCTGCTAACTTTCTGGGTGTGACCCACAAGCCTTCACTTTCTTTCTGGACAGAAGGAAAGCAGTAGTCAGATGCAAGGTTATAAATGTAAATAAAGTTATTGAAATTATCTACAGACATCGGAATATCAGATATGTTAATGCGTTTGTTGATTTTTCACTTCTTACAAATAATACATGTAAGTTATTGCCAAATATCTAAAGCAAGTCATAGATGTTGCAAGTGTTTAAACAAATAAACATTTGAGCCTTGGCAAATGCTGTAGTTGTGTGGTTTTAAAGCATAAAAATAGTACTGTGAAAGAAATTTTCCCTGCCTTACATCTTTCAGGTTGGGTTGCCAGAAGAGCAGGAGAGCACCAAAACTCTTTTGTTCTCTGTAACACAATAAAATAAGCATTTATGGAAGGAAAAATTTTGAGTTTCTCCAGATGGGACATATGAGCAATTCAAACACTTTCTTGCTCTAGGAGTTAACACTTTTTTTTTACATTATTCACAGATGCTCAATTATGCAGTAAGACAATAAACAGTTTTAAATTTTTCAAAGACAGTCTTAGCATCTAGGCTAAGTATCTCATCATTACATTACACAGGACATCTAGTTTGCCTACTGACATGTCTATGGTGGAAGGGACTTGCCTATGGATAAGAGTGGAAGCCTCTGAAAGATGCAGCCCATCGAGGTGAAGGCTGCACTGCAAAGAATAACAGGAGCCTGGCAGGCTGCAGGGACAAGAGACCCTGGCAAATAGCCCATATGCAGAGCTGGGGAAGGGTCTTTCAGGGGCAAAAGCTGTACAAATACAGGACATGGGGGTAATATTATCTCTTCTCTAGGAATTAGGAAAATACGTAATTCTTGCAGAGTCACAGTTCTTTGAATAAAAACGGGAGAAGAGAATTGGTATCAGATTGAATTTCTGTGTCAGAAGGAAAACAGAAGCTGTTGTTGATAGAGGAAAGACTATCAGCCATAGCAAGTCTGAAGATGTCTGGGCTTTGCAACAGCCTGAAGAGCTGTAAAGGCAGTTGTGTGTTCCCTGGATACAGAGGTAAGGAAATGCCTTCATACATCAGGTAGGATGAGGATATTGAAATGTGAAGCAACCTGAGAGACACAAGACCTGACACTGGTTCAGGTCACAGCTCTGTTACAGGATGAAGTGCCTTTAGTACATGTGAGACTTGAAACTGAAGACATTTCCTAAATACCTTTTATTGAAATTTATGTTCACTGTGTAACAGGAACTTGAGAAGTATTACTGCACAATCTTTTAATCTGTAGTACCAGATTTGTCAAGTCCCTGTTCTGATATGCTATCAGGTTTTGCAAATCTTCCAATTTTTTTCTGAAGGACTGATTTTTTGATTTATGAGGAGTAGCAGCCAAGCAACTATGTGAAGTGTGTTTTGCAAGTGGCTCAACAGCTCTAAAAAAAAGTAAAAAATAAGTGAATATGGGAAATAAAATGCAAACCTAAATAAAATGCCACACAGTAAGGGGAGAATTAATTTCTTTGTCTTTTACATCAAGAGCCTAGATTATTACCACAAAAATTATAAATACTTCTTTAGGAACACACATTTAATGTAATGGATGTCACTAAAAAATATGAAAGATGAGCTACTGACATGTCTGGCTATTAGCTACCTAAAGGTCAATATTAGAGTCAAAGGACTGGAGTGGAATTTCGATTGCATGACCATGGATTTGAAACAGGAGAGGTCAACATTAAAGCAAATTATCTTGTGAAGAATAAATGAGAATGAATTGGTTCATGCTACTATTCAATAAGAAAACCACAGTAGAAATTAGTAGGTGTTTAAAACAGCTGTTCAAAAATGTGCTGTCTGTCAAGTGACAGAACCAAATACAGTTCAGCATACAAAGAGAACAAAGATCAATTCAGTAATATATTTACATAATGTGCTCGGAAATGTTCATTTCACAGAGCCAAAAACAACTGTGAGCCGCACCTGCTGGAGGGAGAGAAGGCAAAAAGAGTTTACACTGGAAGAAAACCTTCTTGGTGATGTTTAAGAACACTCTACCTACATGCAGATACCGAGAGAGAAAATAAAAAAAAAGAAGAAAGGAGCATGCACTGTTTTAAAACTGTAATAAATCCTTCCTCTATATAGAAGAGCAAAGAATCATTTCAAAACAGAAGGCAAATGACTGTAAGTTCAAGGACAAACTGCTGAGCAAGATGCCTGACATGCTTCTATAATAGTACAAAAGAATTTCTGAATGGCTGCAATGCACAGCGTGTGCATAAGCTCGTTATGGTGATATTACCCTATTTCAATTACCCATTACTCTTGCCCACACCATGCCATCACACAAGGAAAACTGCAAATTGAATTCACCTTTCTCTTAGGAGTTAGGTCCTGTCTGTCTCAGAGAGTCTGTGGTCACTGAAACAGAATTTAAAATTTCCAGTGGAGTTACATTTAACTCCACAAGAGGGAGAACTCTGCTTAATGCTCTCAGGAAAGAAGGAGCCTGCTGATTTGGGACCTTCTGCTTGTAGCAGGAGAACCAGAACGATGTGTATGTTTATTCCTGCCCATAGCAAAAGTCCTGAGAAGCATAGGCTTAACTCCAGCGAAAACTGTCAGCTACATATTCTGAATAATGCTGTACAACAGCCTAGTGTAAATTCAAATGAGGACCAGGTTAAAGTTCAAACATTCTTCTTTCTTTATAGGATTGCCTTGGTGTCTACAGCAGCAGACAGATTTTTCTCATCCTGGCTATTTGCAGTATATAACAGCATGAATGAAAAGGATCAAGAACATCCTCTTCAGAAGTTCACATTAAGCATAAATAATAAACAAGCTAATCATAGCTAATAGATAATAAATTAACTATTTTATGGAAAAGAAACAAATTGTTCTGCTTGAATGTCTGATCAGTTCTTCATCCTCATACTCTCCTTTTTATTTCTTTACCTTTTTTTCAGATAAATCTTGTGAAATATCAAAGTCTCTCTGCTATTTGGTAGTGAACTATTTATGGACACTCTTTGGAAAATATAGTGCTTAAGTCAAATCAATTGCTGTTGATCTCCTGCCTATATGATGTCCGTACATGGACAGCTATGGTCTTTGTTCTCTATATATATTTGTTATTTTTTCATACCACTCTGTTGAATTCACTTCTGCTTTAACTGCCTTCTACAGCAATCCCCTAGCTCTGCCCACTTAGTGGAATACAGGCCATTCTTGCCTTTCATCTCAGCTTATGATATCCATCTACTGCCAGTAATTCTCTTGATACATTAAGGTACTCTGAATTAGCTCCTGCCATTAATAGCAGCATCTGAATTATATGTACAGAGCAGGCAGGATATCTGTAAGCAGTTGCCAGCAAAAGCTACCAAGAGGAGAAGAGTATGCAGATTTCATATTCCTTTTTGCATTTTGCTTATTTTTCTTTGGTAGAGCACCTGTATTAGTTGTAGTGCTTGCTACAAATCCAGACAGTCAAGAGATTTATAATGGCCTACTGACCTCCCTCCACATATCTCAACTATTCACTCTCCAGATTATGCTTAGTAGTAGCAGACTTGACAGCATTCCCACTTTCCATTCACACCTTGGTTTCCCAGCTGTGCAGTGTCTGAGCTCTGCTGGGTTGCTCGCTCGGCTCAGCTAAGAGCGTGGTGGCACTTGGGCCATTTACCACAGTACCACCTTCCATCCTTGCACTGCACGAGCCCTGCGCCTTCCTCCTGTGGGACACACACTTAGGCAGGACTGTTTGGACCTGCTGCATCTCAGGAGGAAGTTACTGAAGTTGAAACAGTTCCAGTTGACCCAAAATGTACCTCATCACCTTCTGGGTGGCCTTGGCTGCCCTGAGCACATCAGCCCTGACTTCATATTGGCTCCTATTTAGCAACAAAGGTCAGAGAGGAAGTTTTATTCCTAATACTCATTGTAACTAATAGATCAAATCCCAGATATACTGAACATTGAGTTGAAACCTGCAAGTCACTAAGGTGTTTCTGCTTTTTTGGGACAGTGCAGATTACCAGACTTCATGGGTATTTCAGTCCAAGAGAAATGGTCTTTCTTAGAGCTTTGAGGCCTTCTGGAGACAAAGGTTTATTCAGTAATCTATATAATCTGATTCTTATTACAGGTAAGAATTTGACTGTGCAACAAACTTTCAGGGATCACAGGGTCTGACCAGCCTCACGTGTTGCTGTAAACATCATCTTTTGGAGGTCTTGGGAGCAGGATGGAATGAGAAGTGAGGAGATAAAAACTCTCCAGAAAAAAAAAGAATGAAGATGTTTATTCAGCAAACAGTAATTATTTTCTTCCACAATAAAATCTTAACCCAAGATAATCAGAGGAGCACTTTTATTTCTCCAAAAGATAGGACACTAAAAACTAAATAAGATGGAAATGCCCAGGAGAGGACCAGGGAAGAAGAAATATGGCTGTGATTTTATCCCCTCTCCTCTGTTATACCAAGCTGGCCTCCTACAATTTATCACGAAAAACTAGGTAAACTTTGAAAGTGGAAAACATTTACTTTTACAAACAGCTTCACAAGCAATCTAGCTGCTGTCTGGGGACTTGTCATGTAGTAAACGACTGCCAAAACAGATTTAAACTGTGGGAGTATGGGGCAGAGAAAAGAATTCAGGAAACTATTTCTTTTTAAGACATTTCATGAGCTGGCTACATGAAGTATCTGGTTTAGTGAGCCCCGTAGTATTGAATGCAACCTGCTAATAAGCAGCATAAATATTGCTAAAAGCCATGCTGGCTTTACTGGAACTATTACAGCCTTCTTCAGCCATACATATTCTCAGAGTGATCCTGTTTTAGGTTAGGGATGAAGTGTGTTGACATACATTCACACATCAATATAGCAAGATTTGTAATTAGGATTACATGAAAATTTATCCAACTTTTCCTTTTTTTTTTTTTAATTTACAAACAATATGGTCATTACTCCTAAGTCTTTCTGTGGTTTTTTGACTCCATTTCCAATGGACAATATTTAAAAAAAGAATGAACAGCCCAGTGTCTGCCTCAGAGAGCTTGTTTTTTCGTACAGGCTGAGTGAATCTGGCACTGCTCTGTCACTCTCCCGAGTGGCGCAGTCCTACCACCACATCCGGAGTGAAAGGGCTGGTGCTCTCTGATATGTGAGATGTCTCAGGGAAGTGGACTAAATTTGTTCTTTTGTGACTCAACCTTTTTAAGAGGTGGCCTTCTTTTGCTAGTTCCCCTCATTTCCTAGTAATATGGACTGAGAAGGTTTCCAGCAAAGTCCACCAACCCCGGTCAAGCTCTTGATCATATTGAAATTCCTGTGAACTGCCACCCCTAAGTGGTGTTACACAGAAATCAAATGAGCACAGCTGAATCCAAGACAGAGTCATAAAACGTATACAAGCACAGCTACATACTGCAGCACTGAATGACTTTTGGTGGCTCCTCAAAGAGTCCTTGCTGAACTTTCCAAGAAAACAATTACAGATTTTCCAGTATGCCTTGGATGCCCTGACAGGTCCATAAGAAGAGCTCAGTGCGTGTACACTGGGAACTGCTGTGAGTATCAGTCTAAAGAAAGGCAAGTGAAAATTTACAGTATCTGAACCAGCAGTAAATGCTCACGACATAAAACTATTCAAAGTCACATTTTAAAGGTTAAATACAGGAACAAACCTGCTTAGTTTCTATTTTTATATAGATTTATCTATTTTTATATAGATTATATACATATTCCCACTTCCAAATGCTGATCTGATTTTATCTATGATCCAGACATCACTGAAAGCTGTGTCTTACTTAAGGAAAAAAACCCTAGAACATAATAACTCTGCCTTCAGGGCAGAATGAAGCATGAAGCAGAAAGGGACGTTTACTTGGAGAACCCTCAAAATGCTTAGAAACCAAACCCAGTAAGTTAAACTTTCAGGTGGGAGTCAGTTGGAGATACAGTCTGCCACAAATAAATTGTTCCTGAATTTCAGTTACTTTTTTTGCTTTCTGTTCTCTTCAAGCCCTGTCTGTTTATGTTGTATGTATTATACTTCCACTGTAAACATCATGCAAAAAGGATAAGCACAGCCTCAGGTACTGACTTCAATTTAATTTTCACCACACTGACATCACAGGATTCACCTGTCCCAAAGGAGGAAGGGGGTCGTTGCTTACAGGTTAGCAAGCCTCATTGACAGAGTTTTAAACCAACCTTGAAGGGGGAGAGGACAACATCAGGCTTGCCTGTGACAAGCTATGGGATGAATGCAAGGTTAGGGGGCCATGGTGCTAGCAAGGGTCCTGTTGCTCTGAGGTGTGCTGGGTACACTGAACACCCTTGAAGCTTTATGGGAGCTCCTGAGGTAAGAGGAGCCAGCAGAGAAACACTGGTAAAGAGCTATTTCTGAAAAACAGCCATGAATGGGTTAAAAGCCTGTGGGTAAGAATCAGAGACTGAGACAACAAAAGGAACCTCATAGCTGGTGTCTAGTACAGGCCAGCTGCCATCAAGGAGAGCCTATCATGAAGCCTTCTTGCTCCATCTACAGGAGGCATTGTGCTCACAGGCTCTTGTCCTGCTGGGGGACTTCAACCACCCCAACATCTGCTGGGCAAGCAGCAACGTGAGCTGTAGGCAATCCAGGAGGCTCCTGGAATGCATGGAGGATAACATCCTTAGCCAGGTAACAGACAGCCCTACCAAGGGGGATGTGATACTGGATCTGATGGTCACCGGTGTAAGTGAGCTAATTGGGGTAAGGAGGAAAGTTAGGCCCCTGAACTTCAGGAAAGCAAACTTCCAGCTCTTCAAAGAGTTAGTCAATCAGTAAGACCGTCCTGGGAAACAGTCCTCAGGGAAAAGGGAACAGAACAGAGTTGGCAGATCTTTAAGGATACTTTCCAAAGAATGCAACAGCTCTTGCTTCCCTGGTGTAAGAACTCAGGCAACGGCTGAATCGAGATCTGTTGGTCAAACTAAAGGACAAGAAGGAAATACACAGGCAGAAGAACCAGGGACAGGTATCCTGGGAAGAGTACAGTGATGCTGCTGCCCAGTTTTGTAGGGACGAGGTCAGGAAGGCCAAGGTGCAGCTGGAGCTGAACTTGGCAAGGGGCACAAAGAGTAATAGAAGGGTTGCTGGAGGTATGTCAGCCAGACAAGGAAGACCAAAGAAAGTCTGAAAACACTCAAGATCAGGCTGCACAAAGCTCTAAGCAACCTGATCCAGTTAAAGATGTCCCTGACCATGGCAGGGTGGTAGGACTAGATGATCTTTAAAGTTCTCTTCCAACCCAAACTATTGTATAATTCTAGGAGTCTGCGTCTATTATTCTTTGCTACAGCTATATTGCCTTCCTTGTTTAAGCCAGTTTTGCCTGTAAGGTCGATGTTTAAGTTAAGGCTGAATTTTCATCCAGCTCAAGCATGCCTATGCCACCAGAGGTGCTTTTGATGTCTGCAGATTTGAGACATAACCTGTGCAATGAAAACCAATTTACCTGCCTCTTTCTACATCTTAGCTCTTTAAAATTATGATAAGAGGAGTGCTTCACGGCAAGATTTTTGAAGCCCATACCTGAATGATAGGATGATGCCTAGATATTTCAACAATAAGATTTTAATACATGCTATTTATAGAGCTTCACAGTCTGTAATACATCATCCAGACTTTTCTAAACCTTCATATAATATTAAAGATACAGCTTTGCATTAATTTTTCTGGTTGCAGTCTGCTGCATTATACAAAGACTGTTCATTCCCCTTCGTTTTTATAATAGTAGAGGCCCTTTTTTCATACTGCTGAGTATTTCTAAAAGGAATATTAGATTTGGGGAACCTAGAAAAGCAACTATAATTCAGTACACACACTTCCAGCACTCATACTGCCTCTTCTGTCACTATGGAGAAGGATGTGAAAAGACATTTCTCAGTATAGACACGACCACAGTATTGAAAACAACCAGTCCCAGACCTAAAGCCTTTATGCTTTTGTGGACATTCTGACAGCAATTGCCTGGGCAATGTAGGACAAGATACGGGGAAAAAGCTGCTTCTCCAAGGCACAGTGCTGTGCTGGCAATGGTGGAGCTGGGACCATGAAGGAGAGCCCAGGTTTGGGCTCAGGAGCAACGCAAGATGTGGGGGAGGCACAGAGGGGAGCTCAGGGCATTCTGACCTTCTGCACTGTATGTTTTTCATCCTGTTGACATCCATGTCACTGTAATATTAAATTCCAGGTTAGAGAAATGATGTGAACTGACAGCAGCTCAGTTTCTTGTGAGTCTGGGAAGATGTATCAGCACAGGCCAAGGCAGGAGTAACGCAGCCTCCTGAATACAGTGCAGGCAGTCCATTTGTGCTAATGGTTCAGGGCAGGGTGCTTTTGCAAAATAATGTCCCTATAAACAGGACACAGTGCAAAGGTTTGTGACAATAAGTCACCTTCATGGCTTCAACACAGCAGGGTGAAGCCACACTGTTTTTCAGTTGCTCTGTGGCTCTACTACATTGCTTTAGCAGAATAAAATAGGCTGTACCACAACATGACCACCAGGAAATAATCAGTTGGGAATTACTTCTCTGTGAGAAGTAAGGCCAGAATATATATTTCTCACCGCAAGTGCACTACAGGGCACTGTCAGGGAAACGCTGTGCTCTGGCTGATCACAGGCACCAGAGCAGTCCTGTGGTGCAGGGACATCTGAGGATAAATGACAGTGGCTTGAGCACAGCTGAAGAAAAGAGACCAGAAAATAGCTGTGCTGAGGATATGAAGGTGGGCACAAGTAGCTTTCTGCACAAATGGGATAGACACTCAGCATCTTACAGCCAGAAAAGGAGTATTCACATTCTGACATCTACCAGGATATAAATAATCCTAATTAAGTAGCTCCTGCATTGATAGACTGGAGGCTGATGCTCCTTAAGTGGTGTGAGTTATGTGCTTGTGCTGTTCAGCTCTGAGAGAGCCAGCATGGCTGAGCAGTGCCTGTGGAAGACAAGGGAGGACAGCTGTAGGTACTCAGGTTCTCAAACTAATAAACCTAAAAAACTCCCATGAGATCTAAAATAGTGTTGAATTATTTTCTGTCAGGACTTTTAGTTTCTCTGTTTATTTTTTACCTACATTTCAAACCTTTCACTGCAATAATGGGGCGTGAAAAGGGCATTTGTTTGGGTAGGTTTGTTTGTTTATTAGTTACTTTTTGGTGGTTTTTTTAATGGAGAAAGTACTACAGAATCAAAAGATTCAAGTTAGGGTTTAGCAAAAAACATGGAACAGTTTAAAGTGAGAAATGCAATTAACAGATTTCAGAGTGCAGAACCAGGGAAGAAATCAGCAATTGGTGTGGAAGAACATTAACCTTTCTGCAACAGCCACGCTAGCAGAAAACACACAAAGATTTTAGAATGCCATTTACCTGGGGTGTTTTTTCTTTCTCCCTTCACATACCAGGAGCTTACTTCCTTTCAATTTCTTTC
This sequence comes from Pseudotriccus pelzelni, assembly GCA_035584735.1. Lineage (NCBI taxonomy): Eukaryota > Metazoa > Chordata > Aves > Passeriformes > Tyrannidae > Pseudotriccus > Pseudotriccus pelzelni. The sequence goes on from JAWMRA010000078.1 coordinate 125,752,600, forward strand.
CCTTGCTTTTTTCCCCCCTATCTTTCCTTTACTATTTCACTGCCATAACTAAATTCACTTGAGAGTGACTTTACTTTGTACCAAAGGACAGTGAATTATTCTCCTTGCCTCTTTTTCCCCCTCCTTCTCCTCCTCAAGATTTTGCTTTAATAACTTGTCCTAATTAAGTTTGAACAAATTCTTTATTATGTTCTCAGATTTTCTGTGGTGTGATCACTTAACCTGTAAATTATAATTGCAGATTTGGTACCCATGCAAACTAATTATTATAATTGGTACCTGCTACCCCCCTTTTAGCTTTCATTATAGCTTTACACTCAAGGAATTTAAGACAGTTCAATTTTAGGAATAAACAGGACACACTGTCCTAAAAAAAAAAAAAACAAACACATTTGTCTTTCAAATGCAAATGCTCTCATATAATGTCTTTAACTTTTAAAAAGAGAATCTGCTGAGTGCTATCACAGTGTGGTAAGAATTAGACCACAGTTTGAAAAACAATACTTCTGAGCACATTTGAAATGGGCCAAAACTCAAACCAATGATTGCGGAGCCAAGTTATTGAAGCTTAAAATTTGACCCAATATATTTTCAAGAGGCAGCTCTGCCTTGTCGTTGTAAAGCTAGTCCTTTTCACTGAAAAGATGAGTGATGGATGGTCCAGGCCTCCTTCCTGTAGCTTAACTTCCTTGCAGTGTTCCATATAATGAAGAGAGCCATTTGAGACCTCAGCTAGTGATTTCATAGGAATGCCTTGCAAAGTTGAAAAAAGTCGAAACCAATACATCTGAGTTTGCTCTAGGAAGAAAGGATAAGCAAAAAAGTGAAAGAAGGCTGTGGAACCATCAAAACAGGCTAGTTGACAAACACCTTTAAAACTGCCACTTCTTTTTCAGAAAAATCACACTTCTGTAAAACGTTTCAGGCATGAAAATCTTCACACTAACCTTCACAGAACTTGGCTAAAGTTTTAATTGGTGAGCATTTAAGATTTTTTACCCTAAACTGGGGTAAAAGAATAGAAGAAAAGTTACTGAATTAGAAAATTATTTTGTGATATTTTTTAATTATCAGCACATTACTGATGCTAGGTAAAAATAAAATCACATTTTCCTCTGCTATAAATGGGAGTAGTTTATACAAATTGACAATATTGCCACTTAGTAGTCCAAACAAGACACGAGGATTTAATTTACTTTTTTTATTTTTGTCTTTGATTGCTTGTAGTATCTCTTGTTCATTACCATCTCATTCCCAACAGTACCTAGAAACCACCTTAAAGCTTTTAGAAGGTATCTGTATCTTTATTGACGTAAGTCAATAGTCCATAAACTTTTTGCTCTGATTTAATTCCAAACCTTTAGATTTATCAGACCTAGCCTGGCAATTTTGCTCTGCATTCTCATTGCTGAGCATGTTCTATATTTCTGTCTGTATTCACTCTCATGACATCCAGATTTGCCAGTGGAATGGAGAGCTGCAAAGGCCTCCTGCAGCTCTCACTAATATATCATCTCCAGCAGAGGCTTCCTTACTTAGTTCTGTGCAGACTTGGTTCATATGGAGCTTTTCCTCTTTAGGAAGGAATGATAGAATGATTAGAATGATAGACTCATTTAGGCTGGAAAAGAGCTTTAAGATCCAGCACTGCCAAGTCCACCACTAAACCATGTACCTAAGCACCATGTCTACTGTCTTTTAAATACTTCCAGGGATGGAGACTCAATCACTTCCCTGGGCAGCCCATTCCATTTCAATCAAATTAAGACAGAATGTAAAATATATAAAATTGTAAAAAATATAAATAAGAGCTACACTACTACAAATACAGTATTAACTCTTTCTTTGAAAGGAAGATTTAAATAAAACAGAAAAAATTTCAGACACTGTAATTGAGAAAGGCAATTAATCCTGCCGGTGAAACAGTTCTTGGTACCAGCACTAGGTCTGCCCTAAGGCCATTTTATGTAGTGTATTCTCAGGCTAGTACAGCCTTCTCAGTGCAGACATAACAGGGACATTTTGTGACTCATCTAGCAGAGTCCAGCAAGCAGTACTCTTTTCTCCCTTCCACATTTCCTTTTTTTATCCAGCTATTCCCCTCCCTTCCTATGGAGCTTGCAAGGAAACCTCTTTACCTGTTTCTCCTTCCATTCCCTTCTTGGTTTGCTAATTTCTCCTTACTGTTGCCCTAATGATTGCAAGCTGTCACATTATTCTCTATCCAGTCGTATTTCAGCCTTCCTCTGTCCTTTCACCCAGTTTTGTTTATAAGCCCTGTGGGATGTGGAAGCATTTGCACAATGTATTGTGCACTTGTGATTATTGGTGATTGTTGCAATCCTATTGTTTATAATGCACACAGTCATCCTAAGCTATTTGCAAGTTCAGAAGTTCACTATATTGTTGCATATTCAAAAACTTTCAGCTGAAAGACATTCCTGACTGTTGTTGTAACCAAGAATGACCATGTAATTTAAAATTAATTAAAATACAAATTAATAAAGCTAGACTTGTGCCAATAAATGGTAAAAAATGGCTGAGAAAGTCCTGATATCCCCTTGTCTACAGTACAGTTTCCTTCAGAAAGAAGTAGGCTGCTAGGTCACGGAGCTTGGTTTACTGATTGTATTGATGCTGGCTTACTCAACTAATTAAAATCCTCATTAGCGATCTTAACTGAAAATTTGCTATTTTCAGGTCAGGCTTCTGCCTGCGTTCATTTGTCTGATCTGTGGGTTAAGGAGCAGGGACTCAGTAGCAGAAAATAGCTCTTCCCAGCTACCTCCCTGCCTTCTGGTGTGTCCTTGACAAGAGAGTTAACCTGTTTGACTTTCTTTGCCAGGTTGCAAATGTGAAGGCAAGAACTTCCCACTTGTCAGACACACAGAAGCTGATTTCCTAGTCTTTGGAAAAGCAGATGTCAGATAAAAAGGTATTGGTTGTGTTTATTCAGTCGTATGTCTGAGAGGTTTGTGAACATAAACATGGTGACTGGGTAAGTGCCCAGGAGACTTTATGTTGCAACAGACTTTAAGCTGTACCCACACAAGTTGTTAAAGCACCTCAAAAACCCATGACTGAGGTACCTAGCAGTAATACTGTTTTGTGCAGGCAATACAGACTTGCTTGAGTAAAAAGGCAGAGTGGAGGACTTGCACACAGAGGAGTACAGGATGGTACATGAGCACTGCTGTAAGTCAAGTACCGAGTCAGCAGTTTCCCCTAAAGCACACTGATCAAATTAGTTTTCCTTGGCTTACTAAGTCTTTAAAGGCCTGAAAGCCTTGTGTTCTTCAGCAATCCCCCACAGAATCAGCTCAGGACCTGAGCTCAGAGTCCTGCACGAGGAGAAGGAGAGGACCCTCAAAGGTGTCACCCTGGGAGAGCCTCCACAGGTATATTCTTGGTGACTGCTTGTTTCCAGAGAACTTGTTTTCCAAAAAGCACTAAGAATTTATCTCATGTTATATGTTGTATTAAACATACATCATTAGCCTTACAAATGGATTTCCACAATGTATATGTGTCTACTTGGAAAGAATGGAACGATTCTGGTAGAGCTAGATGAAAATTATAGAAAATACTGTGGGAATTTTTGTCACAAAAGAAGGTATAATTTTAAAATAAAACATTTCTGCTCAATACTTTGAAATCAGACTATAAAGTACAGGTCACAAGAGCTTCTTTTCTTAAATGAGTGTTCTCTAAATGCTGAGAACACTAGTACACTACAGTGCCATTATAAATACCAGAGGCTTTTCCATGTTCCTTGTGTTTTTATAGACATTTAAAGACATTTTGGGAACATATCGTTTTCTAGCTGGAGATAAAAAAGTTCCAGTTTGAATTACTTTGGATGTGTCTGGCTTATCGTGAGAAGTAGAAAGTGAAACAACTTCAAGGTCAGGAAGCACTAGCGATCGAGAACTGCTGCAACTCCCCATGCTGCTTTTTTACTATTATTTTACTTTCCCATGGAGGAGTCTTATCTTTATCTTCTCAAAATCCACGGTCTGCCCAGATGTTACCACTCTTCTTAACCAAACAACCCTCAGAAAAAGTGCTGCCCAAACTGGAAGCTTCCAGGATCAGTAACCAGAGACTGCTGAGATAATTTTTTCAAATGTGACATGGTGAGATCAGTTTCACTGCCATTTTCAAAATAACTACTGGCTATTTTCTTTTGTGTTCCACTAAGGAATATGACCACTTTGTGGAAGTTCTCCTACAAAGCACTGTCATCTCCAAATCCTGAAGAATTACAAGTGCTCAGAGCGCCACTTTGGTACATCTTCTGAGGTTTAACACTAAACAATATTGCTAATATTAATCACTGTAATACTGATGTTACAAGCATCGCAAAGGCAAATTACCCACCTGTACTATGTACTTGATGAAACTCTAAAGACTTCACTCTTGTGGAAAATTTGGTCATGTAAGGGCAGAACACACATCCGGAGCATCAGGGAACAAGAATTTGAGGAGAACATTTGTCTGAAAGAGAAGATATCATGGGACAGCTTTATAAGAAACCAGAGAGAAGTGGATTACAGATCATTACCCAAATAGAGGAGGCATTTCTTGGAAAAGGCCAAAGTAGTATACACAGTTGTCTGGTTATGTAGACACAGATTGGGTGCCCTACAGTGAAGAGGACAGAACAATGCAAGCTGTTCATTTAGATGTTATCGACACTGTATTTCAGCATTGCCAGAAGTCACCAAGAAGTACCATCGGTAGCAGAAGTGAAAAAGGTCGATGAAGATGAGGTTAACAAATGTTAACAATGCTCATACACTGACTATCATGTTGGGCTCCTAACTAAACAGAAAGATTTAGGGAGAAGGTTAAATGCAATACTAGTAGCAAATCCTCCCCCACAGAGTGATTCAGATGGTTGCATAAATGTTGCTTTAACTATACTGCAATCAACATACTTGACACATGGTGACGCAGACCATATAAAAGCTAATCTTAGCATCATTTATTCTATTTTCTTGCTGTTAGGACCTGTTTTTTAAAAGGCAAAGGCATGTTCTTTTTGTTTCTATGTATCAATATATTTTATCAGACTGACTGCTACAAGTAGAAAAACAAGACCAACTGTTGGATATGCACGATGTTGAAATAGTGTAGAGGTAGCAGATCATCAAGCCCTTGCACATTCTTCCCACTTGCAATTTCATGTACTGGAAAACACATACAAGCATTGAAAGATTTATCAGAAGACAATCCTGTTTTGAAATAGGGCTCTCCAGAACCACCCTTCTAGTTACGCTGGTCCCAACCTCAGTAAACCCACTATGAGAGGCAAGTTGCCTGTGGCCAAAACAAACTAAATGTATTTAGGCCCTTCACAAGTACAAAACTTAACCAACATTTCTCCACAACCAGTACAATAAATATTCTTTAACACAGAACAATGAGCTCTTATGCCTGTACTTCTGGGGATATAATATCTTTCATCGGGTGCATTGAGTGCTCTCAGGGTAACTGTGAAGGTGAAACTAAGCAACTGTTGGGCACCAAAAGGAATGAACACACAGAAGCTGTAAATGACAGAAGTTTCCCAGTTATTAGGGAGAAAGTATTTCTCAGAAAATAATCACTGAATTTTGAATATCTTAGGGTGGAGCTTCATGGAATCCTGTAACACTTTCCAAACAAAAACTTGAGTGCTTTCACAAATTTGCTGGATACTAAAACCCAGGAATTCACAGACAATGTTTTTGTGAGATTAAAATCTCCCCCCATGCCCTTGATGTCACTCTTCCTCAGATTCCTCTTCCTTTCTCTGTTCCTTCCTCTAATATTCTCCTTCCTTTAAAAGCCTCAGCTACTTTCTCTTTGAGATGGTCTGAGGCACAGCTAATGTGATAACTATAAGACAATGTGCTCAACTTAGCTTTGAAGGCTTCTGCTTCTATTTCAGACCTGAAGAAGAACTCACATGCTCAAAAACTTGTCTAATTTTGCCACTGATACAAGCTGGTCTAATAAAAGATACTGCTTCCACCAACAAAATCTGTCTTGATTATGTCTTTAGGCTGTCATAACAAGAGCACCACCACTGTTATTCTTCATGTGACACAGTCAATCAGCAGATATTTTATTTTTTGTCTTTCCAGAAGTGATCCATAAAGCTAAAATAAACCAGGCACAGGATTTTTTCTTTAGATTGATGAAGAGAGAAGGAGAGAGCACTACAAATAGTACTCCAACCAGAAGAGCCATAATTCAGACAGAAAGTGCGTGTGGGAAGTGAAGGGGCAGCGATGTGTGAACCTGTGGTTTAAGAAGACATATACAAACCCCTGAATTAAAAACTTAAATGCAGATCCAAAATAAGGTGAGAACAGAGAGATATATTCAACCAATGACATCTAAATGAAAAATAAACACATTAATTAACTCACTGTTATTTGTGGAAAACTTATAATATTGAATTAAACTGAACACTATTCTTCATCAAACATTGATGTTGAATTTTTGCTTATAGGTTTCCTTTTGCTCCTTTTAAAAGCTCACATCTATCAGGAATGTCTTTTTGAGGAGAAACAGAAGAGAAAACAAAGCTGTAACAAGAGAAGGAGATAATTTACCAAACAAATACAGGAGAGAATACAAGCATAGAGTGAAAAAGGACATGAGCAGAATAAGGCTGCCAAGAGAGACAGCCTGTCAGGAGTGTTTGCATAAGTACACACTAGGGAAAATGAAAAGGGAGGAAATAAAGGCATGCAAATATTTGTACTAAATGTCCAAAAAGGCAAAAAGAAAATACTGACTCTTAGAAACATAATGTGGATCAAAAGGGCCTAGTGAAGGAGACAGAGGGGAATGACACAGATCTTGATCAGCAAGAGAGGAAGATGATTCCTGTGGCAGCATTGGAACCTCCATACAAGGCCACACAGCAAAAAGAAACAGAAATAATAGTTTTACTAACCATGCATCAGAAACAGAAATTTAAGAAACTGATTTTTATTCACTGTTTTTACATAATTTCTGTTTAAAAAAAAGTTAAAATTTAATCCCAAATTTACTTCAGCAGATATTATGAACCTCATTTGTTTCCAGACCTGATAAGTGTTTCACGTATTCAAATTAGTTTACTTTATTAAATGTCTGATCTGCTAGAGGTAAAGCAAACACTGTCAAACTTCTTTCATTGACTACTGTATTTCTTTCAGTGAGTAACAGCAAACTGTTTCCCAAGTGTCTATTTCCTTGAACAAGATGCCTATTTAAAGGAAGACGTGGGGTGATCTTCACACATATTTTCAGACTTTCAGCTTCGATCCATCAGAGTTTCAGATGCACATTCATTCTTCAGCCTTCTCTAAAGGACAGTCATAACAACCAGACATCTCAATTCCAGCACAAGCATGTATTCCTGCTGAGCATCATCTTCCACCCAGGTGCAATTGTACTTAATGGTCCGTGTTATAAAAAGAGGATCAGTCAAAAGAATTAGTCAAGAATGCCTGTTACACTCCATAAAGACATGGAACTCTAAACAAAAGCGTTTAGATGTCCATTATCTATTGTGTTTGAAATACCAGTTTGTGCTTTTCCTCAGGATATTGGAGGCATCAGTCCTGTCTGAGCAGCAGGGAGGTGGCATGTTTTCAAAAAGGCCCCGAACTGACCAGTGGGAACATAGTATGGTCACAAAATTTTCTGCATTAGTTTTCCTCTGCAAGGTAATGCTCCTCAGCTGACCTGTTGGGGTTTCTTTCCTCTGTTTCAGGTACATTTGTCTTTGAACTTGTTCCTTCTTTCATCTTACTTTAAACTACCAGGAATTCATTCTCATTTCTCGTTTATATTTTAAAATACAAACCACGCATGCTAACTCTCTTGCAACCCATTTACTTTTTTAAAGTTTACCGTTCTCCTGTTAAAAATAAAACCCCACCACATTAAAAGCATACAAAAAACCTCGGTCTTCATTTCACGTGTCCAATTCCTTTTGTTTCACCTCTCCAATTTCACACCACTTGGAAACCACTGCAACGACTACCTCGCTCTACAACCACAGACTGAGAGTCCCCCAAAACTTAAACTTTGTGGATTTGAAATGTTTCAGGTATTGTTGTTACTATTAAACCACAAAGTTTTATAAAACCACTGTCTCGCCTTGTGAAGCCTCAGAAGTCTCTATGACTACTAATCCTGAGTTTTATTACCCTGGGGCATCGATAATCATCAGGAGAGGGCCTGCTGAAACCCTACTGCATGTACATTCATTTTTTCTGTGCTTATTAGTAAGTCTCACACATCCACACAGAGAACTGAGCTAACTACACCACTAGGTTAATACAAATCCCTCAGGTTTTTTCTCAAGAGGCTTAACAGTTGCTAAAGATACTATGTTACAGAAAGATGTCTAATTTCCTAAAATAATGCTGCTATTTCTTGCTTTGTGGCCTATTTATCTACTGATATATCTTATGTGGGTATTCTCACAGGAATTCCTGTTGGATTTTCTGGTCATGTTTTTCATTTTCAGTTCGTGTAATCATATTAATGAATTACTTGGGCGACAGCTTTCCTTCTCAAGAATGAGGTGTCACCTGAGTTCATTTGTAATCTGAAGTATGTCCACTTAGCAACCAAGCTTAAAAAATGTTGCATTAAAATTCCAAAACCTTGAATTCAAAATTACTTCTGGAATTCAGCAATTGTATCAGCTTATTAGAGAAATGGGAAATCTGACTGCAAATGTATTATGTCAATTTATAACAAAACTATTTTTGGAAATTCTGTATTCCAATTCAGACAATTTTTTAAAAAGAATTCATCGTAGATTCCCTCTAAAAAGAAAAAGAGCAAATAAAATATCAATATTTTTGCTTTCTAATGTCTCTATGTTAATGCTGAACATCTATTGACATATAGAACAGCCTTGTAATTTAATATTTATGGAAATAAAAGTAATATCTTAATATTTCTGCCAATATAATAAACTTCGTACTGTGCAACATTTATTTTTATGACCATTTATATCTCTAAACTATGACATATGATCCTTTAAACTCCTTTATTAGCTAAAATCTGTTTATGTATGTGCTCTTTCTTGATTGGCACACATTTAAGCAATTATTGAAATGCATGTTTGTAGTAAGACTACTACACTTAGGTAACCAAGCCACAATAATGAATTCCCTGTCTTTACCAAAAAAACAGATGAAGGTTTTTGGATTTTCTTGCAACTAATGTCTGTTCAAACAGTCATAACGTGGCACCTGATGAAAAGACAGTTCAAGCAATTCTGTGATTTGCAATGGAATACAAAAAAAAAAAAAAAAAAAAAAGTAGCCTGCAGTGGAATATGACCCTGAACTCAAAATCCATCACTTTCTGTTATAAAATAAATTACTAGTAATACTTGCAGAACAGACTTCTAAGTTACAGCTTTTTCTACTGTCATTTTGATGAATCGGTTGGTATGGAGTCTTACAAAAATAAGATTTGTGGGCTAAAATCTGAAAATATTGACACCAATAGCACATTTAGGTACTAACATTTGCACAGTTGCCATCTCATTCCTGTTTCTTATCATGAGCAAACTCTGCTACGATGCACCCACCAATTAGATTATATTTCTTATTTGAAATATAATTTAGGATTAGACTGTGTTGATGGATACAGGCCGTTCACCGTTATCTTGCTCCTACTTGGCTGTGTGGAACTTTTTTACTTGAAGACTGCTGTGTTTCTGCTAACAGTGTCTTCTGGAGAGCAGTGCTTAGACAAGGCATTTCATTTATAAAGCCGTCCTGCTTCAGACCAGAGCAGAATTAAAATCTGACCACCATAGACTACAGGTTACCAGCTGCCTTTCTGTAGATACCATTTTATTGTTCTACAGAGGCAGGAGATGTCTTATGTAAAATGCATGTTTGTTTTTTTTTCTTTCCAGGTAAAGTATTTAAAATGAGAATCAGCAAAGTAATATTATAGTAACTTCAATAAGGACATCTTTTGCAAGCACAATAAAAAGTAAGACTCAAGAGGCTGACAAGGCTGAGAAGACTGAGACTAGCAAATCTGATATGGACACAGTTTTTACAAAATGCCTCAGGTTTGCACAAATAAAAGAAGTTCTGGCAATATTTTCCACCTAACCAAGAGAGACTTTTTTCACCTTCAGCACACACTTTGTATCATGTACACTTATCATCTGATTGAATAAACAATTTCAGTTATATATTAGTGTTAGTCGGTATGAAGCTATAATTTCCCACTAAGCTGAGCTTGAATGTCATTTTTTTCCCATTGCTCTTTGTTCCAATTTGATAGCTCTTCTGAGCAGATGGCATCTTTAGAAAACAACCAAATTCTAACTGTTGCTACCAAAAGAAGGTCTGGATTCAAGGAAAAATAAAAAGTGTTTGCTAAATGCCAGTAACTACCAACTCCGGGTCTGGTAATTTAAGCTGAACTCAGCTGACTTGGATGAAACAACAAATTGACTTACGGGCAAGAAAGAATTCCCGCAAATCCCTGCTCCCCAGCTGGCAACTAAAGCAGGATCAACAGTTTGGCCTGGTTCTCCAGAGAAGAGAAAGGGAAGTAAAAGGAGAAGGAATTATACCATTTTTTTTCACATAAGCCTTCCAAAAAATGCCTGAGAGGAGTAGTGGTTTGAGCAAAGTATGCTATGATTTATTTGTAAATTACCACAGAGGATGCCTAATGCGAACCTAGATTTAATAACAATGTCTACATGCTGAAAAAACAGGTGTGCTGACAACACCAGGGAAATTAAGGGCTTAAAAATGTAATAAAAAGTACACAAAACATTGATGAGGATGTATGTTCTACAGTTGGAACTCCACTGCAAGAAAGATGTTTCAATATTTCCCAAGAACCTTGGAAATTAAAAAAGTCTTCTCTGTTTTAAAATTACCTATTAGTTTTGCAAGTTTTGGGGCTTTTTTGCTAAAGAAATTAGTTGAACATTTAATCAAGTATGGGAACTGTTAAAATGCTATATTGAGGACACTCCTCTTATTGTCAGTTTGAACAATATGCATTATTTTGTTTTTTCTTTCTGTTCTAAACACTGCTTTACTTACAAGGTGAATGAGTGGTACTTGTGGACCAGTCAGTTGAATAGCTCTGTGATCATAAGACTATGAGATTTTCCAGTTATTTGAGTCACATTAGTAACAGCTCAGCTAATTAGCAATTTTAAAAGGATCAACTCACTAACAAATTAAAAGAAGTATCTGTATACAAAGAGAGATTGTTCGATTTGGCTCCAGTCTTGATAGCAATAAATAAAAGCATCTATTGTGTGAAAGCAGGGAAATGTCTCATCTGTAGTGATAGGGATTCATTTTGGAATGACACAGTCACAGTTTCTATTTTCTCAGTGTTTTGTGGGGTATGTTTTGGTTTCTGCTTATTGACAGTGAAATTTAAGGTCAGAGGCTAAATGATGTCAAAATGCCTTCCAATCATTTGATGTGACAAGGCAGCTGAGCTGTTCAGGATGTGTCCCGAACACCACAAATATGTGGCAGCGTTTAAGGCAATAGTGTTGGTGGGCTTACTGCTTCTGCTTGAAGCTAATTTTTCAAAAGTAAAGTTAACCAGGACATCTCTGAAAATATTGCCATATCCCTCTAAAAAATGGAAATGCTTTTATTCTAACACAAAGAGATTGCGCTACAAAAAGTGATCTAGAGGCATTGGCTGGATGCCCCATTGCCCCAAGCACTGTGATGTCTTTCATAGATGCTATGAAACATTTCAGTTTGCCTTGGATTAGGACACTGGCAGTACAGAGCATGTGATCCCAGCCTCAGCAAAGCATTCTTTCTCTTCGGGATACAGCTATGGAGTGATTTTTCCTAGGAGATTAGATGAATCTAGCCCGGGCATCTGAAATACTTTTTTCTCTCACATAATGGAAAGCTTTTAATTAGAAAAGCGACACAAGCCAGCAACAGAAGCCCTCTTGGTTTTTTTTAAAAAACAAAAGCAAAGAAATCAAGCCAAATAAAAAACTCCAATGACCTTAAACTAGTATCCTAAATATGCAGCAGAGAACACTTATAACTGGAAAAAACAAAGAGACACATGTTCCAAAACGAGATTGCTACTGCAAGTTTAAAAATTATTCTAAAGGCAACCATGCAAGCTACTTGCTAGCATAACACTATCCTTGCATCACAACTGAAAAGTAACTTCAGAATTGCTAGTCTGAACATACCAGGAATACTATGAGCACAGTGCTCTGACTTTCAGGGGGCTGGTATCAGGCACCGTGGAAAGAATAGATGGCCAAGGATACAGGACCTTAGTCTATAACTAGTAAGTCAGTAGATTTTGTAAGTGAATGCCAGAACAAGACATACAGATCACAGATCGGCAATTTCTGAGAGAAGATTATGAAAATACATTGCTTTTAATGTATTAAAGGCTATGGTGATTTTTCATTCAAAAAGCTCTGTCATGATCTGCCAGCTCCTGAGATGAGACCTTTCTGTTGTTTCATACTCAGAGCATTAACTCACTGCTGCCATCAGTAATAACACACTGGAAAAGGTAAAATTTTGGCTAGTGGATCTCCAAGGATTGATTTTAAATTTCCCAAGAACAGTCCAAACACAAAAGAGTCCTGTAGGTTTTTATTGTAGTTGAAATTACGTGCAGTTGTATACATTCTGCTAAGATAGACAATTTCTTAAAGTGATGGAATGTTGTTGTTTTCAGATGAAGCATTTCTAAACTGTATGTTAGATAAATCACAATCAAAAAAAGCAAATAAAGAAAAGATATTAGCACAAAGAAGAGTCCTGCAGGAAAAGTAACAGTTCAATAGAAACAACCCAAACATAGACATTCATAAGCTGGTGGCCTGAGAGAAGAAGGGCAGGAGAAAGGGATTGGAAAAATTAAAGTAGTTCTAAAGCAAGAGGAGGAGGAAAGTATATCTGACATCTAAAATGAAAACAATGTCATAAGCATTTTATTTAAACCAAAGTCATGAATAGCTGAGGCTGAGTGGATTTTTATATATATATAAAGAACATAACTTGAGAGTTACTAAACTAGTCTATATTAGAAAAGGCAACTTTAGGAAAATAAAAATCAAATAATAATCATATAATAACCACGGAATCAAAAAACTAAATGCAACCAAAAGTCAGGTTTTTATACTAAAACTAAGAAGAGGAATAATTTTAATTGTAGGGACGCGCAAATGAGAATCACAAAAATGAAATTCAAAACAAATAAAAAACTGCTTTTCTCCTTCACCTCTCTCTGATTTACTTTACACCAGATTTTAAATGTAGAATTTACAAGAACGAGCAGGTCAAGGACCCAAAATTACAACAAGTGCAAATAACAGACTCTACACTATTTACATCACAATTTGCTAAAAACTCTTTGCTCATTTACCACTGCCTTTGCACCCCAGAAGAACTCCATATGGCAACACTCCGTAGGAAAGATGATGCTTTTCACTAAATCAAGTGGCAAGCAGACCTGACTGGCCCCAGCTCCACTGATACAGACTGCACCTAACTGGACTCTGCAGCCAGCAGCTAGAAATTGCTCCTGATTGCAGTACCAGGTATGTTATAGGAGCTGCAGAATCCCATACATTCCTTACTCTGCCAGTCAGTGTAAAATGAGCAAGCCTAAATTCTGTCTAAGGGTCCTTGGAGTTCCAGAAAATTTAAAACAATCTCTTCATTTTCATCAGAATATGTGACAACAAAACTGAAAAGTATACAACATGCAGTTTTCCAAAGATGAGGTCACCAGTATTGATTACAACAATGTGTATTTCTGCTATTTGGAACTGTGGGTGCATCGGGGTGTGTATTCAGATCCCGCATTCCCAAGCAGTTCGGCTTTATGTGTACTGAAATGCTAAATGCTTGCAATTGTTTGCTGTAATATGCAAAGGCCAGTTGGCCAGCATGTAGAACAGTTAAGCCTTTATTGTTACTAGACTTAACATTTTCAGCAAGGTTGAAAAAAGCTATTATCATTGAGACTCTCATCTGTTGTTTCAGTAATATAGGATGGGCCTTTTTAAGCAAACGCAGAGACCTATGCACATTACTGAGGCTGAGCCCAAAACAAAGTCATACCAGAAACATTAAGCCACTTTAGAACATGCAAAATTAAGAGTCTTGTCTGCTTCTATGTCAATTGTTCACAGCAACTTGTCCCCACAGATTTTCATGCAATACCACTGAGTAGCTAGATGACTTTATTTCCAACATGCAGCCATTCAAAAATATTCTTTGAAGATAAAAATCATTATATGTGGTCCCCAGGAAAGTATATTTGACTACTGGAATAAATACTTTGGGGATGTAACAACAACTGCTTTTATCTGGTACTCAACAATGCTTATTAATTTAAAATATAATTATAAATATGACTTTATATTCCAAATGATTACAATCCAGACTATAGTATACATGCTGTAGAAACAAAGAAGAAAACATGACTTTTCCCTCAAATTCTGCAGAGCTCAGTACTGGAGTGACAAAAAAAAAGGACAGAAAATATCATCCTGTAAGCACTAGAAAAACAGAAACTTCTGTCATAAGCATTTTAAAGCATTATTATTAAATATCCCTTAGATATTATTTCCCTACTTTTTCCATCAAACTAATTGCTATTTTTTTTCCTTCAGACATAGCTAGAGTGAAGCAAATCTTCCTACTGGGTACAGGTAATGCGTCATGGTTTAATTTGATGGTTTTGATTTTCTTATCTAATTTCATCTTCTCTGTGTTAGTCATGCAAATTTAATGCAAAAATCACATAGCCTGTTCAGGGTGGGGTTGCTTATGTCTCTTCCACTCTTCGAAAGTGATTTGCACTTCCACAGTTGAAGACTCCCTAAAGCCATAAAAAGTACACCATTGAAATAACAGGTTTCAGCCTCAAAACATGAGTAGGAGGTAGCCAAATGTTTAACTTTGCTCTACAGCTTGCTGGGAAAAAAAAATTAAGATTTCCAGTGATGAAGCTCCTAATTTTGACAGACTGAAATGCTCTTGGAGGAATGAATGCCCTTATATAATACTGACCTTAAAGTATCAAATGAGTAGCTTTTACTAAGCTTCCTTTACGAAATTAACCACAGATATTACAGGTGGTCTGTGACATGGTCAGTCTTCTGTTTCAGAAACATGTGAGCTTAGAAAATATTTCCTACTGTTCTATTATAGTTCAGGAATTGGACTCAATGATCCTGATGGGTCCCTTCCAACTTAGTATATTCTATGGTTTTGTATTTGTCTTATGGGTTCTCTAGTTTAAATTCATTTGCCACTCCTCACTTTTGATATTAAATGCCCTTTGGTAAAAAAAAAAATTATAAAATTTTAAAACTGAATTATAAAAACCCAAATAAAAAATAATTCAAAAACATATCTATACCAAAATATATCAGATGTACTCATTACTTAAGTGCATATATATATACATATATACATATATATATATATATATATATATATATATATAAAGCACACACACAGGTACATAGATCATGTGAACACCCTTTTGGTTCCTTCTGTAACTTGCAGCCTCTGCTTTCCATCCACTTATTTCATTACCAGCTCATCAGACCTTATTTCACTCCTTAAATTCCAAGGTTTGTGCAGTCTTATGCCTTTTACAGACCTGAAGCAGTTAACAGATGTGACAATTAAAATAGTTCGGCTTAAAATAATGAGGCACGTTCATATCAACCACAAAGTGTGGTTAAAGTGTCGTTGCTACGGAAGTGCAGATATAACCAAGCTGTCACTGGGTACTGGGCTCTTAAAATACAGAAATCTAACATTTGAAGAGATAAAATGTGTTGTGGGGCAGTTGTTTTGTTTCTTTTGGTGCTAATGGAAGGAAAGGCAGAAGGTTTGAAATAAGCAAATGATAAATGATGGGTACTGTGAAAAGTGACTTCCCTTAATTGTCAGCAACTGGATCTCCCATGCTGTGACAAAGTTGCAAGTCACTGACAAGACAGGAAAAGAATCCAGTATTTGTCACTTTTAATTATTATCAGTCAACTTTAGGAAATGAGTGTGTCACAATAAAAACAGAGACTAGCATTTTGATCATCTTGCAGCAGAATCAAAAAAGTACTGATGGGCTCAACTACACCAAAAGTGAAATTGACTGCAACACAAATGGTTATAAGGTTTAGTGAAATGGCACATCAGCAATAACTGTACTTCTCACCAAAATATTTTGATCATCAAGATTTTTTCTTTTATTTTCATTCTCACTTCCTGAGTTTGGTTTGCAACACAAGTCAAAAGGCCTAATCAGAAACAAGGTGAGCAGTGCCCAACCAAACACACATCACTCTCCCAAGAGTGGGATAAGAAATAAAAGGCTACAGATAGATGTGGCAAATAATAGGAAATACAGCAAAGGAGAAACCACTGTTATTCTATGACCAAACAAGTAATTACATCGCCTAGTTCAGTGAATGAAAGCTTCTGTTTTCCTTTTTAATTAAATACCTTTAAGAGCTATTTTTGAATGCTGTCTTGCACCACTTGATACCCTTGTTTTGATGTTTCTCTCCTGCGCTCTCCTTCACTCCCTGCTTGAGCAACACAACGAAAGTGTGATTCAAAGAACTGTGTCAAGTAGCAAACGCAATAGGATGCTTATGACAGCTGGATTTTAAATAGATTAAAGGAGGGAGGAACGCAGAAGCCACAACAAAAAACCCCAGTAGACTGGAGTGCAATAAGCTGCAACCTATTGTAACTGAACAATTTCAGGCCTTTCGACCCCTGGGGTTTTGTCCTTGTTTTGAAAACTATTGTTATCGTTCTTTATATTATTCTTCAAATCCCTTGTGCCCTCATATATGCCAGCCTTGACCAGTCTGCTTTGCACACAATCTTCTCCTCGCCCTTTTCAAACATCTGTGCGAGTACACAAAGCTTCCCCATGGATCTGGCACTATCCCTAAGAGATACAACGTGACTTTCAGAACAGGCAGGTTTGGCAGTGGCTGGGAACAATCTGTGTTTCAAAACAGAAGAACTGAGAAACATGAAATTCACATGAAGTCAATTGCAATTTTGATATCTTTACAATTATGTCACTCTTTTACCCAGATCTCCTATGACAATTCTCAGCCTCTGCACAGTGTGGTCCACTGACTCTCAGAAGGCAGCACAAAACATCCACTGGTTACTGTCCAGAACAACCTGTACATTCTCACATTTGTATAAAAATGATCTTAATAGTGTAACATCTAAAAGAAAGTAAAGCAACACCATAGACCTAGTCTCACCTATTGAAGAAATGCTTCAGACTTATACGGAACTGAAATTAATTTATATTTAAGAAGTTACTTCTGACAAAGTTTTTGCACAATCAGAAGTATGAGTGAAACATATTTGCCAGATTTTGGAGATATAGAAGATTAGATTCAGCCTATACAACAATTTATCTCTAGGAGCTGGACTTCGGTAAAATAGAGAGCACAGATAAAGATCTGGCAGTACTGGGTAGGGGAAGGTTCTATTCTTTTTAAAAAATACTTTTTATAAATAAAAATGCATGTGCTAAAGTCTTTACAGTAGAAAAACTCTAAGTTAATAGGAAGCTTTTCCTAATTAAAAACTGCATAATTACTTCCCCAAAAAATGAATGTGCATCTGAATAACTATATGCAATATAAACTAGCATTATTGGTTGCTAGAATCCATATTATCGGTGATCTTACATGGTATTTTATATTTTAAATAAACAAGGTAAGAACTACTAGTTACGAGTGGAGGATATCTTTACAGGAATTTTGCCACAAGGCTCTAAGCATGCTTTCATTTTGTTCTGTTTGGGTACTGAGCTCCATCCATCCCACACCAAATTTACCAGTGGGAGGACACCTCAAGCGGCCTGCTTCACCATGCTTCAGTGGTCTGGAAGTGTGGCAGCATGGTTTGCAATTTTGGCTTAGTTATAAACATGTGGTAAGGACTGTTTGATACCAAATTATTTAAAAGCAAGTCACCAGTCCAAGTTTCAAATAACAGGAATTCGCAACCACTTTCACTCTGCTCTGTTGGTTTTGAACCTGCTCCTGAACGGCAGCATTTCATATTTCAGATCAGATACAGGATAGTTTTTAATAATTCATGTCTTTGTTCAGAATTTTTGTCTTTGTTTTTTTTTCCTTAATATAAGACCAAAAAACCCCATAGAATTGGAAGGGCAGATGTTCATTTCGGTATGTAAGCACTGGTATGACTGATATTTTTCTTGAAAACTATCTTGTGCTCATCACCAAAGACAAATGAAGTTGCAACTCTATCTAGGAAAGATTCAGAGCTGTCTTACTGCCTATCAGAAACAATGTGCTTGTATTAGTAGAATAATCCATATATTGAATATTTTCTAATAATTATTAGGCCTAGTTTTACCTCTTAAAAATAAAAGTTCATTATAGGATGGAGCTAGTTTAATGTATGCACCATTACAGACATGTCAGAAGACAATCCGTACTTCCTTGGACATTTATTCATGTTACTTACCATGGATAGTTTTGTACACGAACCCAGAGCACAAAGTCACAAATCCAAAGCTAAATACAAACTGTACAAAAGATTCACTTGTTCTGCTGCTGAAACAGTTGCCTCAGGGATTAAATTAAGTTTACAGAACAGGTCTAGTATATGCCATAGAATACATCCTCACCAGGTCTTTTCTCCACACACATGTACTCAGCAAACAAATCTGTGGCAATTTTGAATAATTTGCCTTACTCAGAAATATGTTAAAAAGTATTTTTTCCTACCTTACAACATGTTGATTTCACACATTTGTGGAACCATCGAGTTCACCAGTTCCCCGAGTCTGTAACTTCTGGTCCTACCACTTCTCACGAGTCTTTCAAGCATGGGAAGCTGCTTGCACCTTTATAGCCTCTTTCCAGGCAGGTAGCCCCTTCCCAGTCTCTCTTAATGGTAACTGTAGCCCGGTTAACTATTCTCTTTCCCAGCAGTATCATCTTTCAAACACACTTGAAGTGTATTTCCCATTGTGTCAAAACAACAAAAACCTTCGAAGGCTCAGCACTGACAAAGAATATCCAGCTTTCTGTGACAACTAGTGCAGGGCCTGAATGTGGGTGATTTGACAGGCTGGAGTGGCCCCACTCAGTACAAGGGCAGGGAGCTTCTCCCGTGCATTTCAGCAGTAGCTTGAGAAGAAGGTAATAGCTGCCATTCTGGTAAGCACAAAAGAAAATTGACTAAGCTGTACTGTCTGTAATTGGAAACATATTAACGATGAAGTGCTCTTGCTGCATTTTTGTCCATCCTTCTCTCTAGGTATTTGTAAATGGAATTTTTTTATAATTGAAGAGATTTTTACAAGTCTATATACTAGCAGATTAGTACTTATATTCAAATGCTGCTGTAAACTGATGTCCTGACACTCCATGACTGCCAAGAAACTCCAAGAAGTTTTGGCATCACTCCTATTTCTTCAAGAGTCAAGTAACACAAAATCCCAGTTACCTCACCATCATGTAATGTGATGGATTTGGCACTATCCCTCAGATATACAATTTAGATTTGGTTTAGAATTCTCTTCCTCTACCTTGCAAATGACAATCATTTACATTGCAAATGATTGAATCAGAAGCACACATTAACTGCTCCCATGGAAGGTTAGATCTACAAACTTCTATCTCAAATGTCTAGAAGATTGACATCATCAGCAAACTTCAGGTGGTCAAATCCTTCCACGTGAACTGTTTTCCAGAGATAATTTATGCCTCTACCCATCTGTCATGCCATGATCTTTCAGGTGTTCTCCAATTTGATTTTATCCACCTGTTGAAGCAGTGCAGTTTGGTGCTAGGGAATGCTGATTCCTTCCACGTGCTAATGATGCTATCACAGCTATGTAGTTTACCACTGGCTGTGAATTTTGACCTGGCATCGGCATAATTCTTCTCAAATCCTATTGTCCTGGTTTTGGCTGGGATACTACTGCATAGTAGCTGGTACAGTGCTGTGTTCTGAATTTAGGATGAAAATAATGTTGACAACACCCTGATGTTTTAGTTGTTCTGGAGTTACACTACAGCAAAGATTTTTCAGCTTCTCGTACTGCCCTACCAGCAAGGAGGCTGGGGGTGCTCAAGAAGCTGGGGGGGACACAGCTGGGACAGCTGACCCCGACTGACCACATGGATATCCCATACCATGTGGTGTCATGCTCAGCATATAAACTGGGGGACTTGGCCAGGGGATGGCAGGCCGCTGATTCGGAACTGGCTTGGCACTGGACAGCAGGTGGTGAGCAATTGCATTGTCCATCACTTTTGTATGTTGTTTGTTATTATTATTGTTATTTTCCCTTCCTTTTCTGTCCTATGAAACTGTATTTATCTTAACTCATGGGCTTCACCTCTTTTCCAGTTCTCTTCCCCACCCCACTGCAGGGCAGTGAGAAGGGGCTGTGTTGTGTTTAGCCTCCTGCTGGGTTAAATCATCAGCAGAATTCTTCACCATCATTACAGAATACTATATAGACATCTTCTGGGATATTCCGGCAAATTGCTCTCTGAAGTGAAAAAGGCCCATAAGGACCCTCCTGTCAATACTTCTGTACTATTCAGATATAATTCTTTGAATCAGAAATCATTGCATTCTTTATTCTCCAAGCAAGTATTATTTCATTAGCACTTAGTAATCTCTGCAGAGAGCCGCTGAAAATAATTTTATTCACAGGTGATGAAAAGATCCCAGGAACCTGACAGGCCTGCTCCTTTAAGCTTGTTTCATAATTGTCTTTTCTTTATCTCTCTTCACAATTATCTTGACTTTCTGTCAGGTTCTGTTAGAGCTGCAACAGAACTTCTTGATTGAGATCCACCATCTTGACAAATTTTTTTTTTTTTTAACTTGGCCAGACAGAAAGTTGTTTTGCAGCTAGATTTCCTAGTTGCTATCTTGCTTAACAGTATTGGGCAAATAAACTCAAGCCTTCCTAATCTCTCCTGGCCTTTCTTCAGCACCTCCTGCTTCAGGCTGAGTGCCATAGGCTTGTGGCAAACTTTGTTTGCCTATCTCAGAAAATGTTTCACTACATTGTCACTTGCTGGGCCTTGCAGTTCATACATCTTTCAGAGTCATTTACTGTTACAGGGAACAAGTTTGTTATTGAAGAGACATCTGTCCTGGGCAAGCCCCAGCACTGGGATACTGCATTATTCATCCAGACAGGGTTATCATATTCCTGTGGTGACATTTGAAGCCCTGCAGGTTTATTTTCTACTTAGTTTGCAGTGGGTGGAGCCATGGGAATCTTACCAGAATGCTGCAGTGTTTTTCCTTGTTCCCCATGCTGTATTACAAGGTGCAGTTGAGTTCAGCACACAGCTGGTATCGTCCTTCAGTTACTCACTGACCATGTTTCTTCTATCCAAGAGGATGAAGCCCTTTTTTTCCGTGCTGTGTATCATGGCTTGAGACAACAGTCCCCTGCTCTGATGCTCTCACCTTATGCAGGACTTTTAAGAACTATGCAGCGTCAAGTACTGGTACTAAACATATTTATTTATCAGTCAGTTGATCAGGAGAAGCTACAAATACTGTTAAAATACATTTGTGATTAACAAAAAGCTATCTGTTTAAGGTATTTTCCAACATCATTGGTTGAGATAATTAATGTCCAAAACCAGGCCGATAGAAACTGCTTAGAGACAAAGTTTTGTGCCTTTAAACAGCAAGGTATTTATTAGCGATGTCAGGGAAACTCCCAGCTCTCGCTGGACAAAAGAGTTCCGAAGTGTTTGGCATAGAGACAGGTAATTTATACAGTTTCTGAGTGTGATTACAACATCTTTACATACATATTCATATTATTACATTATTA
>JAWMRA010000078.1:125777626-125811166 GCA_035584735.1 Pseudotriccus pelzelni
GGGGTTGGATCAAGGGTTGGACTTGATGATCTCGGAGGTCTCTTCCAACCCAGTTAATTCTATGATTCTATGATCTGCAAGAGTGATGCAAGTCCTATGTGATGGATTTTGTTATGCAGCACTCAAAAGCAGAAATTATCTCACTGCAGACAAGTGACAGCAATTTAGTAAACACCATTTCTAACACTGTGCATCTTTGCCCTTGGCAATGATACAGTTCCTCTGCCACAGAAGACTGCTTTATTTGCAAATATTAGAAACTATTTCCATGAATACTTTACCATGTCTGCTCTCCTGTATCAGCTACGTGCAGTGTGCTGCTATCTGCAGCAGTTGGCATTATGGTTTCATCCACAGCCAAACTCTGAGAAATGGCTCGGCCTCCAACAGCTGATGCAGGAGTACTTTCAGTTACAGCTGCAAGATCAGCACAAGAGAAGAATTAGAAGGTTAGTATCAAATCTGTGTTTCTTCGCACATCTTATTGCACATTAATAACTGATCAGGTGAGATTTTTGCAAAATTATCTTAAAGCAATTTTAATACAAAAATTAAGCAGATTTATTAATTTAAAAAACATGAAAAAACCACCAGTTCCAAAGGACCATGTTCTTGCATGTTCTTGGGTTCAGCTTTAGTTAAATATTCCACTAAATTAAGTAATGGAATTTTGCTTAAATAAAAATGAAGCATAATGCAAAATCATATATTTAAACATATATAACATACAAAATAAATCATGTGATACGTATTTTATGTAAAACTGTCATAGCACAAAATTCTTTACATTTACTTCTTTATGGTGTTCTCTAACATGATTATTATATCTGGGACACAATTTTCTCATTTGTGAACACAGCTCCCTTTAAAAGTCTGAGATACAATCCACTTACACAAAATTTAATCAGATGACAACTTTTACCCAACTGAACCATTCTGACTGGAAACAAGAATCAGTATTTCTGATTCATTCAGCGTCTGCAGGGTAAGAATCTTAAAAATGTAATCGAGAACTAATTGTGTATTACTTTCTAAACTAACTGTACAACATTTACATTATTTATAAGTTACTCATACAAGAATATCATTTGACCAAAATATTTTTCATGGCTGTGCCAGTACTGCATGTATGTCTTTCTCTCTTCAAAACACATTTTTGAGTAAGTAATGTTCCCACATGTAAAGACAAATTTATCAGTTTTTTCTTTTGATTTTTTAAAAACTAATTGTAGAATTTGCTTTGTAGAATAAAATAGAACCTGTAAAATAAACTGTGAAAATTTTATAGACACAAAATACAGAATAACATGAAAAGAGACTTAGACAAACAAAACCTCTGTCTCTCAGACTTTTATTACTACTGCATTAGCAAATACAAGCTTCAAGTCAAGACTTGGAATGTCTACCCCCAAACTATTACTTTAGCAAGTATGGCAACCATGTCTCATTGTTTTTACTTCTTATGGCAAGATTATTTTTAGTTTTGAACTGGGTGGGAGGTGACTGAATTTTCCTAAAGCCAATTCCTTTTTGTGCAAAAGCAAAAAAAAAAAGCAAGCCTTGACAAATTAATTTCATTCTTACTCTCTCAGTTTCTAACACTGATCTTTTACCTCCCTATTACCCCGGTCTTGTATGAAATGATAGAAAAACACGGACTTCAAACTACCACATACATATGAATTCAATGGCCACTACAAATACGGACTTTCTGAAGTACCTTTCTTTTAAAAGAGCACTGTGTCTGCTTTTTATGCTACTTTCAGATCTATTCCATCTAAGTCATATAATTTTCATTGCAATTTATTGTAAGACCTCTAAAAAACAATTATCTCTCCAGCATTGTATACATTTTTCATACAGTATCATTTTATTTTAGTGGTCTTGCAAAACAAAAGAACTTGAACATTAGCCATTCATGATGCCCCTACACAAAAGGCTATTAACTTTAAGGCTATTAACTTATTACTACCCTTCTTCCTATTACCTCTGTTGGTAGCAGCCTGCTTTTGAGGGTTGCAGTATTTTTCTGTAGACATGAAGATAACTGCCAATCCAATTTCTGCCTCTGGAATAGCCCTGAGATTCTTGCTGTTAATATACAAATAATAAAAAAAAAAAAAGACAAAAAAAAGAGTTTCTCAATACAGATTCAAAGATGAATAGACAAATGGGCACAGGTATGGCAAAGTACAAAATGTTCCATTCCTCCTTTCAGTCTACACTACAAGTCTTCACAATACAGCAAGTCAGCATAATTACCCTTTATTAGAGCCGTGTCTTGTATGTATGAACTCCCGTGTTTCCTGCTCCCTTAGCCACTGTTAAATCACAGTAACCTGGCCAACATGCCTTTCCCTTCCGGATTCTTGGGCATATAACTGTGCTCTCCCTCTGATTCAAAAACGTGTGAATGGAAAAAGTGACTTGAAAGATCTGAGAACTTCTTACATGTCAGGTGCACACACACTCACCCCCTTCTTCTGTACTATGACGTAAGAACAGTTTGAGTAGTCTTCTCTATCTACCAGGACAATTTAGGGAAACTAGGTTTATGTATAAAGGATTGAGATTTTGTTTTCTTTCATTGTTTTAATAAAATGGCATAATAAAAATCCTAACATATTTAAAATACGCAGTCTCCTCTCTCAAAGAATACCTACCACCAAAAAACCCCTCATTTTTGTTAAACAGAAGCTGCTCTTCAGAAAAATTGTATGTAAATAATTACACAATGAGCCATATGACCTCAAGGTGCCATCTCACTTCTTTTTGAAGTACACACACTTACTGAAATATCATAATTATCTATTTTCCATTCTTAGAATACATTGATTTTAACTTTTTTTAAATAGTAGGAAAAAAAATATTTCCTGTCTGTAATTTCAAAGAAACCTCATGACAATGAATTTTTGTAGAACTGGATCCTCCAAAAAGGAAAAAGAAAAGGAAACAAGATCCCCATCAGATTTCCTGCTTTAAGAAATTTTAGTTGTGCTAAGTACTGAAAGCAATGAAAAAACTCCCCTTTTATAAGCAGTCTCCTGCGTAAATATGTATGCAAACACCATGACTAAGTCTCTGCAGAAATTCTGAGACTACCCTACTGCTGGACAAGAGAACAATGCTGCACCTTTGCAAGACAGTCAGAATGGAATCAGTCCAGTTTCTCACAGAGTCAGATCCTGCAATCTGAGAGTTTGTCAAACCCGCATCAACAACACAAACTTCAGGAGAAATCAGTAAAGGCATTTCTTTTCTTCCTTCTGTCATCAACTTTATTTCCCCTCCTCCAAGAGTAACTGCTGGACCCAGTTTCTTGTGCTAAAAGAGAATGAAAAAAAAAAAAAATCTTAAAATACAGTCATCTTAGAAGGATCAGAACACTGAACTACGATCATAGTGCTTCTCACTGATACACTAGTGCAGGTGTAGTGTGTTCTGCTTCTCCCGTACACTTCATCTTACTTAGGCCACTGTATTGTAGGATAAATACACAGAAATCCTTCTTGCTGACGAACCCAGAATGCGTGTGAATTCAGAATACGCTAAATTGGAACAAAACCATGAGGATTATCAAGTCTAATTCTCATCCCTGCACAGGACCATTCCCAAGAGTCACACCATGTGCCCGAGAGCGCACAATGCAGAGAGAACAAATCTGTGCTTAGCCACTCCTGCAATATTTTTGCAATGTAAAGCCTGATTACCTGCTTAGCAGATAGAAATACAAAAGTTTTTCCACTGAATATTGTTTTCCTTTCATGATGCTCAGATAAATCCAGTTTTTCAGTGCCAATGGAAGGCTCATCAACTGGAGGATAAAAGCTGCAAGAACAGAAAATTAAAGTTACAAAATTCAGATCTGCTTCTCAGCACTGACTCACAGTCCTTTCTGGTTTAGAGTAAAGCTCTGAAATTAAAACACAGCATTGCTGTATTAAAACTATTTAGATAATTATTTCAAGAGATTTTTAGATATTATTTCAAGAGATTGTTAGGAAGAAACAGAGCCCCAAATTTCTCAACATCTAAGATTAGACTAAGACTTTCAACTTCCGTAAATAAGACAGCAACACTTTTAGGAATGTATTCAACCCATCTGCTGCACACATATTCACATTCTCATTAACAATACTGACAAATGAGACTGCAGCCTCAACCAGAACTTACTCTAAATAATAAAACTCCACACAAAATTAGTCATCTTGCATTCTCTATCCTTCAGCTGGGAACAGCCACCCCTCATTCTCTTCTGCTGTATCAAGAAATCCTGTACCGCCACTTGGTAACAGCCTCCTTATGTGACAGAAGGTAGGTACACTTTTCTTGCTGGTGGAATAGAGAATCACCCTGCAGATTCTCAACTGTTTTGTCCAAAACAAGCAAATCAGCAGGAGTTCAGCTGGGCAACAGATTCGGCAAAACTTAAATTCAATCCTGAAGGCCTCATTTTTGTCACAGCTTGTGATCTCAGCTCCAGGTAATAACGGCCCACATCTAAGATAAGTATCTAACTGATAATTCCAGGATAGTATTTATGGGATCTTTGAGCCACACACTCACTACTAAAGCAGTCCTGACAGAGCAAGGTAAAGGCATATGCTAGAAAGAAGGTAAACTATAGGTCAATTTTAACCACACTACAGTACATCTGTACCTGAACAACAGTTTATGTACATAGTCTGTCTGATGACAGAACTACTTATCTTTATTCTGACTACTGATTACACATCCTTCTCATACCCAGGAAAAAAAAAAGATGCTGAAACACACTAACAAAATCTGCTTTAACAGCAAAGATTAGCAGATTCTAAGTAAGAAACATATTTCATGAAATGCTGAAATACTGACGTTCTTGGAAAAAACAGAGCACCTGTAAACATAAAACCATTCCTCAGACACTGAATATTCATATATTTTTATCTGAAGAACATGCATGTAAATTTTTTACTGCATCCAAATACATAATTCAATTACGATAGGCCAGAATGTACCACATAATTACAGTTCCTTTTAAATAATTTGTTCTTCTGTTTTCTTCACAATCAATTCTTGAAGCTTTATACACTCCATGAAAATTAATCAGCCTGAATCCATCACGTTTCAAAACATGAGTATTTGGTTAAATTTCAGCAACCTGTTTAAGTCTGTCTACAAAAATACTGTTGCACTGAAATTGAAACAGATATGAAAAAGCCTACTGATCTAAGGGAAGAAATAGGGCAACTCAGACTTTAGGTATAAGGTCAGAAGACTTCTGATACTGAGTCCCATAGAGACAGTTATTAACTTCAGATAAATATAAGGGAGAAAAGTCATTTTTAAAGACAAAAGGATGAGTACAAAACGAAAAACAGCAGTTTCCATGACACTGACTATAGTTTCTCTAGGACTGTAGTTTCTCTATAAAAACATTTCAAATCTATATTATTTTAATTTCAGCAGACAACTTCAACTGATCATCTCCTCCTCAAAAAACCCTTTGATTTTCCTTAGAAACTCTTATCCAAAGCTGATCTATGCTCAAAAGACAACAGCGTTTTTTCATCTTAGGATCCCAAAGTGCTCCTTGTACTCAGGCCCCACACGGTTTTAATACTAATACCAGTATCCAGAAAAGACCCTCTACAATCCTCAATCTCTGAATAAACAGATTTTTAATTCGTGGTGAGTCTCTGTTAAAGACTCAGTTACTTTCCTACCTTTCCAAAGCCCTGCACTATTTACACTGGACTGCACTAATGAAACATTTTATACAGGGCTGTGCTTATGCAACCATTAGTGAAGTCTTCAGTTATTGTTCTACCTTGCGTAGGTTGTCAGAGAGCACCAGAGGACTGAGGCAATGCACTTCACCATAAAAAAACCTCAAGTAAGAAGTCTCACATTCATACAGGAACTGCACGTTTACAATTCCGTGAAGTCTAAGTATAAGCAAAAAAGAAGCTTTTTTTGGGTTTGTTTCGGTTTTGTCCTTTAGCCTAATATTTCCCTCAATTGGGGGGGGGGGGGGACACCCTAGATCTACATTAATAGTAAAGATTTAGTTAACAATGTCACCCTGTATTACCACCTTAATACACTTTTCTTATTTCATATCCAAACTAGTATTGCCCCAACTGGTTTACTGTCCCGCAATGCACCAGCTCAGGTCAGCTCTACCTAAAATGCACAATGTAGAGATTCCCTGTCAAAGTTACAAGTATTTTTGGAAATTAAATTAAAATAGCTGCTTGTAAATTTTCACTATCTTCCCACAAACCACATCTCAAAAATATTAGCTATTTAAAATACAGCAATTATTTTAAACATAGATCTGTGTATGACACCAGCTGTCTCATTTAGCTTGATGCAGAGCTCTCTTTGAAAGCTACACAATGGATATACTGCTAGTGTCACTCAGTTCCTCTCAGGGTCTTAAGAGTTAGCAAAAATATTTAAGAAAGTGAAACATATCCATCTGCTTCTATTTTAGCTGCACTTAACAGCTCAATTATACTGTCAGTTCTGTATTAAAGGAACGGACAACACACATCCCAGTTTCAAGAGCCTGTTTGCTGATTACTGTAACAGACAGAAACGGCAGTTTCACAGGCAGGGAACATTAGACCAGGTAAGTTTCAGATTGCACAACCAATTAATAGCTTCTGATGGCTTGAATAACCTGTACTAAAAAGAAACCCCAAAATCCCACAAAAGATCTGCCAGAAAAAGTATTTTAGAGAGAATTAAACAGTTTGTTTAGTTTTCTCACATTCTCATAAAACAATGCAGACTTTTAAGTAGAAGGGAAAGTTATAAATCATTAAGATTCTGCTTTTCTTCTGAAACTGAAGAGCAAATAAGTTTTAAATCACTCACAGATGACTGATTTGACATATTACATAAACCCCTGCAAATGTAAAGCAGCATCGAGAAACGAAAGATTACTTCCTACTAATTGGCCCAGATTGGCACCTGCATTGTTCCAACCAGGTACTGTCATGTTCTGTGAAATATACTTTACCATATACCAACTGCAGCTCATTGTGAAACCTCTTCAGCTTTGTGTCTATTACCATGTGTGCACTAGGTTTGTTCAGCTACCCTTTCCCTCATCCTCCTTCTTCAAACTCTTCTTCAACTATTCTACCAGCAGACGCACTAAAGAAAATAAATTACTGTGTCCAAACACATATGCATATGGATGCACATACGAATGCATATCCATAAAGATGCAAAATCAATTGACTCCCATTATACTTCACCCCTTATTTCCCCCAACTTGAACAAGTAGTGTCCAGCATTCACCTGGTTGTAACAATACATCCAGAAAAATCATAATGTCATTTACAGTAATTTTATAAGTTTTTAATGTCACTTAACAGGGAGAAAAGTTCAATGTTATTTTTAAAATG
Organism: Pseudotriccus pelzelni; assembly: GCA_035584735.1. NCBI lineage: Eukaryota > Metazoa > Chordata > Aves > Passeriformes > Tyrannidae > Pseudotriccus > Pseudotriccus pelzelni. Next base: position 125,785,027 of record JAWMRA010000078.1, read on the forward strand.
CCAAGTACCTTACGATTTCCATTCGTTACCTATTTAATTTCACGGTACTGTCCAAAGCATGTGAAGAAGAGAAACAATTAAAAAAATGTACCCACACAGTTTACCTTTCAAAAATACATAATGGAAATTTCTCACCTGCATAAATCATCTTCCTACAAAAAAAAACAACCATCACAACCCCCAAACAAAACACAATCTTTTTCAACGTAAAAACAGTAGCAATACAGGCTCAGATGAAATTGTCACATACAATAATGGGACTATTTTACGCTTTCCTACATAGAGAAAATAACCAGAAGGTCATTTCGTCATATTCCATGGTATTTACTTATTCCAAAGTAAGAATTCCCCTTTCAAATTAATTTAACCATGAAAACAATGAATATTTTATTCTCATCTAGTGAAGACCAATGTAATTAGTATCACTTCATTTCATAACGGATAATTAAAAACCTCTGCTGTTTCAGGGAATTCAAGGGTCAGGCCAACTCTGTTTTGACCAAAGTTGACCGTAAACTCAGTAACTAACCACACACTGGGAAAGTAAGTTTACATAATGAAGTAAGCTTGACACAATTTCTTTTTATAAAAATGTGATTTATGTATCAACTCTCCAAAGTGTTTGAAGCAACATTTAAATTCACTAACAAAACAAGTTCATACTTAGAGACAGTAACATCTCTAAGTGTATAGTCAATTCCAAGAGCTCATTTTATAAATCTAGGCATGAGATCAAGAAAACGGCCTATTAAAATGTGTGTCATGTTAAGCATTCTTCTACAAATAAAGTTACTTACATATTCTGTCAAAAAATATCAGACAAACTGTAGCTGTTTGATAATCTGTTTGCATTAATTTAATTCTGTGACATAGTAAAAACGATGATTTGGCAACTTACCTTTCATGATTTGGCAACTGTTGCCTGGACTGAATAGCTCTGACTGATTCAACAAAAAACTCTGGTTTTATAATTGGTCGAGCACAAACCAAAGCACATATAGTCTGAAAGGCCAGAAAATATATATTTACTGCATGGAAAAAATACGGTTCAACTGACATCAGCTTTCTAAGATCTTAAATGTGGAAAATGTTACACAAACAAATAAAACAATACTAATTTTTGCTACTGAAAAACCGGATAGTTTTGCTTCTAACAGTGTAGCTCTTTCAGCTGGTGTCTTGACTAAAAGTATGAAAATGTAGAAGGCAACTGATGAAAATTAGTAAGTCTTCAAATTTGGCTTTTTTCGGTTTCTTTCCCTCCAATCTCCCATTGACATATATCTCTTCTAAACTTGGAAGAGCTGAGTGCATAGTTTTGTAGATAAAAATCTTGAGCAGGTCTAAAATTTAAGTTGCATTTGTGGGAAAACTGCGAAGCAACACTTATCAATATGCAAAGTTCAACATACCTTAACAGTAACTTTTACTGACACCATGACAAGGTGGGTACACTCTTTTGTCCATTCATTCACTACAAGGCCTCCAAGCTGCTGAATGACTTGATTCAAAGCAGTTTTCTGAGCTACATCTAAACATGAAGAGCAGACAACCAAAGGTTCATATTCCACTCTGCAAAGAATAAGTAAAAGTGAATTGCTTTAGTTATTCCAGCCAATCACTACGACGGACTGAGCTGACTTAACTGTCATGTTTGTGTCTCAGAGAAATCTGAAGAAAAAAATAAAAAGTCCTACACTCTCACCTAGATAAAAGACTGACTGAAGAGAAATTAAATACCAATTTTTATTCAGAAAAATTAATGACATTCTGACCTGATGTCTCTAATATTTCTAAAGACTTTCAGAGCTTTCACTGCCACCATGTAGAATTAGTGCATCAAGATTAGTACAAAGTCTGGAAATACCGAAAGAAATTTGAGTGTGTGCTTCCAAAAGCAAAAGTATGCTCAAAACAGCAGTTCACTGACAGATCAGTACTTAAAAACACAAGTGTCACAGAATGCAAGTTCAAGTAATTTTTTCCCTAACACTGCCATTATCCTTGAACATAAGATTATTTATATTTGTAGATCTTCCATATGGAATTCAGCATATCAAATTCCATTATTTGATTTGTTTTAGTCTACAAAGTAGAAAGAAATTTAAATAATCCTTCTAGTATAACAGTCATGACGTATCTGGTCTCACGGCATGAATCCCGTACCGCATTTCAGGTACATTTCTCTAAAATAGAAACAATAATTTATTACAGTAATTTGAGGAAAATGATGGGGGTTTTTCTAACAAATAATACCAGCAGCAGTGATAAAACTGAATCAAATTTTAAGGCACAAAGCCATCTGTTTGTTTGACTTTTGATGGTCATTAGACCTTCTCTGTTTACCTGCCACTTCACTTCAAGGAATGCTTCCTATACAAAAATGGATAGCACAGGCTACCATGTAAATTTGAAAACAATAACAAGTTTGGTTTGCTGAAGAGAGCAGGAATACATCACAGGAACAAGCCATCAATGGCTAGTGCTGCAAAAAGCATCCTCCAGCAATGCCTGTTCTTTCCTCATTACATTATCAACAGCTAACAAGGGCTCAGACAAGCTCCCTCCCTTCCCTGAACCTTCCTTAGAATTATGTATGTTTTAGGATTTTTTTTCTTTGCTTATGATAGCCGGAAAACACTCACTGTACATGATACACCTTCTAAAATGCCAATGCTTTATCATGAACAATCTCTTAATGTCAAAATAAATTATATCATCAAAATATAATGGAAGACTATTTCAGAAACAGGTGTGGAACACAGGCAAAATACTATTCATCTCCTTCGCTTTCTAAAAATTTATCACTGCTGTATTGCTTGCCGAGTCATATGATGTGCTAAAATATTCTTTTCAAAAACTGAACGTTTTTTACTTGATTTTTTTTAATCAAAGCACTTACCTAAACTTGCTCTCAAAGACTCCAAAGTTGATTCTGTCACCAGACTGCAATGACACTGAAGCGCCATTGAGTTTTGATCCATTAACAAAGGTCCCATACTTAGACGTATCTTTTACTATTAATACAGGGACTGAGAGAGATTGACTCTGAAAATAAATGTAAACAAATTGTTATAGTTTATCAGAATGTGTTAGTTTATAACCTCTATATAAGGTTAAAAAATTAAATTCCTGGTGACTGGCTTCAAAACATCCACAAACGCTGCAATATCTAAGTAACAGTAAATTGCTGTTTGCTAATACTCCTTGGTACATTTTTATTTTCCATGCTCTAAGGAAATACAGAATTAATGATGTGAAATGAAACAGAAACTAAGCCTGCAATAAGACAACTGACACTTTCCAGAACCAAGACCTAAAACTTGTCTGTGTAATGAAATTTAACTGCATAAATTTCCTGCTATGATTATTTCAATAAAAATTGCTAGTAAATCTTCATTCTGGGATAAAAGGGAGCTCGGACCACTAGAATTATGCCACTAGATTTCTCAACAAAGGCAAGCAAACCTAAGGAAAAACAACGAACTTCAAGATTAAAAAGAGGCAGTTCTACTCAGAGCATAAAATGCTGACGAGAGGAAAATGAGAGTATGTATGGTCATGGCAGGCTGAATTATCACACAGAGCATTGATAATGCAGTAAAATGCTGGCTACTTACAGAGGTTGTTTCAGGACGGCTTACTGTCAGAACTGCATGACTTCGACTGATGGACTGATCATCCTGAATTAAAATTGCACAGTTTTTGCGTCCAACAACATATTCTGTATCGCTTAAAAGCCGATATGGCTCTCCTGGAAATAAACAGGAAACAGAAAAATACCAGTTTGCAAAAAATGCCAAGACATACAAAGCACATAGGAGACATTCAGAAGTTTGTAATTAATCATTAATTATAAATTATACATTATACATTTAGATTCTAGATGAAATATCTTCCTTCCTCTCTCCCTTGATTTGTCCATTATAAAAGGACACATTTTATAATAAACAAAGCAGTTACAAAAGGGGCAACAACCTTTTTTCAAGAACAACATATTTTTACTAATACTTTGCCTTTTAACTTCTCTCTTGTATTACTTTTTGAAGATTAAGTGCTGCATATGGAAGAAAAAAGATTACAATTTAAGATACCTTTTCCAGACAACACCTTTTTAATGGTACATCATTTTTTGAGGGTATATAATATATTTACATGACTAATTAAGAGATTTAGAGAAAAATGTCCTTCTAACAAATCTAAGGATATCTGCAGTGTAAATCAAACTGATTCTCAGTAAGTTCAGCCTCTGACTGATGCTTTAGTACACCCTTGGGTACCTGTCACCTAGACCACAGGGTGGCTTCCCAGTGAATGGACTAACTCCATTCCAAAGGTGTGCTACTATTGGTAAACGGAGCCAGAAATGCTTCTTGATGGAAATGAGTAACCACAGATTAAATTCCAGTTTTCAACCCTGGGCAAATAACTTTCCAAATATGAATTGTGCAGAAACGATCATCCTGAATACAATGAAAATAGCACTGTTTTGGCTCTGGATCAAGATTTTCCAGGCAGTAAGAGATAACTCAGTTCATTTCAATAAGATTAGGCACTGCTGCCACCAGGAGATAAATCAAACATCCAAAATTCACTCCCAGTGAGCTAGGAAATAGCAAGCAGATCCAGCTGTGATAAAACTGTTCCTTTTACAATAAACATTTAAGAAGGAAAGTATATATCATATGTTATCTACTATCAAAGCTCATACGCACAAGGAAACATGAAGAACAGTACAGGAGCAATTTAGTTTCAAAACTCTACATCCAAGAAACTCCCTGAAGTTCAACACTTGGTCCTTGAAACATCAACACAATAGTTAAACATCGTTTCTGAAAGACACCTGAGATTGCTGCCTCAGAGCTCAACTCTTCAGGCATTTCAAAGCAGCACCTGAAGACACCCCATAAGGGTTCGAAAGGAAGCCCTGTAAGATTTAACAGGAGCTGCGGTCTGCAGTGCTCCAGGGCAAAGCGGAGGCTGAGCCGTGGACAAGCGCCCAGGGCAACGAGGTCATCATCGGCCCGAGGCGGCCCTACCCGAGGAACAGGGACAGGCGAGCCCGGCCGGAGCCAGCCCCGGCGGCAGCCGAGACAGCGGCACTCCCGGCACGCAAGGGCAGCGCCCGGGCCCGCGGCCCCGGCCTCACACCGCCCGGGGACCCGCGCAGGCGCCGGCCGGGCGGGGAAGGGGGCCCGCCGTGCTCGGGCCCAGCCCGCCGGAGCGGCGGCGACACCTGGCGCGCCCTCACCTTTTCCTGAGGCGGGCACCAGCTTCCACATCCTGGAGCTCGTCGGGGACGCGGGCCGAGGCCGCGACGTGGAACCAGAACGCGGGGCTCTGCCGCGACCCTGCGCGGGGCCGGGCCGGGGGCGGAGCGGGGCGGGGAGAGGGCGCCGCCTACCGGCGCCGTGGAACAGCGGCAGCCGCGGCCCCGCGCGCGTGCGCGGCCCCGCCGGGACCCTGGGCCGGGCCCGTCCCTTCCGCGCCGTGTCAGCGTGGGGCGGCACTGACGGCTCCAGCAGGGGCCCCGCGGGGGGACTGTGTCCCTCTGGCCGGCCCTTCTCAGTGCGCTCACACCCCTAACAACATGCACTGCACGCGGATCAGGAAACGTTCTAGACATTCATCTCGTAACTGAAGGCAAGTTTTGGATAAAAAAAATTTGCTTTTTACAGAAATTTAGGCCAGCATTACAGCCATATTTTATTCCTGACCTAGGACTATTTTTTTTCCCTTAGTAGCCTTTCTTTTGTGTCAAAAGTCTCTTGGACTATTTTTAAATCATCAGGTGCTACGCATTTCTTTCGACAAGGTAGTTTGAGTGGCAGAAACAGCATTGGCATGCAAGTTTACAACGAGGACTGAGGTTTCTGCTGAGCTCTGTTATGCCACTTGGCTAAATCCTTGAAAGTCTAAATTAAGCCTGCCAGCTCTTACATATTCATCACTTCCTAGGTATTTCTGTAAGAGCTGATTAAGACATCATTACCTTTGCAGAAGACTAGTGCTAGACAGACACTTTCAGATCCTGCTTTTCTAGGTGTTACATTTTTTTGATTACTTTTTCCCCTACAGATATTAGATTTAGTCTTATAATTTCTCATGTTACTGTGGAAGATTAAAAAATGCAAAAAAAAACCCAACCAAAAATCCCAACAGATACTTTCTGCTTTAAACCTCCTGGTAGGCTTTAAACCAGAGATTGGACGCTTCAGTTTTTCAGTTAAGCTGTTCTTAAACTCTTCCTAAACTTGTAAAATCGCCCAAAATGAAGTAGAATTTTAGAAAGTGGGGTAGTAGCCTATTAAGGCAATTTATCTTCCTTATAAAATGCTGGTAGTTCTTTCAAATATATTTTTAGATTTTTTGGTTGGTTAGGTGGGGGGTTTTTTGTTTTTAGTTCAGTGATTACGTATCTCTTGAGACTCAGTATGTTTTGAATTAACTATTTTTAATTAAATGTTACCATGTAAATCTTAGAATGTCAGAGTCTCTGACACCTATCAGATATTCCATATGCAGTTCTAATAATACTGTGGCAATCACTGCCTAGCGGTGTGGCATTTTTGCTTCAGTGGCTGCCAGATGGTATGCAACACTTACAAAGATGTTAGGTACTCTAGAACTTACTGCACCAACAGAGCATCAACATGTTTTTGTTTGTTTTTTTCTAAATGTTGAGCATTTAGAGAAAATGGCTGTTTGGCTATTTTTATACAGGGCAATGATGACTAAGCTGTAAGATTTGAATTCTGATGCTTCTGAACTCCCACAGCAGTGTGTATTCAGTTTGCCCTAAATTCAAAAATTGATAGTATAGACCCAGGGATAGTTTTTTTATCTTTCATGGCAAGTTTTGTAACTATACAGATTCATCAAGTGTTGTCCCTTCCCCTCAAAACCAGCAGTTACCGTGATACTTCCCCACCCCCTTGACCCTCTCCTTCCCTATGGGCAGATCCATCTCTGCAGGTTTCTGTGCCTTATTACCCAGGCTGTGCAAATTGGTAGGTATCACTCAGTCATTACCTTTCTGGTTGGCCAGTCTATGTGCTCAACATAGATAAATCAAACGTCTCGTTATCTCAACATAATCCCCTGTCACTGAATATGGCCTAATGTTCACAGACTGCTCAGGCCTTTTCTGCACCCCCTTGACAGTGCTGAATTTGATGAAATGAGGAATCTTGATCTTTCTGGTAAACTTTGTACTCACTGACAGTCAGCCAGTGTTGGTGTGTGGAGCCAGCACAAAGGCTCTGTGCTGCTGCCTGGGAGTGATCTGTGAAAGAATGCACATTCTCACCCCAAATCAGGCCCCATGTTACCCACCTCATTTGAAAACCCAATTAGCGGACAGCTGTGCCACCCCTTTTCTCGCATTCCTGAAATAAACAACTCTTCTCCCCCAAAAACGCACACCAAAAATTGGCCACCATGATAAGGGTAGAGGGCACAGAAATTCCTGAGTTTAGATCACAAGATAAAAAACCAAACCAGGCACCAAAAAAAAAAAACCAAAATAAAACAAGAACAAACAAACAAACAAAATAGTTATTTAGCATCCTTTAAGTAAAGTTGAGTAAATAATTTGCAATAATAAAATCCCAACTCAGTGAAGCAAATACCCCGAATCCTGACCCTCACAGCTGGTACCGGAGGTGCCAAGGCACAGGCAGGAAGGTGCCCCTGTGTTATCCAAAATAGGTTCTTTCTCCCAGTGTGCAAAAGGTCAAATCCTCACTGAGTCGAGGTATTTGATTGATTTACAGTTCTGTGCAGAAAGGGGTGCTGGGTGATAAAGCCACAAAGCCAGCGCAATGACTGCCCAAACTTTTCACTGTGTGTACATTTTGGCAAATAAAGGCATTAACGTTAATTATTCTCTTATTAAAGAGTATTCTACCTTCTATTGGTTAATGGTTCTGTTGCTTCTCAAGCTAACTAGTCTGCAGGCTCAGTCTTTCTCTTTTGATTCCGTGGGCGATCTTCCCCTCTCAGAATTAACTTTTACCCAGTTGGAGTAGATTTCAGCACAGTTGCTGAGTTCTCTTTCTTAGTTTTTTTCTTGTCTTTGGGTTCTGCCAAACGTCCGTCCCTGTGGCCCATAAATTCTGCATTCTTTGTATCCACGATCAGTGGCACAACCTTCTCCCCAAACGTTGTTAACCTCCTGAGTTGTCTGAGATCGATGAACCGCTAAACCCTTAACAAGGCAATTCTACCGACAAGTAATTTGCCTCTTTAACACCCGGGCGTCTCTTAGAGCTTGCTTATTAGCTGGTAACTGTTTCACGGACTAAATCTCCTTTCTTGCGGATCACGCTGGAAAGTGTACACAGATCAAACACCAAAGGACATCCTTCCTTAAGAAGATTTTTACATATTTCTCAGCACCCGGGCTGACGGCGGTCCCGCCGGCTCGGCGGCCTCAGCGCCTCAGGCGGGCGGGGCCCGCCCGGTGCCGCCCCCGCGGGGCAGGCGAGCGGCCCGGCGCGGCAAGATGGCGGCGGCGGCGGGGCTGGGGCGGCTCGTGGTGCGGGGCGCCGGTCTGTGCGGCACCGGCAGGGTAAGGCGGTCCCTGCGCCGCTGGGGCTCAGCGGGGGCGGCGGCGCCTCGGGGGTGCTTCGCCACCTCCTGCCCTGGTTTCCCGGGGCGCCCTTGTCCCGTTTGATGGCACGGCGGGCTCTGCCCGCAGCCGCGGGGAGAGCGCTCTTGCTGTGGTCGGAGCTGTGTCGAGGGGCGGCTCAGGCCGGAGCAGGGCTCCGGCCGCTGGGCTTGAGCAAACAGCCGGGAAGCCCCCCGGGAGTGGGGCCACCCCTCGGTTCTCCTCAGCTGCCGGCGCTGTCTCGGGGCCCCCGCAGGGGACGGTCCCGCTGCCCCCCGCGGGCAGTTCCCGAGTCTCCCGTTGCGGTGCGGGCTCTGGGGGCGTTGGCGTCGCCCTTTGCCCTCAATACCAGAGCTGTTTGGGTAACGTGATTTGAATGTTGCTGCCCAGGCAGTGGCGTGCCCATCTTACGACCGTGGTGACCTTATTGCAGCCTCAGGGGAGCCTACAAAAAATCTGGAGAAGGACTTTTTGAAAGGGCATGTAGTGACAGGACAAGAGGGAATGTAACTGAAAAAGTAGGTTTATATTGATATATAAAACTGTATTGAATATAAACAGGTTGCCTAGGGAAGTTGTCGATGCCCCATCCCAGGAAGTGCTCAAGGCCAGGTTGGATGGGGCTTTGAGCAGCCTGGTCTAGTGGAAGATGTCCCTGCCCATGGCAGGAGTTTTGGAACTAGATGATCTTTAAGGTCTTTTCCAATGCAAGCCATTCTGTGATTCTATGACTGGGGGCTGCTGGAGGCCCTTCCTGATGAGTTCTCCCTGGGCACAGTGCTTCTTACCAGTGACTGCTTATGTGTTTCTAAGACGGCTTTCTGCAGTAATTTCACAAGACTTTTCCACCTCCTGAGTGAAGTGGATTGCTTTTTGGCTTGTCTGTGGTTCTGTTGTTTGTTGGGTGTTTTGGACTTTTCACTTGTTTTGTTTTGGTTTCGTTAGAAGCAGTTTTCTGGCTTCTTCATATCTCTGTTTACACCTGAGGCATAATTTAACAACTCGACCTTAAACAGTAGTATGATTAAATAGAGTGGATCCTGTCATAGAAGCCCCCTTGTGCAAGCTAGTAATGAGACAATAGCTGTCTTATGAAAAGATTGCTGAATTATACCAACTTTTCTTCACTGGCTGCTGGATTACAGTACTTTATTAGTCTTGGTGCAGTCTTCTGCCAGCCTCTGCTATGGCCTGTTTCCTAATCTTGCACCTTGGAGCAGAAGGAAAGCTTCTTGCATGGCATGGTTTCTCTAGCGGTGAGCAAGACCAGTGGGCTGTGTCTGTTGTTAGCGGAGCTGCTGATCAGGGAGTCTCAGTCCTGCCTAGGGGTTATGTCCCTATCCTGAAGGAAGAGGGAGTCCAAGTGCTGTCTTGATTTGCAGTCTCTGCCTCCAGCCGAAGTTCTCCAGAGGGAACTTTTTTCCTGAAGAGGGATGAGTAGGGGACTAAGAAAGTCCCAAGAGAGACCCTTCATACTTCCTTTTCCTGGAGGCTTAGTAATATTGTGGTACTCTGTTACAGTATGCAAATTTTATTTTCACTATGGAATTAAAAAAAACATCAGCAGTACTTTACAAACTTTACAATTTTTTAGTAGTGGATCTGATCTGAAGAATTGTATTATTTCAGAAAAACGTGATGTTCTTCAGATCTTCCTTTTGGTCTACTTGTGTTCATTAGAACTACCTTTGGGTTTGGGTTTTTTTCCATTTTTTTTGTGACAAGCCTGTTGCACACAGCTGAAGAGTCCAAGTTCCAGAAAGAATCCCTAAACTACACACTTAATACAAATGCTGTAGGACTTGCTGCACTGCTTTACTTTTGTGATCATTTTAGCTTTAGTTCAAACTTTACTTTCTGAATTTTGTTCTACATAGCACCCACAACTCCTCTTGACTCTTAGTTTTTCACAGAATATTCTGAGTTGGGAGGGACCCACACAGGTCATCAAGTCCTACTCTTAAGTGAATGGCCTGTACTGGGATTGAACCTGCAGCCTTGGTGTTATTAGCATCATGCTTTAGGCTCTGTCACTGTACTTCCATGATTGTTCTCTCTGTTTTCACTTGTATTACTTATGCAGATGTATTGCCACACAGAAAGATTCACCTGCACGCTTTCTCAGGCCAGATTTAAGCCTTGTGAAACCCCCAGTGCATTCTAGCTTTGGCACGTACAGATTAATCGCCTACCACTAGAAATGTTATTTCTTAATTTTAGTGTTGAAAATGTTAGTAAACTGAACAATAAGTTGTAATATTTTTGCAGTTTTAAAACAACCTTTCTTCTTCGTGTCAGTCTGAACTGAATTGAACAATTGTATATTTTATTAACAATATCATACAAGAGTAACCATTCAGTTTTCTTTCCTGAAATTGTATTTCTCATTGCATTAGTGGGATGTTTTCTTACTGGTATAGCTTGCTAAATGTAATAATGAACTTTCTTCTCTTTTCACGTGTGTTTTTAAGCATGTTCCAAATGTGTCTTTTTACAGGGACCAATTCTTGAGAGGCTAATTTACTGTAAATGGTATTTCTGCTGGGACATTGTGTGATGCTGGTAACCTAACCTTGCTCAATTTTGTCTGGGAGATGACATTGGTTTCCTTAGCAGCTCCAGTACCAATTGGGAGAGGTCTTGTGGAGTTTGATTCTGTCTCGTTCTCCAGTAAAGAAGGTGGTTTTGTTGGCTGCCGTAGTCAAGGATCAAAAGCTTTTGAATTTGTAAATATGTACAGATGTAGCCTCAGAATCACATGGATTTGTTTATGCATAAAGTTCAGTGCAGATATGAATCTGAAGCCCAAATCCTACCGGGAGTCAATAATTAGTTGGTAATTGTTTTCCACGTGCTATAGACACAAAAATGCACAAAACAGCAAGAATCATGGTTAAAATATTTTTTCAGTAGTTGTTGCAATGGAATATCTAAAAATAGCTCAAATGCTTTCCTAGTCTAGTGTTAGCATGAAAGTGAAGGTCTGTGTATGTTGCTGTAATACAATCTGGTCATTCTTAAATTCAGTTTATAATTGAGGCAGTTATGTTTGTTACTTCCACTGGCATAAGAAAATCTGGTCTTGCATAACACTCCTGTATACAGAAAGGAGACAAAACTGACTTATCTCTTAATGTCTTTCAGTTTTTCAGCCGTGGGCCAAATGTGCTGCATCAAGACAACAGTGGACCACAAGCTGCATTCTTTTCACCTCTTCAAAAAGTGATGCTGCCACCAAATACTTTCCAAGGGAAAGTGGCCTTTATAACTGGTGGAGGTACTGGGCTTGGCAAAGGGATGACAACAGCTTTGTCCAGTTTAGGTGCCAAGTGTGTTATAGCAAGCCGGTAAATATTAATGAAGATGTTTTAGAGCTTTCATTTAGTACCAAATACTGAATAGATCTGTTTTCTTCTTCATAAACTGGAAAAAATTATTCTGTTTCTTCTACTTCAGTGCACTTTCAAATTACAGTGTCATATTCTAGATTCTAGAAACTTGTAGATCCATCTACAGATGTCTAATTGTGTAAAAAAACAGTAGAAATAAATAAACCAAATGCTTTTCCATGAAATGTGGCAGCAAAATAAACAACCCTGAATATTAGACATAAATTCAACTAAAGCCATAAGGAGAACAAAAAATTTTAGTGGGCATTATCAAACATTTTAATGTATTATTACAGGTGTTCTTGATACAGATTTGAATCACAATTAAGAGTTAAAGCCATTCCTCTTCTGACTTTAATGAGAACCCTGGTTTTCCCTTGATGAAGATGATCTCTCTTCTAGCTCTTTTAAGTATCACTGCAGTAAAGTCTAGAAAAACAATCTCATTTTTAATCAAAATAAACAAGCATTGTGGCATTCATCCAAACAGTGGTTTAATTAGTTTTAAATCTCAATATCTATCTCCTATTAATGTTAGTAGAGTAGTAGCTAAACTACGTGTGATGATTGTGCATTCTGAAAGAAAATACTTTTTCTAGCTTGTGACATGCGATTAGTTTTAGATAGTCTCTTACTGTAGTCACTTCTGAGTTGCTGTGAAGTAGCACTAATGAGAAATTACTTAGATTTAAAGTTTTCGTTCAGAAAATTATTGTCTAAACAGAGTCTTAATCTTAGAGCTTAGTTTTTGTGAAAATCAGTAACATGCATGTTGCACAAACACTTTTTTAAAGTAATAGCTCATACTTGCTCAGAAAACCGTGAGAGTTTATTAATCTGAATGCTAATTGAATTTAACTGAAATAAGGGATGTTGTCTACTTATTTCTAGGAAGCTTGATGTTTTGAAAGGAACAGCAGAAGAAATTTCTTCTAAAACAGGGAATAAGGTAAATTTTTAAGGCATTGTGAATATGTTACTTACTATACTCTATAGAATTTGTTTGCATTTGTCTGCTGCTGTGGACTTGTTTAGCTTATGAGTGACATAGTTTTCAAGACTAACAACTGTCTTTCTATTATTATGCAGGTTCATGCCATCCAGTGTGATGTGAGAGATCCAGTTTCAGTTAAGAATGCTGTTGCTGAAGCAATCCAAGTGGCAGGACATCCTGATGTAAGTGTTCTAGAGAAAGAACTTCATTCTTCATTACTGAAAATACTCTGCATAGTAGGTATGAAGAAAATTACTGTGCTAGAAAGTTAATGGAATCTAAAGAGACACTAGACTGAACAGTGGCAGTACTTCAAGGTAAAGCAAACATTCGTAGTTAGACTGGTTACTCTATTCCTGTGGTTCTTAAAATACTTACAGACCAGGTAGACAAAACATTGTTGTCTTTACTCTGAGGACCAGTGTTTTCTTTGAAACAATAGGACAATTCTGATGGAATTCTTTGAATTAAATGCTCCGGAAAAGGTGACTTACCTGTGTTTACTGAATTGCACCTGTTGCTTATTAATAGAATGTTTCACAAATTAGAAATGGAAGTTTTCATAAACATCTTCTTTGATCCTTACTTAGTCTTATTAATATACACAAAGGAACTTCAAACTTGAAGATTAATTTCTCATAAAATCAAGAAAAACGTCTTCAGCCGAGCTAAGCATCTATTTTTTAATAGTTTTGCACAAAACACAGGGCTCTTTACATCAGACTCTGAGAAGGGTGGTCTGCTGGAGTCCAAAGGATGATAGGCACCAAATTTTGATTTGGTTGTGAAATTACAACTTTGATCATACTAGCTGATAGAAAGTATGATGAAGCTGTTAATGTTGTTGCCAAGGGTAGTCGGATTTGAAACTGTTTACTGTAGATTTAGAATTGTTGTATGTGTGTTGTAGACAATTTGCAGTCACCAAGAGCTTCCTATAGATGTGATAGAGAAACTACTGAATTCTAAATATATTAAGAAGTGGAGAAATCATTTCTTGCAGCTGTTTGCTACAATAGTGCTAGAAATAAGGCAGCTCACTGTCCTGTTTTGTAGACAAGATACTCTGGAGTTTTTTTGACTACTGCTAAACACCATTTTTGGCCAAAACACATTATGATCTCCAGATTTTAAGTGTGTCCAGAGAGGGAGGAGACTTCTTCATGTATATTACGTTTTTAGTACACCAGTAGCTTTCTGAATAAATACTTCCCATAACTTGTTCTTTACAAACATTTACTTTCTCTTTAATTTCACATAGTCTGTATGTTTAAGGTAGACTGCGGAGTAAATTGAATATTCAGTTCTTTTTGTCCAGGTTTTCTTTTAGTGACAGGCATGAGATGTAAATTTATGAATACTGCAAGCCTGGGTATCGCTCTCTACTACTGTGCATGTGAGGTGAGATCTCAAAAATAGAAGTTAATGGCAGTATGATAGTCCTTCTAGCTTTTCTTTGTTCATTCTGTCCCTAAGACCATTACTCCCAATTAGAAAGCAATCGGTTTTTTTTAATGGATTGTTTATCAGTCCTGTATATCTCAAAGATTGTATTGCGCTGTCCTTAGTTCGCTAGTTTAATTTTTGTGTCCTTGCTGTCTTTATTCAGTGATTCAAGTAACTACCTCAGTATCTTGAGGTGTTTGGATTTTTTTTTCTTCATAACTGCAGGGAGGCTTTTAATTGTATTTGCTGTCCATATGTATAATTTATGACTGTTGTATATTATTAGTTTTATATTCATGTAATATGTGCTGTGCTCTGCTTTGATACTGAAAATTCTGATGTCTTGATTTAGCCTGGAAGTTCCTCAGGATTTTGTTTTACATGCAAACCTTCACGAATCGAGGTGCCATTCCTTAACTAATACACCATTTTATTGCTTCAGCACATTATATTACTAAATATACAAGATGCAGCCACATAGCAGTTTTTGAACCAAAACCTAATGTGATGCTTAGTCCCCTTAAGAAAACATTGTCTACTTTACTGGCATGAAGGGCTGAGCAGATGATAAAGTGAAAGTATCCTCAGCCTAGTTATTGTTTATAGAAAGGCAGGGAGGGATGTACATCTGTTCAGTGCAAGTTTTGTATCAGTTTCTTGCAGCACACTGTAGCAGAATCTCTTTGTCATGACTGGTTTGACTTCTTGTTATGCAACAGTCAGCCAATCAAGACTTTAGTTACCAAGTTGCCTGAGCTTCTTTTGCTTTTATTTCCATGCATCCATTATATTAAATATATCTGATGTTGGAACTTGGTGGTGAGAAACTTTTCTGTTAGGATGCACTTGCGATACTGTGGAAAACAGCAGTTTAAGTCACCCTCTACATTTACTGTTCCTCAGTACTAAACTAGTAATTATGTAGTTTGGAGATACAGCTCAGTTTCTCTTACTGATACATATCTGTGCTGCAGATGTTAAAATTTCTGATGGATTATTTTCTCTCTCCCCCACCCCCTGTACCTCATTTGATGAGGATATTTTTGCGTTCATACCTGGAAACACTAAGAATTTCCTTGTAAATTCTTTGGTTTTGTCTCAGGAAGAGTTCTTTTTAGTTAACTCTCAAATTTTCGTTTTTTCAGGTTGTGATAAACAACGCAGCTGGAAACTTTATTTCCCCTTCTGAACGACTTTCTGCTAATGCATGGAGAACAATAACTGATATTGTGCTTAATGGTACTGCCTTTGTAACTCTGGAAATCGGAAAGGAGCTCATTAAAGCACAAAAAGGTATCTTAAGATAAGCATTGTGACATGTTATTACTTGCTTACCTTGCCTTACTATTATTATAGCAGTTGGAAAAGAAATGCAATTTTTAACATTCTTCTAGAAAGGAACTTCACTTTTAGTGAAACCTGTACGTAGGTATCACACAGTAGATCTGGCTAACAATTATTTCATTGTAGCATCAGGCCTTACAACTGGATCCAGAGGCCTTGAGGTTGAATATAAGAATGTGATTGCAGAGTTCTAGTTGTAAAACGCTTTTAAACCTAAAAAAAATAAGGCTTTGTGTAAAGCAAATGCTGTTATTCCTTTTAAGTCTATCTATGTTGGTTTCATTGAGCAACTGAACACGGAATATTTATTTAAATGAACAGCAAGTCAGGTTATCCCCTTGAAATTTCCTCCTACACGTAAATAAGAAAATTTACAGCTGTGCTAATTTGACTAATACTGGTAGAGAATATTACCTTCAAGATAATTTAAAAAATAATTTCAAAATTGAAATCAGTGTTAGATTTTATTTTCCCAGGTTATTTACTATTTAGCCAAAGATTTGTTTAATCAGATTATTGTCTTTAAGGGAAAGATAATGTATGCCCTTCAATGGTATATCATTGATTATATACGAAGAACTGCTTTCATTTTTATCTTCTAGTTACAAATTGAAAAACAATGAGTTTATTTTTTGATCAGAATTATGTAATTTCAATTTAAAAGCAGTAGCTATATTATGGTTTTCCATGTGCTCTCACTTCTTAACCTTGTTTTCTAAGTACAGCAGTGTACTTAGTGTTGCAGTAATATTTTTGTATTTGCACATTATTTCTTTAACCTCTGCATTAGTTGAATTTCTTCAAAGCTTCTCTCCAAAAAGTACTCATTGAGTTTATACTATTTAATTATAACAATATAAAATTAATGTTATTTTGGTGTATCTGTAACAGTTTTTTAATATATAGATATGTCCCTCCTATATTTTAGCAGCACGTGAAAAAATCATTCCACCATTCCAGTGCTGGTATTCCCACATTAAAAGTCCATCCCCACTTCTGACTTGCTGTATAATTATAGCAGACCATTGTAATAGTTGCCTTATGGCTTTCCAGGTTCATGCAGTGTCCCTGTATACTAGTGTGAAATATTCCTTCAAACATGCTTTTGTCTTTGCTGTTGTTGAATGAAAAACTACTTTCCTTGCTTCCATCCTCAAGTTTGGTAAAATTCAGAAATTCACTGTCATGTCATCTCTCTTCTTTTCGCTTCTAAGTTATAAAACATGTGAATTTCTTTTGCTATTACTTGCATGCCTTCTTTCTAGGGGATTCCATCTGTAAGTAAGACTTTTTATTTAAGGCTTTCTTCAAGACATATTTTTGCACATAAATGAAGTGTACCTCTTTGTCTTCTCATTCTCCACCTTCATTTTCTTCTAACTCGATTGCTTTTTAAATTTTGAGCAGCAACCTTAGTTTCTGATGTGATGGTGATGCTGAGTGATGCAAATATTTTAGAGCAGTCTGTGAGGACACTATGAATCAAACAGTGTCTAAAACATTGGCGCATCCTTCAGGTCTGCAGTGTGACCTACATTAAATCTAATGTAGTAAATATTAAAACTTTTCTGCTTTTAGTCTCCCAAGTTTTTGCTGGTGTTTAGAAGAAATTTTTATTCTTCTAGTGTGTTACTTATTTTTACAAAATAGGAGAAGTTACTTGCTCAGTTATTGTCCATTTTATGAATATAGGCTTTACAAATAAAAGCTGTGTATGAACTGAAGTGTGCTTTAAACTTCAGAGCTGTAAATTTATTAGGTATTCTTGCTTCTGTATTAGATTCACCTAGCACACCTCTACTTAACCTTTTAAAAAAAATGGTTTAATTCTGTGAAATGTATCATTAACAATCATGTCTAGATAGCTTCAGAGTTGTTCTGTGTTTTTTTCTTGTGTTGATTTTTCTTTTGAAAGTCTCTCAGTGTGGATTACATTTTTATAAGCCAGGTACATGGTTTCTGGATATCTGCTGGCATTTCAATTAGTCGTTTATGGTTCTTTTTACTTTCTTCTGTGTAACACTATAATTTTTTACCTGAGTCTCTACTTCACATACAGTCTACCAGTGATGTATATTGTTTTAGAAATATCCCCTGGGTAGCTATTCTAATTAAATTATTTTTAAAATACAGAAAGTAGAACAGTTATTTTAGTTACTGTGGCGTAAGTAGTGAATTGTCATCCCTTGTCCTCCATTTCCTGTTACAGAAAGCTCATGCTAGACATTGACCAGACAGTTAGAATTTGCAGGATTCTATAAAAGAAACATTAAATAAACAGTTGCAGTTTGTATTATTTTCCAGAATGTTTTTTGCTTCATCTGTTACAAAATACAGCATATAAAAGAAAGTAGTCTTTTTATAACAGAGTTTGTTGTGATAATAATGGAGAAAGTTATGCAGGTTAACTTCGTAATAGGCTCTTTGCAGAAAAAGCTTCTCAAATTGTCTTTAAAAATTACTTTGTTTTCTGCATAAACTTTTACTCAAGGTCTCAACTGTGTCATTTTAAGATTATGCCAAACCTAATCATTAATGCTGATTTCTGCCCCTGCCCCACTCAGGAATTGATGAAATTAGGGCAAAATACCTGGTTACTTACAACTAGAACTAGTGCAGCTTCTGAAAAAACCAATGTAAGATCTTAGGCCTTCACTCCAGTCAGACTGATTTGTGCATTAAATTCATTATCAGTAGAAGTGTGAGTAAACAACTCTTAAAAGTGTAAAAAGAGGGAACTGAAATAAAAAGGTTTGAGAACAAAGCTTCCTGGACTGTGTTTCTAAAATGCCTTATCACAACTCAGAGTGAAATGTCATCCCCAACATTTGAACTGCTAACTTCTGTACCACTAGATGTTACTTTTACCTTACTTCAGAGTTTGATCTTCATGTATTTTTTGTTTGGTTGGTGTGGGATTTTTTTCAAATGTGTTTCCAACTTCTAGGAGCAGCATTCTTAGCCATTACAACAATTTATGCAGAGAGTGGTTCAGGATTTGTGTTGCCAAGTGCCTCTGCCAAAGCTGGTGTGGAAGCAATGAGCAAGTAAGTAATATAGCAAAATGTGTGTTCTGGTTTTCACATGCTCGAGGTAGAGTAATTGGTGCGTAAAAATGGACCTAGTTGGTATAATCCTCCTATTTCATTGTACCATAAAAGATCCTTTCAGGCTCCAGTCTTATCTTAGCCATATCTTAGTATGCTGATAGCTTCTTACAGGAAACAGTATTAACTGTTATTGTTGTAATAGTTTCTGTCACAGGGCAAAGATACAGACAAGAAGGACTACTGCTTTTAGCAACAGCAAGTTCCAAAGTTTCAGTTTTAAAGAGTTTTGATATTCAGATTCTCTTGCATTCTTATAGGTGAACCAGCACTTTAGGACAGTTATTAGGGGAACTGTTCAAGTTCCATAGTACCTTGCATCACGTTCTTTTGTCTCAGGAAAAGATGTGCTTGCGTTTGGGTACACTATATACTGTGGCTTCACCTCTGTTTAGTTTGATTAAGAAATATGTTTCCTATTGCTATTTTAAATTAAGGTCTGGAGTTATACTTAATTCACAACAGTACTGTGTAAGGTATTCAGCAAACAAAAGGATTTCTCTCATTATTAACTTCAGGCTAGTCCGTAGCGCATACAACCTCCTCTATACTTCAGCAGAAGGAATTGAATAGTTTGGCAGCTTTCTGCTAGAAAAGTTACTGCTAGAATTCTTTATCCAGAGAAAAATGAAGGACTGAATAGTGGTCTTGATTTCTGTTCTATAGAGCTGTAACTGAAATGTGTACTTTTCAGAGACTTTATGACTCAGCTAGTTAATTCACCATAGTGAACCATCTATCCAAAATACTTGTTATGCAGACAAAACGTCATAAAGCAAAATTATTCTGGTGGTCCCATTTTTGAATGCATCCTCTTTTTTGTGTTATTTCAAAACATGCTATGTTAAAAATATTAGAAAAGTATACTTGTGGGATAGTCTGAATTGCCAGAGAAAGATGGTGGCCTAACAGTTGTTTGTCAAGGAATTTAGATGTTGAAATCATATGTTTGCAGGGGAGGAAGACTTGCTCCTTAATGCTGCTTTATCTATGATGCATCTATTAAATCAGTATTCCAATGTGATTTTTTTTTTTCCTTCTCTGAAATGTTTTTGTTAAGATCAAGAAAAAACCCTTTAAGTAGAAATGCTTGTTTCAGGACAGTTTTTCTGTGTTTTTTCTGAATAGGATTGTTAAAATATTGTGTTTAAAATACTGATGCATTCTGTTAATGAATTTTTAGGTCTCTTGCTGCTGAATGGGGTAAATATGGCATGAGATTCAATGTGATTCAACCAGGTCCAATAAAAACAAAGGTACATAGCATGAAGTAAAACACAGCCTTGAATATCCTTTGTAGTACAGACTTAACTTTAACATAGTCTAATATTTTCTGTAGCTGTTAAATTCAAGTATGATTTCCTTAGTAGTCAAGACTGTGCTGGAATACTGAACACAGTTCTCACTCAGATTTTTTTGTAAAATAGGATTTCTTGAGGTTCAGAAACGTGCCACTGCCCTTTGTACTACAGCTGATATAAACTGAACCTTTTTTAGTGTTTCAAAGAATTTGTGTATCAAAATACTTAATGCTGATTCTTATCAACTGTTCGTACCTAGTTTGTCAAGTGAAGTGAATTTGGACATGTGGTGGAGTAAAGTGCCTGTTTCTGCCTGAACTCCTAAGTATTAGACAAAATCTCAATTCCAAAATCTCAGAATCTCTTTTAGGTATATGAGAACAGAATCTCACTAGTTTTTTTGAAAATCTCAAAACTAGAAAAACTAAGTCGGCAAGGAAACGAGAACCTTTGCTGTGAGTGGAAAGGAGGAGGACTGGAGGGTTTGAAGGAAGTAATCCAGACCAGCTGGAACAGGAAGAATAAAGAAAGCAGTCCTGCAGGAGGAAAGAGGAGGATCCATTTCCCATTGAATCAAATTATTACAGTTATGAGCAGTAACAGCTAATATGATGGTATTTCTACTACTTGTAAAATGTTTCAGTTGGTTTTACTGTTGTTTTGGGGGTAGGGGTGCAGAGTTGCTTTTCTTTTTCTTTTTTTTTTCCCTGTTCTCCTCTTGTCAGTTTTAGATGTGCTGTACAACTTTGTTAAAACTCGTTAGACTGTAAAAAAAAAAAAAAACAACAAACAAGTGGCAGAATCAGCAGGATTATAGGAATGTTGAAATAGCATTACAAGATCAGACCAAAAGTCCTTCAGGTCTTGTATGTTGTGGATTTTTAGGCAAGAGTAGAAGAAGAACATTTAATGACATTTCTTTTTGTCATCAGCTTCTAGCATTCTGGAGAGTTTGATACAGTTGGTATCTCCTCATATTGCAATTATCTTGGTAGATTTTATTCTTCCATTACTTGTCCTGTTCCTTTTTGAATCCATATAAATGTTTGGCATCCACTATATCATATCATGAGATCTCTTCAATTTATAAATTCTGACAATTTTTGGCAAGTTAAGTGCTTTAAATGTCAATATTACTACCTGTTAATGTTTCTCATTTAAATGAGTAGTGTATAACACACTTGAGATACTGTGTGTTCTGAATAAAGTACTGTATTTGTTGTACTGGTTCCAAGCTCAAATTTCCCGGAAAGCATAAAAAGGCTTTACTTAAGACAGTGTGTTGCAAAATCAAGGTTTTCTGCCTTAGAGGCTGTATCCGTTTATTTAAAAAATATTCTTGTAAGTCATGATGGGAAAAGGAAAAGGCATACAAGCTCAATAGCCTTATGTTTATAAACTAGTTTTTAAAAACATGGCAACAGAGAACTTAAATGGCATATTTACATAAATTACAGTGTGCTTTAACTTATAACTTCAGTAGCTTAACATAAATATTACTGTAACATTTTTCATATAACATTAGGAAGGTTTTCCTTGTGGAGGAGCCAGGAAGAACAAAGAAAACCTTTCTATTTTGCTTGCCATTTTAAGCTATTTGAATACTAAAACTTCCAGTGGCTTACTTTATTTCTAGCAGTTGCTGCAATTTGATTTTTTTTTCCTTTTCCGTTTTATTTTCTCTCTCATATATAATTTATTTCTGGCCACTTTCCTGCTATTTTCTCCCCTGGTTCCTCTCCTCTGTCCATGCAGCAATTTTGAGTCTTGCTTATTTCTTCAAATGTTACCAAGGGTGTTTGAGAAATAAGGATCATTAATCCCATATGTGTTTCTCAGATAGATGATGGGTTATTATCCCAAAAGTGTCAAATTCCAGCTTGTCATCCTCAGTAGATGCATATCAGTGCAACAGGGATAAATTGTTTTCTCTTTCCTACTCCCTACTTATTCATGCTACTGACAAAGAGGGTGTAGATGGCTTACAAATGTTAACTTCCATATTGTGTCTGCGGAGTCAAATCCCCATTGAATTTTGTTTTCTGATGTAGTTACAACTTCTTTTTCTTCTGTTTCTCTTAATTCTTAGGGTGCTTTTAGCCGCCTTGACCCAACAGGTGCATTTGAGAAGATGATGATCGAGAGGATTCCCTGTGGTCGTCTGGGAACTGTAGAGGAAATTGCAAATCTTGCTGCCTATTTGTGCAGCGACTATGGGAGCTGGGTTAACGGAGCAGTGAGTTTTGGTTGATCTCATTTATGCAATTAACCCGATGATGGTGTGAGTTTTGCTGATATTTTTTTAAAGCACTGGTATCAAAAATGAAGCAAAACGTCTTGCTTTGAAATCCTTTACAGGTATTGTTCACCCTTTAATTGTAGTGCATGGTAGTTAGTACTTTTTAAAAGAACTTTTAACAGCAATTGAATTGCAGTATTTTGAGCATGGGGTTTTCTCAACCAAATCAATTAAATTACTTTCACAGTTCATAACAGGGGAAGACTACAGAAACCCCATTATCACTAAATGCACTGTTTATGTTTTTCCTAGGTTATTAGAATGGATGGTGGAGAATATGTTTCTATGGCAGGAGAATTCAATGATTTGAAAAGGGTATTGATTTCCTTTCTTGCTATTTTACATTCAAACATTCAGATGCGTAATTATTATATGGAATTCCAATAAAATGCTCTTTTTCTTTTATTAGGTTACCAAAGAGCAGTGGGATGTGATGGAAGCAATGATTAGAAAAACAAAAGGCTCTTGAAGTATGTAACTGTATGGTGGAGATTCTTGGAAATGAACCACCGCTTTTTCATTAATGTTTATGAATAGCAATTTGAGAAATAGCCTTAAAAATCTTTTGTATGCTAATTTTAATAAAATATTTTGAAATTGTTGTATTTTGAATATGGCTTGTATATTTTTCCCATCTAAAATGTAATCAGTTGCCAGTAGTGAACTACAGTTGGTACCTGAAATTTTACTGTTCTTTAGATTGTCTTACATAGCCGTGGTTTACAGTTAGCGTTTTTTTTAATCTTTCAGAGGATTTTTTCCTCAGATATATGCAAGTGTCTCTTAATATTGTAATTTTACTAGCATTTCAGCACTATCGTAACAGAATGTGATTATTAATCTGAAGAAGAAAACCCCCAAAAATTGAGTCCTAATCTTCACACTTCAGTAAAAAGTCCTAAACTTATGAGTAAAGTTTCAGGTTATTAGCAGGACTAAATACACTGAGATGGGATGTAACTCCTGTGGTTCCTTACAAAATCTTGAAATGTCTAACTGTCTTGGTCTCATCTTTTGTGACATTTTCAGTCTGTTAATTAGCTTATGCTGAACTTTAAAAATGGCATTTAAGGACCTGAAATGCCTTTCTTGGGAGCTCGTTCTTTGTCATGATTAACAGTGTTCTTGAAAATGAGAAACTAAAAATCATTTGCTATTAACATATGTGTGACTAGTGTAGTCTCTCCATAAAAGTGGTTTAGGTAAGGCTGGTAATGGACATTGGTAAATTGGGACTGAAAAAGTGTTGCCACCTCATTTGTTGAGATTTAGAAAAAATCCCTAGGTTTCATTTGCATTCACAGGCTGGTACTAAAGAAACTTTAAGATGTCATTACTTCTGAATCTAGTCAGTTTGTCCATCCCAAATAAGCAGGTGATAAAAAAATTGCTGTCCCTTTTTTAGCATTACTGCATTTTCCAAATTAGGAAGTTGCCAGTTGTTTTCCCTCCTGCTTCAGACAGTGGTTGGAATTCTTCAAAGAAATTACCAGGCTCTGGCCTTTACAGCCTGAAATCAAAGCCTTTTTTTGTTTTAGTTTTTGGTGTTTAACCAGAGCATCCAGCCTGTCTACACACACAAGTGTGGACTTAGATTTGCATTCTTTAGAGTTTGACACAGTGATTTAAGAGACCAGACCATAGAAGCAACTCAAGGATGTCTTCCTCCAGGTGCTGGCGGTGGTCATGTATTTTTAACTCACAATCCAGGACACACTTACATATACCAACATCTGACTTTGAAGTCACTTGATTGCCTTATTACAAATATGAAGCAAGGTAGTATGTGTTCTGCCTAAACTATGGACTACACTAGTGCAGGCTTCAATGTGGCAGCTTTCTCCCATGAGTAATGGTTCTGTGGGGGATTGAATAGCATGTCTGGCAGTGATAATAAAGCAAATGTGTTTATCATAGCAGTCTTCAAGGTGTCTATTGAGCATAATGCAAAGGTTTTTTATAGTATCTTGGGTTTGGTAGGCCTACTGTCAAGATTGAATTCTGAGAGGATATACATGTCTTTTCCCAAAAAAAGTGATTTAATTCAAAAGTTAGGCCCATATCTGCTGGATTTTGCTCATCATGCTTTGTGTATATTTATATTTTCTCTTTGTATGGGACACAGTTGCACATAAGACTTTGACACTTGAAAAACAAGTGTTTCAGAAAAAACAATTCAAATACATGTTTGTGAGCTGTGGTAACATCAATTATTTCTCTGCAGTATTTAGTAGTTTATCCTCTGGAGTTGGGCTGTGCATGGTCCAACCTTTGTTTAGAAAACAAACTTGGCAGAGCTTCTTTCAGAGATGTCTTGTCCACAGCAAATGGCAGTGAAGGTACTTACAGAATGTCAAGTGCTTTTGCAGTTTAAAATGAATATTGCTTTTTGATCTAAAAATTAAAAAATGAAAACATCTTTTTCATTCATTGTTTTACTCATCAGAAAGATTCAGGACAGCTTTGTGTCTAGGAGAAACTCACTTTAATTCATAGTGAACTTTTAAGGGAGTGAAGCTCCTCAGTTAACTGTCAGAGTTACTGCAACATATCCTTCAAGGGTGGCAGATTTTGCTTTATCTGGTAAGGTTAAAATATTGAAGAAGGCCTCTTAAAGCTCGTCTTGTAAATAAATACCGGGGATTTATTCAATAACAGAACATATGTCATTTGCAGAAATGGGTATTTCTTCTGAAGTATCATCATCTACCTGTTCACTGTTCATAGCTAAATGAATTATTAATTGCGATGTGACAACAAAACATTTTTAAAGCATGTGTTATTCAGTGATGGAACCATTTTAAATTTTAATGAGCATCTATAATACGAATAGACTTCCTTTTATCCTGCCTATACCAGTGACATCGATTTCAAACTGCACAAGTTAGTTGCTTTTAGTTTCTGAACATACTGTCTTGACAAGATGTATACAATGCGTTGATGCTGATTTTAGAATTTGCATATAATGTTTTAAGAGTTATATGTTACTGGATACTTTACAAAATATTTACTAATATATAGACTTAGTTAAGTGAAAAAACATAACTCTGATCTTGTCATCCACTTCTGCAGGAGAATGGAATAGTCTGACAGGGTTGCATTTCTTTCATTAAGAGTTGGTAGGGACAGGAAAGAAACATTACTATGATGACATGAATCTTAAACATCTCTTAAACTTCTCAAGTTTTTGTTTGGCCTAAATACAATTTAATGTATAAATAAAGGAGCAACATATGACATCTGAGCTCAGGAAAAGAACAAGAGCAAATACCTTTATAGCAACTGGTTTGGCTTGAAAATTCCATAAGAATCTGTTCCTAATGCTAATGAATATTAGACTGTCCTGAAAAAGGCATAAAATATCCCAGAAACTCAAGAGGTGCTCAATCTATAAGCATGCTCCACAGCTGGGTGTCACACACAGGCTGACATAAGGCACAGTCATCACAGCTGCTTTATTCCAAATTGTCATGGGTTTGCAAAAGTCCTCCTCCTTGGGGATTGGAAATAGTTTGTCTGGATGAATTTCCGGACAAAGGCCAGTCAGGAGTTTAGGTGATGCCTTTGCCAATTAATGGCCAGTCTTCGCGAACGAAGATCCGGGGAAGGTCTTTACGCCTTCCAGCCTGCGCATTGGATTTTTTAGGTG
>JAWMRA010000078.1:125811266-125893786 GCA_035584735.1 Pseudotriccus pelzelni
GGGAGACCTTACAGGACCTGGGTAACCCCAGCCTTATCCCAGGAGGGAGGTAGGCCCAGCCCTGAGGTCGACATAGAGGAGAAAAAAGGACAGAAAGCGAAACCATTCCAACTGCAATGAATCAGGAGTTGTCGTTCCCAGAGATAACAGAGAAGAACTTGCAAAGTGCTGCAGAGCTGCTCAGAAGACTTGAAGCTTTAAAAGTGAATAATACCACCTCCTCCTCCTGGACTGATACAAAGCGGGGAGGGATGTTTCTGTAAATACATAGTGCTTTTGTTTAATTAGAATTGTTATAGATGTAGTTGCTTAGTTTTTGCTAGTAATAAATCCTGATTCTATTTTCTCCCCAATCAGATCTCTTTGTCTGCATAAACCTTCTCTCAGAGCAATTGGGGGGGGTGGGGGGGTGGTAAAAATTGTCCCTAGGCAAACCCATGACACAAATGTAGCAAAGCTGGCAGGAGATAGTGTCCACATTAAATATGCTGGTTTAGGCTGCCATATTTGCCCTGATATTGTTACATTCCTCACCCTGAGATTGCCAGTGAGCTACAATGTAAAGGGAAATCTGAAAAAAAGTATTTATTTGTGGCATAATCGTTTTATGGAGATGAGGCTGGAGGAACAGGAAGGTGGAGGAATACATTGGAAAAGGTGATGGTATACACTGGAGATTGCAACAGGACTCAGTAGGGTTGCAGAAGCAGTTTAATTTTCATGAAGCGTAAGGAAAACCTTCCTGGAATCCAAGTACCTTTTTAAAAAATGCATTTGCGTGAGCCATCAGTCAAATGTGTTACCACTTCCATGAATTAAGTTTGGAGACACCCACAAAGGGGATTCATGGTCTGTTTTCAACTGAAAAGTATATGTTGTCTGCTTTATTAATCTTGAATTTACCCTTTTTATTTCTGCTGATGGTTTACTGTCTTTGAACCTGTCTGTTAGAATTTCTTAGATTAATTAAATGCTCTAAGGGCAGTATTGTGCTATAGTAGAGGATTATAAACAGGTTATAAGAATCATTTAAGGTTGCAAAGGAAAGAGAGCAATTGTATTACCTCTTCAGTGTGATACTAGAACTGCTGTCAGTCTTTGGTTCTTCTGTTTCTGGCAATTCCCTCCTCTTGAATATTTCAGTTACTGTTGAGACTATTGCTAACGGTTTCCAATTCAAGAGTTTGCTTTATAAGCAGAAGATGACACTATTTGAGGGGTGTTCCTACCTGTCCATACTGGCTTCCATGTTCATTGTCACATGAACTGCTCATTTAAATTTACTTTTTTTCACATATTGGTAACACGTAAGTAAAGACACTGAATTGTAAGGAAGTTTGTGCCTTTCCTGAGTTGGTGGAGTGTCTTGTGTTGTAACTGCTAAGCATGTAATCCCACTTCAACCAGGGTAACCCCACAGTCTTTTCTGTGATCATTTAATATGCTGCAAAATAAAATAGTTTTGGGGATTTCAGTACACTGGTCTGCTTGTAAGCAGTGCAGAACAACTTCAGTTGATTTCAGAGGGATTTGGAGGCACTCAGCATTTCAGGAAATTGAGCCAGGTATATTTGGGTGCCTGAATAGGGATTCTGTGCTTCCTCATAGACACTGCAAGTCGGTGTGGATTTCAGTTTGCCTCCACAACCACGGATTATAACCAATATTATGATGAGGGCTTAGTATAAATCAGGAAAAGCAAACCTTGTGTAATGAAACAAAGACTTAATCCAAGTTTAAGTGGAGTTCAGCAGTAGTGTGTATGTATCTTGTTCATTGGCGAGGTTCATTTTGCATAAGAGCACTGCTGACTGTCAGCATCCTGATCTGTATTTGACATTTGCCCATGGAATGTGCTGTTCTGAAATTCTGTAAGTTTGTGTGGGTAATCTTTTTTAAGCTGCATAATTAAGTTGTAAACAGGGAAGATTAGATCGGTGCTGTGTACTGTGCATGAACTGTTGAGGGTAGAACAGTGCAGCAGTGAACGAACAAAAGCCAGATTACTTCAAGGCCTATGTTCAGTCCCAGTTAAGTCATTGGTGAAAATTCATGTGATATTCTCCATCCTGGTCAGCTGAGCAGAGTTAGTGACCCCCCTGAGGTGGGCTGATGGACAGTGATGTGGGCACAGCTAGAAGAAGGCACTCACTTCGCCTGACCTGATACTGTTAAGGTTTACTTCTGTCAGCAAACACTGCATTTATAATGGCAAAGGTTTATGAAGGGCCTCATAGTTACTGTTCTTGTTTTTTTTCTTTCAGTATTAGTGAAAGTTTGCTGGATTGTGCTTTAATTGAAAATCACCTTCTTTGATTTGAATACCAGCACTGTGTTAAATTTTAATTTGTACACATTTAAACTAGAATGGACTAAAATTTTTTACAGCATACATGTAATTTGTAGGACAGAGTATTTGTTAGCTTAAATGTTTTTTTGAATGTTTAATAAAATATGTATTTTTAGACAACAAAATGGTTAATAGCTTCAATAAAGTGGAACCCAGGTAGCTCTGTGTTAGTCAGTTTCTCTGTTTAGCTGGAATGTGGAATAATTCCACTACATCTTTGTGCATGCTACAATTTTACTTTTCTTTGGTCACCAGATATCTACCAGAAGAAAAAAGCTTGCAATCTTCCCTTTCATCACCTTTCTTTTTATTCTAAGCCTCATTCTGCCCCAGCCATGACATTTTATAAGCTCTACCCAGGAGTGGTTTAGAGAATTTAAAACCTGGAGGTTTTGCAGCAGTTTTGACTTAGCCATACTTGTCAGGCTTTACTTTGCACTGACACAGTAGGCACCTTTGCTAGAACTGGGGTTTTTAATTGTTGTCTTCTAGTCCAGGTTTTATTTATGAGAACTGGAAGAAACGATGTCTGTGGGTGACTGAGACTGCTTTTGATGCTGTGCTCCACAGCAGAACCAGCTGGTGGGCAGCAGCATTAGGAGAAGAGTGCCTTCAGAACAGATGTGTGACACTTTTACTCATGTTCAGGAAGACAGATTTCAGTTTCTGTAGTGACTCTTTGTCAAAACACTTTAAATGCTTTATCTTCCACTTAGCAAACATCATATTTTGACACACAAGGTTTACGGTTTCTTCTTTACACTCTTAAAATAAAGCAAAGTCCAAGGTTTCAAGTGCACAATATGAACAAGATCAATCATTTATTGTACTGATAGGCAGATTCACTGTTCCTTCACTTAACGTACACAGTTGTATTTCACATTGCATAGAGAAAAGAGACAAGCAGGTGAGAAGTTAAATCACTGTGCGTGGAGTGGGAGTAAAGCAGTGAAAATGAGCTAGCTTGACCTTATTTTAATGTTGTGTGTTTTCTTTGCCAGCAAGACTCCATCCAGCACCACCTACTCCTTAACTTTCCAAGGCTCCGCCTGGAGAGAGCCCAAGGCCATTAAGCCATTCCTGAAATGGTATTTAGTTGCCTGAGTTCACCTGAGGAATTCAAGGATTAATTTCAGTGGGAATTCATTGACTGTAATCCCAAAGGATCTGAGCATAATTGTTTGAGACACATTTCAAATAAAATGTATCTCTTCCATTTGTTAAATAAGATGCAGAGATGCATCTGAGAAGTTGCACGTAGCTAATCTGCTAACCTGGAATTGCTTCCAAAACAGTTGTACATGGAGGCAGCATAGGTTTCTTGGCCTTAAGACAGCCTGATTTCCTTCCTTCTCCAGTACTTACTGAGAGCAATGGCCTGGACATTAATAAAGTTGTCTGGCATAAAATTGGTGTAAAGTAAAAAGGGAGCCAGGCCGAAAAAAAAAAAAAGATGCAAGAAGACAGGGCTGCTTCATAGTATAGTTCCCATTTAGAAAATACATCTTTAACATAATAAAAAGCAGAGCCCATCATGTAAACTAAATTACTATATTGTTACAAAATCTTTGCTACTTTTTTCATTTAGTGTCAAATTTTAATACTAATATTGTAGACTAGTGATTCAGTGTAAGATCCAAGGAGGCACATTTTTTTAAAATAGTCAGTTTGTCCTTTACATGGTACAGAAATAAGAATGCAGGAGATACACAAACTAGACACCAACAATCTTAGGATATTAAATTTAATTATAGATTACACAGAATATGATGTAAAAACAGCAATTTACTAGAATAATTATAACCTGCAAAATGTGAAAATAGTTTAGAAAATGGATTGTCATATTCTCTGACACAGCAATAGTCATGAAAGGTACACTTATAATATCATATGGTAATCTGTGTATTAACTATACTACCTGTCATTTAGCCAGGATTCCAAGATGGATTAAAGGCATTTATTTATGAAGTGCCTATGTTTAAATTCAGTAAAACAGCTAAATTGGAAACACTATGTTTTTATCAACTATTGCATGGAGATTTATTCCAGATAAATGCTTTGACTATATGCTATGAATTCATAATGGGAAGAGTAATTGTAAAACTGCAGAGAGCACAGATCTGTAAGTGGGTGGCTTGACAACTAAAAATATTTCTTAATGCCTTGTTAAGTTTTGGAAATCAGACATGCCAATGTCTTTCCTCTTTCAGACCCAGATCATATTTCATCTGTGTGTTATATTATATTTAAAAACCTCACATTTAGTTGAAATGGGAAAGATACCTGTAGATCTTTTTGTTATGTAGTTCAACAAGAAATGTTGCAAGTGTCAAAGGATATGATGACCACAGCGATGTCAGCAGGTTTAATTTTTATCCAGCCATGTTTATGAAAGCGAAAAAACCAACCAAAACCAACCCTGGCATATTTTAGTTTCTTTTTGAATATACAGACTGGCCCAAACATAGACATCCTCTTTATCAATCTTATTGTTACAAAAACTGTACATTACAAACAGTATAGAAACAAACTGAAAGGAATGTGCCACACATCCTGGCTAATTTTCTATATGCAGTTTAAAAATACAGCCTACTCCCTTACAGTGCACAGTTATTGTGTAGAGTACATCACTAGTTTAAAGTGGACATGATAGAAGAGCTCTAGTTTTCCTCAGCACAGAGAATAAGAGCCAGTTCTGCTCGGTAAAGCTTTCCTCCATCCGACAAGGCCATGATGCTTTTCTTGTATGTTGCAAGGTTGGTAATGTCTAATTCCTATTTAAAGAACAGATAATGCTTTATAATCCTGTTTAGTTATCAGCATGAACGAGTTTACTTCCAATGGCAGGAAATGAGGGAAAAAAAAAAAAAGGCTATTCTCAGCCTGTCCAAATGTAACACATTGGAAATGTCATTTATTTGTATGTTATCCATATGTTAGCTTGCTGATAGCTGGGGTCTCAGAAGCAAGCAAGATTTTGACAGTGTCATTGTGTAATCACAACTTCCCTAGTTCAGGATTTACACTGCTATTATTTCCACCACAATTTTTAGTTGTACTTTGACTTCAGGAATTATGACTTAGAAGCTCTATATTTATCTTATTAGGATGGATTAAAGTGTCCTTGAAATCCAAATTAAATCTAATCTCTAAGGGGAAAAAGTCCTCTAGGATTACCTTTTTGTTCTTTTCACAGAGATCCTTCAGTAGGGCATCAAGTTCATTTTCATCTATATAGCCATTGCCATCCTGAAAAATACCATTAAAGATAATTTAAAAAATTTATTTTTCATTTCTGAGGTTATGGCTAGTTTTCCACAGATTTAGAAAATAAGTGCCATTAAACTACACTATTAATAAAAAGGTGTTTTGAAGACTTACTTGATCATACATCTCAAAGGCTTTGTTGAATTCTTTTGCACACATTTTGACACCCTAGATGCCAAAAGGAAAACAAATCCATTAATGACACCAGTTATGTGTGATGGTGACAGGTTAACTGAAAAATGTGAATATTCATACCTGAAATTTAATAAGAAAATTTTCCTGTACAGGGAGTAGTCTTTGGAGAGAAAAAACAAAGGTGAAAATATTTAACTGTTTCCGTTGGAGCATTTGGTACATGATATTTGTTGTGAAAAGAAACAGAAGACATACCTGGCCAGTTCAGTAAGCTCCAGCTTTCCATCATTGTTTGCATCAAACATCCTGAGCTGAAAGAATATATAATTTTACATTGCTAATGAAAATTAATCAACATAATTAAGAAAATACTTATTTAGAAAACCTAAATTCAATTAACTTTATCCTGAAATGATGGCCCCAGGTTTTAATCTGTCACAATTGCTGTGTAATACATTTATTTTAAGTACTGACTAAGTAATTTATAGTAATTCTGATTAACCTGCTGTAAGGTAAGTCTACAGTTGCCTACAGTGATGAATGTCCTGTATGAGAAATGCACATGTAATTGTTTACAAATGAAGGGAGTGTTGATGTGATAATACTTTACTTTTGACTTCATGTCATGATTTGATAATAGAATTTTTATTCTCTATTCATAAAGATGAAAAAAAATCAGATAAAGTTCAATAGGATCCCAGACATTCAACTCTACTTAGACAGAAAATAACAGACATTTCATCTAGTTGACTGCTAGGTCTAAATATTTAAGTAAAGATAATGTTCTGTTCCTGTGATATATTAAAGAAAAAAAAAGTGTGAACAGATGCTGCAGATGAGATTTTGTTGATGGTATAAAAATGGGAAAATAAATTTCTTCAAATATACATAGTTAAATTACAGGAATAAATGTATTAATGTAATTTGACCAAATAAGTGAATACTGTAATAATTTTTAATAACTCTATTGTATTATTTTACTTTGAGACCTTGAAAGTATGATCTCCTGCTGCTTGAGAGGCACAAACAGCTTATATCAGCTATTAGAAGTGGATGGAGATATTGCTCCTGCGTGGGACTTCCTCTCCCAGTATTTATATCTGTATAGTTCCATTTTTCTAGTTTCAAACACTATACTGCATTTGCTGTATAAAAGAATGGCAAAAGCAGTAGACTACAAAACACTGAAAGTACCTCCACCAACACTCCATGCCATCACTTGCAATCGCAGGAATTTTAGATGTAATTTATAGATAAGAGGAAAAGCAACATTTTGTATTGACATATATACTTAAGTGCATATTCTTTTAAGGAGAATTAATGCAATGCAATTGAAAAAGACATAATTTCACTTTAGACAATAAATGGCAAAAGATACACGAAAAAGTTACCAATTCTACAAACATTTCTTTCTACATAACACCCTGATTCCTTTTAATACTTTCTTCCTTTTGTATAAAAGCATCTGCCTTGGAGGTGTTTCCCATGAAAGCAGGTTTGCATTTGGGCAGGGTAAGCAGTGGCAGCTGTGAAGTCAACATATTGTGTATTTTGATGGGTTATTAGTGGCTGGCTGTGCCTGCCAGCAGCTGCTCAGGACTGTACATTTTTGTATCAGTCTTCTGTTTTCTGAGGAGATTATGGGAAAGCTGGGCTTATATTTTTTTCCTTATAACTAAATTCTCTGTGATTGTGTTTCACTGCAGAGGCCAGAACTTAGAAAACACTTTATGATGAAGATTAAAAAGCTCCCCAAATGAAAAGAATACCTTTTATCTTCACCAATGAATAAATGGTGACAATTCTAAATAAAGGGTTTATACTGGTACAGCGAACCAGCAGACTTCTTCCAGGAGGAACACAAGTTTTGTTCAGCCATTCTTAAGCCAGTGTGAAGGCTAGGGTGTTTACCTAGCATGTTTTAAATTGGTAAAAATATTTTAGGATGAAAACAAGCTGATAAAACAATAAATGTAGTGTTATACGTTTCCTGAAGACCAGAATTCTGTCTTTTTTGTTTTGAAAA
The DNA here is from genome assembly GCA_035584735.1 of Pseudotriccus pelzelni. NCBI lineage: Eukaryota > Metazoa > Chordata > Aves > Passeriformes > Tyrannidae > Pseudotriccus > Pseudotriccus pelzelni. The sequence goes on from JAWMRA010000078.1 coordinate 125,819,045, forward strand.
GTCCACACAGAACCCAGCACTGGTTCTTACCATGGAGTACCATAGAACGGGATGTTCCAAGGATGGGCTGATTTAAGGTCAGGGCAGCAACAGTTTTGTTATAGTGTCTATCTAAAACATCGATTTCTCCTTCTTGAAGCAGGGGGAGAAGGAAAGTGTGAGATGTTTGTAAATCTGGTAAGAAGCCACCATGCAGTGATGGCTTTTAAGACAAGAGACAGACATCACATCACTGTAAGAAGGCAAAATATAGAAAGGAACTTCAAATTAATTTGATGTAAACATAATAATGTAGTTATGACAGTAGGAACAGTTTTCCTCCTAAGTGTGAAGATTTCAGTTTTACAACTAATGGCACAAGGGAAGAAAACGGGAAAATAGCATGATGTGCCATATATATATACCAAGAAGCCTAGAAATTCCCAGGCTTTTGTTTTTTAAGCAGCACTGAAAACTGCCCATTGACACTCCGTAGCTGCAGAAGTACTTGCAGTGCTAGATGCCACAGTTGTCTCTCTGTTGCAATGACATAGCTTGATTGGGACCTAGTTGGTCTCCAAGTCATTGGGAGCCTTCCAGTGGCTAAACAGAGTTTAGATTACTCATTATTCCTTTGAATAATCTTACCATTATTTCTGTGTATTCCGTTAGCTTTGAGTCTTCAATCTGCTTATTTGCTTTCTGTAATAAATCTTTCAAGAAGCTCTGTTAAATAGAAGAGTAATAGGTGAATTTGTATCCACAGTATAAAATATTTGACTTGCTAACTTTGGATTAAAGTAATGAGAAATACTATTTTATTTCTACTTTAGTATTTACTGCTGAAGTTCCAAATAAGTATGAAAAAACAGTTCCTAACAGCTAAGAATAAAAGTTTCTTTTGATAAGTTCAAGTATACTGCATTTTGTTTGGAAAAAGTGACTCCTAAAACTTTCTGCATTGCATGCCATTTGTTGTATTGTGAATTTGGAAAAAAGTTTGGCTTTCAAAAATACTGCTTCCTAATCAGCTCTATCAGTAAACTAAACTAATTAACCTTCAGTCTCCTTGAAAACTTGGAGGCCTATTCACTTCTTGAAACATAGGAACAATTTTACAGAAAGGATCAATGATTAATCAGGTTTTGTCCTTGCCTATGGCAGTACCCATTGCAAAAAGTGAACACTGTTTCTTCCTACCTTGTACTTTAAATGTGTGCAGCCAATTTCATTGCATTTTAGAATGAGAATTTGATGTCACATGACTTGAAACACTAACCATTTTTACTTTAAAAAATAAGATGGTTTTCACCTATCCAGCGTTTTAAATTTCTGCACTAGATCTGTGACATTAAAAAAAGAAAGATACCCAATTGTTTAGCAAGGGCATTACAAGACCTGATATGTTTGTGTGCCTGTCAATGCTCAATGAAGCACCTAATTCCTGTCATCAGTTGGAGTGCCATTATCTTTGTGGAAGTTCGGGCCACATTTCAAGATAGAAAACAGGAAAGCATATAAGAAAACATACTTGAAGCATGTGAGAAAACATACCTGTCCTGAACTTGAATGCAACCATGTTGATAGTCATACGACTAATACCCACTGTAGTTGTTTTAGTTTGGCCCCCTCTGTGCTGGAGGCCCTTCCTGGTAGTTCATATAGGGAGAACATGACTGAAATGCAGTAAATGGATGTTGTGGAGACGTGTTTAATCTTGTGTCCTCTGATGGAAAATAGAACTCGAAAGGACATTGAAAGGCTATCCAGTCCATCTCCATGTCTCCAGAAAGGATTGTATCCATCTGAACTTCCTGAAGTACTGTCTGATCTGAGCTATTGCCAAACCTTTCCAAAACACAGTGATGATGAGTTTGCCTCCCCCTTAGACAACATATTCTATTGCCATTACTATTGTTAGAAAGTTTTCCTGATTTCCAGCTTGAATTTCACTTACAAAGTTGTCAGTGGGTGTACTCCTCACATAGCAAATACTTAAAATGCTTATGCTTGTCAAGAAATGCTGATCTAAAAATAAAACTGTGTATTTATGTCTCTTTTTCAAATGTTAAAATGACCTGTTTCTCTGAGGCAGACAAAAATCTCCCAGTACAAGAGATGGGACCATTAGGAATTCAGTTAAAATGTCTTCATTCTTCAGCTGGTCCTCAATCAGCTCTGCCTTTTTAAGTCTATTTTAAATTATAGCAGTCAGCAGCAGTCCTTAAGGCATTATCTAACAGCTGGACAGTTCTCAAGGGCTACCTCCTCCTGATCCTACCAACTTTAGACACACCAACCTCCTGCAACCAGTCAGCAGGAGAATGGGCTCATCTGCCTGAGGGTTACCTTGAGGTTAAATCCTCAGCAAATGTCACACAGATACCAAACTCAAAAGAGGAAGGGGAAATGAAAAAAGATGTGAATTTTCTGACGTGGATTCCTTTTCTGAACAGCAGATCTGTAATGATTTTGGACAGTTTGATCTCCTTGTGCTTTAGTTAATAAAACTTACATAATTCTTCTTTATATGACATATGGGCAAAATAGTCCAAAATAGATGGATAAGCACTGCTAGGCCTTTCTCTTGCTATGAATTGCTTTGATTCCTTTGAATGTAAAGCTACAGTAATGAATCAAGTGCAATTAACTGTGGAAAATGGCACCTTTCTACTCAGATGCTATTGAATACGACTATCTCTCCTATGAGGAAAGGCTGAGAGAATTGGGACTATTCAGCCTGGAGGGGTTTCAGGGTGACATCATGAAAGTATATAAATACTCCAAGGGAGGGTGCAAAGAGCATGGAGCCAGGCTAGTGACAGGACCAGAGACAATGGTCACAAAGTGAAACACAAGAGGAGCATCAGGAAACAGGTTTTCAGTGTGAGGGTGACTGAGCAATGGCACAGGTTGCCCAGAGAGGCTGTAGAGTCTTCATCCTTAGAGACATTCAAAAGCTGTCTGCACAGGGTCCTGGGAAACTGGCTTTAAGTGGCTCTGTTTGAGTAGGGGGGTTGGATCGGGTGACCTCCAGAGGTCTGTAACAACCACTCTGTGATTCTGTGACAGAGAAGACACAGCATCTATAAATTGCTGTTGGTTGTATGACTAGGGGAGTAAAATCACTCTAGTTTTAATGCTTCTGCAAGTCTGAGATGGCTAATGGAATAATCTCGATTCTGCTCTTATTTGTGCATATTAAAGCTGATACCAAAATCCTACTAGGCTAACCAAGCAAGGGTGATACAAGTCCATTTGTGTTAGTCTAACAGTATTACAGAGGAAACTGTAGGGTTACATGGTACTCTAGAGAGCATAATCTGTCCAGCAGCGTTGTGATTAATGGTAGAAATGCCCTTAGGAAAAGCCCAACAAAATAGCCCTCCTCCCTAATATATCCCAAAAAATAACCTATAGCTTCCAGAGGCCCATCTTGCTTTCTTAATCTTTCTTACTTTTAAGCTACCTGCTGCTCTGAGTCACTTGAGACAAACTTGATCTGAGTTAAAACATGTTTTAAACCACGTTAATCAGATTAGGGTTTCACTTTAAATAATTTACTGGCAATAAAAACAGCACCTAATTATATTCCTTTTTTGCTGTGTTTGAAATGCAAAATCATGCACGGGTGGGTATCTGAAGAAAGAGATAGCAGCAAGGCAGTAATCCAACACCTGTTCTTATGTCATGCATACTCATGGATATTGGTTTACCTTAAGTTCCTCAGAATCAATAAAGCCACTGTGGTCGCTGTCATATTTCCTCCATGTCTGCAATCAGAATATGAATGCTTAGTGATATATTTATGGCAAAGAAGTCTTAGATGATTTTACAACGTGCAACTTTTCATACCGTACCTGCATGAAGTCTTCACTTGACTTTAGCTGCTGGCATCTGAAGAACAACAGGAAATTCTCTTCCGTTGGCAATATCTGAGCAAGCTGTAACACAGTTTATGCAAGATTAAATTTTGATTCTTCATTAGGCCAGCTGAGCATGAAGCTTTTTAAAAGCACATGAAATTCTTTGTGCTCATACTGCGCTATAGTGGCCCCATAGGAAGCTTCATCTTGCTAGCTGAAATGTTTGGAAGAAGGCTCTGAAAGGCTTCTGGCTTGCAGCTTTGCCATATTCATCAAGGTCAAACTTAACTGCAGTCTGAGAGGAGGGAGTGAGGCAGCACTTTACCAGAAGGGTAGCTGGGGAAAGGGGAAACAATTCACCCATGCAGAGCTAGGATCTGTACTGAAAACCATTGAAATGGCATGAAGAATGCATCGAGGATACATGTGAAGGACCATGAATGAAGAAAGTGAGGAAAATAGACTACTCACAAAGAAAGGAAGAGGAAGAAGAGAGAGGAATGCTAACATAAAGAACATGTGTAAGGCAAATGGTTAAATATAAGGAAAAGCCAGGAGAAAAAAAAGAAAACAGGGAGGGTAAGGTTTGGTAACAAGTGCTCAAATGTCAGACTCGGTGATGTGTTCAAGAAGAACTATAAATACCAGAAAGAAATCAAAAGGGTTTTTAGCTCTGCAAAACCAAGGGTGGTTCTTCCAGTGCTCTCCTCTACAAAAGGCTTTTTTAAAATCAGACACATTATTGTACTGATTATTGCAAATGTTCATTTACTATAACTCAATTTTGGCAAGTGACAAATGTAGAAGATGGAGAGCATTGCTGTATAATTTAATGTAAAATCACGATTTGTTTTTAACAAAAGCCCAATATTTTTTTTTCTGTCCTCAAAATGTATGAAATGTGTTTTGATTAAAGAAAACTTCTTACTTCAAGAATAGACCAGCTGTGCTTACTAGGAAGAGAAAATGGAGAAAGACAGATTTCTTAGCTGAATTCTTTAATGAAAAATTGCATCTGCAGACTTCCTGGAGTCCCATCTTAAAATTTTGATTCAAATTTTTGTTTTTCTGCCTTCATTTTACATCCTCAAATCCCTTGTTCTGCCTATTTGAGTGCTATTGCCTAATTGTGAGGCCGTTTGTGTGTTGGTTTTTTTTTTTGGATCCAGCAGAGCCATAAGTGAGTTCAGCTCTCACCCCACAGGCACAACAAGGCTGTGGAGACATATCTCTTGTTTCTCTACAATTATCTATGCAAGTAATCAGTTATATTCTTTAATTGTTGGTACAACTGAAAAGACACATCAGAGCACTCTCCTTACAGAAATGGCGCAGCTGATGACAGCCTGTCAGACCCATCATAGCCTTCTGAGTACTTTTGCTAAATGGCTGAACACCAAACCAAAAGCAACTTGAACAATGCGTTTTTGTCAGCAGCTTTCAAAATCTTCTCCATTATAAGTGGCGTATACAGATGTGGGTAAGTATATATTCATACAGACGCAGTAGCTAAATGTGTCTTGATTTATGGAAAAATGTTTTTATTTCTCCCATGACAGACAAGCTTTGATTTTTAGAGTACATTCCTATTTAACAGCAAATGGAATGGAAGAACTGCTCAGAACAAAAAGCAGAGTTTGGGGGAAGGGACTGATTATGATAGTGGGAAAGGGTTTGCATGTGTGGAAATTATAAATAAAATGTCGTTCAGTGACATAAGTAACTTCTGTGAATTTTACAAGGGCACTGTAAAATAGCACAAGGTGCAAGGGTGAATGTAAAATAGTAACTGTCCAAAGAATCATTAACAGCTTATTAGCAGTACCAAACTGCATTTGAGGTACAGAATATATGACCTTATTTTAAGCTATACCTCTCACTCTTTCTATGTCTCGGGAGAAAGCATTAAATTGTTTTTCGTGGAAAACTCTGCAGTATTAAGGTATGAAGAGGTCGTGTGGAAACTGGCTCAACTTCCCAGTTTTATACCTCTACCGAGAAGAAAAATGGAAATCTGGGGCTATTTCAAGTCATGACTTCTTTGTGAGGATAAGCGTAGGGGGACTTCATGAGAATGTTTGAGTAAGAGTGCAGACCACTGCGAGTCCGTGTATGGCAGCAATAATAGTTTAGTGAACTTTGCTGCTTTTATGGAGAATCTTGGTTATTTGTGTATCACAAATAATAGAGGGCAAGCACAGAGCTTGGCACTGGTCTGACTCCTCTCTGCTCAGCTGCAGGTTGAGATGTGTCTTTATAGGTTACCTAGCAGAAAAGATACTCTCAGTGCCTAAATCAGAACTCTTTTCTAGAAACTATTCTCTAAGTAAATTCCATTGATATTTAATGCTGTTTAAAATTCCTTTCACCTAATACAGTGAATTTTCTTTTTTAAAATCCTATAATAGAGCATGGGAGGACAAAGAATATTTTAGACTAATGAGTAGTTACTTTTACGGCAGCAGTAATCTTCAAATAATTTGAATGTAGAATTGCCACAGTTCAGAGTTTTGAAACCCTGGGTTTCAACAAGCACATTTTAGTGAAAGCATTGGTCTAAATAAGTACAAAAGGTGAATTAAAGGTCTCTTACACAATGAAAAGAAAGTGAACAGGTCAGACTTTGCCTTTAGCTGGAGAGCACTGGATTAAAGCCAGTGAACTGACTGCATTGTGCTTGCAAAGACAGAATCGACACTTAATCTGCTCTGAAAATGCACTCCTTCATTTGTGAAGCCACCCAGGCTTCCTCTTTATCTCAGTCAACAGACTTTCCCTGAAAACTCATTATTCGCTGGCACATTTTTTGTCACATACTGGGGTATTCATTATGATGGTTGGGAGTCTGAATGCTTTACATAATTTTTTTTTAAACAGCATTCATACACTTTTTAAGAAAAATTATTTTATATACTATGTAAATGGGAAGAATCTCGAATAACTGGAGTTTGTTTGCTTTTTTTTTGTAAGGAAGGAGGATCAAGTCCAAATACCAACTTTAATTTCATACTGCTCTGCACGTACAACACTTTTCATGAGTTCCATCAGCGCTTTCCAAATCAAGCTCTATGCTGATGTAAGTGAAATAAAATATAGCTATTGGGTTTGGAAACTGCTATATTAAGGGAGAAAGTCCCTTCAGTCACCGGACTCAATACTATCACTATTCAGTGGCTTCCGTGAATGCTGAGCATGCTTGGCACTTCACTGGGGGTGGTGAGCCACATCAGACCCTATGCATTTGCTCATCTTTACCCATTAAGTCAATATCAGAATTAGAAAAATAATTTGAAAGGTAAAAGTTCCAGTTATCTTTCCTAAGTGAAGAAGCACAATCTTTTTCAGGCACTGTTCACACATTCTTCTTGCATCCAACGCTTGCTATTACACATATTCAAAAAGACTAAATTAAATAGGGTTTCTTGAAACCGAATAAATATGTGTTTGTTAGTCCCAACCCAAACATTTTGTTAGACTAAATAAACACTAGTTCTTTCTAGATGCAGAGCTATTTGATCAATATTATCATCGCAAGATGCATTTTTAAAAATCAATTAGAGCTGCAAATGAAACAAACTGTCCATATTTCTATGGGAGTTTAGTCTTAATTACATATGCATTTAAACAAGTATATGAAATTGAGACATATGACAGAAGAAAAAAGATATCTTTACATTATCTATTGTATCAGCAGTGATACTTCCTATTGACTTTTACATATTCTATTCAGTCCTCTATTTTAAAATTAGCTACTGACCCAAAGTTGGTCACTGTAGAACTTTTCAGGCCTGGCTTGTTTCCAGCTGTTCCCTAATTAGCTCTCTAGGTCAGATTTCTTATTATCAGGAAAAAATATAATATCATTTAACAATAAAACTGCAGTCTCACTGCACTCAGGGTGACATAAACGAGTCGTCAATTTAAGCTCAAAAAAGTGACTTCTCAAACTGTAACCCCACGAACTCTCCTTTTTGACTTGCAGCACTGAAGAGTGAAAGTGAGAGAAAACCCTTTCCTAGCAAGTTGTCTAGATGATACAATTGTTGAGCAGCTACACAAGGAAAAGAGGTTGGTTATCTTTAACCTCTTCAGAAAGTATATGACTTTTTCTGTCATGAGAAGAGTATATGACAATTTTCTGCCTGAAGTTCTGTTAAAGTTCAAGAAAGGAATTCATAAGAAGTCCTAATCTTTCCATGGATCACAACTACTATTAAAATTTTGTTTACGTTTCACATGAGTAACGTGATGTCTTGCCATAAATATTTTTTATAGTAGACTACATACAGTGACTGCCCAGTTGTGTTCACTTGTATATTATCCTCACTATAAGAGTGATGACAGAGCAGCAGTTCAAAATCACACATAACAATAAATCACGTTATCTTTCACGATTTAAATTTCTAAAATGGAGCTCTTATCGGCTTTTTAGAAAAACTAAATTGCTGCTGATGCTTATTTGTACTAAATAAAGAGAAAAATGTTAAATGAAGTGTGTTGAAATGTCTGCAGAGTAGTAAGGAATTCCTTACTTTTTGTAAATGAAAAAATTCAATAGTGAAAAATATGCTAAAGACCTTAAGAGAGAGGAAGAAATAGTCTGTGTAACTAAAAATCCAAAGCATATTATGCTCACATTGATCTGTGCTAAATGTATTTTCTTCAAGTAAACACATCAGTGTTTTGTTACAAAGTAACCGTCTTACCTCAACGATTCCTATTTTTCCATCAGTAGCCTTCCCGTATTGGTCCACAAAAGCTTTCATTTCAGGTGTTAAATCCTACGAAGTTACAATGATACAATCATTACTTCAAGATACAGAGGAATATATGTAAACTTACTTGAATATTCTATTAGTTGCAAAATAATATGTTACATTTAATGAAATACACCCATCACGGCTAGACTCCTCAGGTTTAAATTAAAATGAGAATTTTTGTATCATGAATAACATTATTGTAATCAATTTTACCTCCTAAGGAATTATATTACAGTCAGTGTGAATGATTGGCGCTTAAATACTTAGAACTGTATTTTAGTTTACAGAATGAAAAAATTATAAAGACAAGGGTGTTGGAAGATGTGTATAATAGCTCCTTTGTTTAAGAGCATGACAGTGTAGTTCACAGGCAATTATTAGTCCATTTTCTCAGTTTTTGTTTTTAAATTAGTAACTTGAAGGCAGTGTGAAACCTTTCAAAATAAGGAAAAATTCAGTATAAGACATCTCAACACCAAAATAGCCTTTCCACAACTTTGAGTGGATTTTTCCTGGACAATGGATGCTATTTTAGTCCTAAAAGAACTCATCACAGTATCATATTTTTCACTGTTTAGTATTTGGTTATCATGGAAACAGAGTCAAAATGTCATTGCTGTACTGTAGAGAGGCAGATTTAGGGGGAAGAAAACTTTGAGCAAAATCTTTAATCTGATAGAATAAAGCCATCATTGTTCTTCATATAAATTATGGTCCCTCTATACATCTGCTCTCTTAAGGCTATCCTCATTCTAGGCTGTGGAAAAGATGCCAGCCTTAGGGTGAATATCTAAATGTTTGATTTCATACTTCAACTTGACTTGACTTTTCTTTGATATGAGCTGCCATCAACCTTCAATACTGATCAAACTTTTAATTTTCATTGTATTTCTTATAGGTGTGAGCTATTGAAATCATGCACCATGAATCAAGGTTACAGTTATATTCATAGAATGCATAAATCTATGGCTATAGATGAAGATACAGCAAACTTTGGAAATTAAAGGTTTAGTTGCTATAATAGATGTGATAATATAGGACCTAAGTGATTCTCTCACTGGAGACATGGGGAATCTCAGCTGTACAAAGTCCATTGTAGTTTGTCCCAAATTTCTCTACCAAGGCTAACTAAAATGTCAGTTCCTTGTAGCTGATACAGGCACGGCCTAGTATCCTATTTCGGTCAAAGTCATCCATGGCAGGTTAGTAATTTGCCGTGGCTTTAATTAGAGATGTGGTTATTAATACAATGCACTTCAAAGTCACCTTTCATCTAATGATCCCAAAGTGGGGACAAGCTTAGCACATAGACTAGAGAATTTAGACACTTGGATTTTAATTAGTCTTGGTTAAATATTTTACTAATCTTTCTAATAGCAGCTCTGCAGTGCCAGACAGTGTCCAGCCATGGAAGGAGGCACAGTCAATTACAGGTTAAACAAAACAGGATCATTGTCCTCTAGTTCGTTATTCTGAAATGATTGTGGTTTTTTTTTTCTTGTTTACTCCACCTGCTCTTCAGCTGCTTTATGAGTTTTTTGAGTTATATTATTCAAATAAATATTTTTGGTCAAAAAAAACTTGCCTAAATTTAACCAAGTCACCTCTAAACTTGATAAAGATGCAGTATTCAATTTTTGAAATTAAGAAACTAGCCCTTCACACCTCAGTCAGACCTCAGAAGATAAATTTGTCCAACAAGCGGAACTGTAGAAAAAAATAGTGGTTTTTTTATATAATTTGAAAATTTAAGGATAGATGGCACCACAGAAACACTTACATGACTGTATTCATAAATCATGTATTTCTGTGGAGAAATATTGTCATTATCTGTATATGCAGGGAAAGTAAGAAAGCAATGTGGAATAGTTCAGCCAATATCCACCTATTGACATTTTATCAGCTTCTGTATTAATCACTTATATCCCAAAGTTTCTTTTGGCAAACAGGGAATGTATTGCATAAATGTGGGGCACAATAAATGGAAGTTATATAGTTACATAGCTTTTATCTTTAAAAAAGAGGCAGTTCTTTTAACATGACTAAAATTACATCAGATCAATTCACTGTCTACCCTAATACATGAAGCAAACAGGCCTAACGTTACCAAAGCCCAAGCCCTAAAACTTCTGAGTACACATTCACCCCACTGGTACTAGCCTGAATCAAGCTGTATGCTCCATCTGAGAAAAAACAGCTGTGAAAGTACAGGCTTACTGAGTGGATTAATACAAGGATTAGCATTAGAACATAATTAGAACAGTTCTGTGGTTGGGAAGAATATTGGGAAATATTAAGCCATCCTATTTGATGACAGAATCAATGTGATTCTTTAATGCAAATGGCATGACTGATGCAAAATCCAGCTATGAAGAATGCATAATTGAATATTTCAAAAATAGTGAGAAGGAGAATGACCTGAAATGCAGAAGTTAATGATGACAAAGAAGCTCCAGGGTGTTAAAAGAAGGACAGACAAGGAAATTACATATAACCTACACTAGTTTTCAATGTGTCCCTTCTAGCAAAAAAATTCAGTGCTACTGAATTAGTATCCTATGAGACAAGAAATGAACTAATGAGTTGCTTGTCTGGCAAATGAGCCTTCAAGTCTGAAAATCGGGTTAGATTTGAAGCATAAATGACATATAGCCGTACTCCAGAGCCCACAGACCAAGTGCTAAATTTGATGTTGCTACTGTAGATTGCTCTTAGCAGAACATTCCAAAGTTAGGTTTCAACTAGAGAAATGGGAAAGGAAAACTTAGACACCTGAGCATTTTCAAAATATAGCGTGAGATACAGGCAGGGGTTATTTTAAAAAACTCACATAAATAATAAAATTTGTAGCAGATAAGAATAATCCTGTGAGGCTTTCTGTGTTGCTTTGAATAGGCTCTGTTTTTAAGAGAAGCATGCTTAATTTGAGACAGAAAAGAATCTGATCTTAAAATGATAAATTTTTTTGTCCTTGAGCTTCTAATTATTTTTTTAACTACTGAATAATATATTAGCATTTCTACTAACAATGCCATTCATACTAAATATACAGAGGTTTTAATATCTTCTTTCTACTGAGTATACTTAAGTTTCCTACACTTTAGTATAGAAGAGAGATTTGTTCTGCTGCAATACTTGAAACGTACTGAAGTTGAGTTTAATCTTTTCTGTGAAAAAAATATACTTCTTCCCTCTAAAAAACCCCCACACTCCTGTCCCATTAGCTGTTTTGGTTTCGTTGGTTTGTTTGGTTTTACTTTAGATTTGTTTTATTTTATTTTTAATTTTAGTTTAAACTTATTTGCATTCACGAAAACGAGAGCCTATGCCAATAGCTCTAAGAAGAATTAGCTGGTACCTAGACTGCAGTAACATTAGAAGCACTGCTGGCAGACAGATTTTCATACGTGTAAAGTTTACACTCATACAATTAATAAGACACAATTTTCCACAAAATCAATGAAGATTAATTTTTTTCTTTTTGCATTTACTGCTAAAATATACAGGAACTTTCAGAACAAAGTTAATTATTGAAGTGCGCAATTAGGAGGCATTCTTATTATGAAGTAATAATCTATTTCCTCCATGCATATGTGTCATCCAGTTAAATTATAATTTTATTTTCTGTTTCTTCAGAAGTCTTTCAGCATAGATTCATTTAAACCAATTGCCTTAGGTTATATATCAGACTTTGGTGGCCTGATTAAGAAACTGATTATTTTAAGGGCAATTTATTCGTTAAAAATGTTCACTTCTCTTTTAATTCAAATCTTTACATGGAATCTTTATTTTTTTTCTTTACCTCTTTTTTGTTGTTGTTTTTCTTATATGGGTATAGTTTGAAGGAAAGGAATAATTAATGTTTTGATAACTCATACACAGAAGAGTTTTGGCAACACTGTCAAAAACTTTGCTGTCCTTCTGAACAATTTAAACAGCCAGGATTTGGTACTCATACTCCTTAGTGAAGAGCAGGAAGTGGTTAGGAGTCATCTGCAGATCTATTTAGTGACCACCAAGGGGCAGGAATGCATTTCAGCCCGTACTGCCCATTAGGTATGAAAATAAAACAGAGTCCAACTACCCTGAAGTGTTTGGGGTTTTTTTCTTTTTCTTTTTTCTTCCCCCACCCCTTTATCTTTTCTTTTTTATTTTTTTCCTTTCCCATTCCAGTAAGAAAACATATCTAGACCAGACAAGACTAATTACAATGGGATAAGGTCCCATCCAAGACAAAAAGACATGTCTTGACTTTTCTGTTTTAGCACTGTCAGAAATTATCAGCTTGTAGCCATGCAAGGCATGAGCGGGACCCCTCTCCATGAGGGTGGACCCTGGTCTCAGCTTTCCAAAGCAGACGATTCATTTAATTTGCAACCTGCTCATTTTTAACCGAGCTACTTCCCTTTGCCTGGTGAGGCAGATGGATGACCCGTGTCATGGCAAGAGAGAACAACAGGAACCAGGGCACTCTGGAGTTTGCTCAAGAAAACTCTTCTTTCCCGAGAAGACAGAAAAGTGGGGCCAAACATTAACCTACCAAGCCTGCCTTCTTCCGTGCCTGCTGCAGCTCCTGGATGAAGTTTTGTAGCTCCTTCCCATCCATGAACCCATTGCCTACAACACAAAGAGTTACGGTTGCCGTCACCGCTCCCTCCAAACTCTCCGCTCTCCAGCGCCGGCACAGGGAGGTCTCCAGCCCGTCTCTCGCTCCCGGCGGAGCGGCGCCCGCGCCCCTCGCCCGGACCCCTTCACGGCTGCGGGGCTGCGCACCGAGGCTGCGGCGGCGGCCGCCGGGCGGGGAGCGGAGGGGTCCCCCCAGCCTCCCGCGGGCCTGCCCCCCTCGCCCCCCGCGCCCCCGCCGCCCCGGGGGGAAAGGAGTCACCGTCGGAGTCGTAGTGGTGCCAGATCTCGAAGAACTGGGCGGCCGAGATCTCCACGCCCTGCAGGTGGGTCTCCGCCGTCATGGTGGGCGCGGGGCGGCGGCGCGGGGGGGGGGGCGCTGTCCGCGGTCCTGACTTGACTCTGCCCGCGGCCGGCGCGGCGGCGGCTCCGACGGCTCCGACAGACCCGACGGCTCCTCCCGCCGCCGCCCCGCCGAGGGCTATTTATGAGGCCGCCCCGGCCGGGCCACTCCCCCCGGCGCTGCCCTCCCTTCCTCTCCGAGAGCCCCGGCGCGCCCTCCCCGCCCTGCGCGGGGGGGCCCGGGTCTCCCGACGGCGGCACCGCGGCTGGGACCGGCCCGGAGCTGAGCCCTCGGGAAGCGACACCCTCGGCTTGGCAGGGAGGCAAGGAGGGAGGCAGGGAGGCGTGTGCGTGTGCCGAGCGGGGAGACCCGGGCAGAGGGAGGTGATGAGGATCCTTTGCTGTAGAGAGCGTGACCATGAGACGTGAGGACAGCCTCCCGGTTTATCCATGAGGTTTCCATCTGGAAGAGGGTCCTTGAATGTCAGAAGGGGGCTCGTAGCATCTCAGGATGTCGCAGTACAAAGAAAAAGCCACTTGGGACACCATGTGGGGTTCAAGGAGCCCGATTTTCACTGCTCCATCCCCAGCCCAGACCTGCTTTGCACGGACTTGATCTCTGAAGAGTTGAAACCCTTTAACCTGATACTCCCTCTGTGATATAATGGGATATTGAGATATCCATACTGAGACAGTATATGTACAGTGCATAGGTGTGAGGGACACTACCAGTCTGCTCTGAGTGAGTAAGAGCTTTTTTTGGCAGATCAGCTTTGCAGACTTGCCCTTCTGTAGGAGTGGGTTGGTGGGAAGGGACAGAGCAGCTTAAAAAAATCTTGCTTCTGCAATGGGGTAACCTGTGGCTGTACTAGTAATGGTGATTAAGTCCCCTTTGGGATGACTCATTTTAGCCATTAGGGTCACTGGGTGCTCTGAAGCACTGAACCTGACTTTCTGCTTCCAGCACTATCCCTCAGATGCTACACTGAGTTACAATGTGTGATGGCCAAAATGACCAGCTTCCAGGACACTGCCAAACACAGTAGGTACTACAGTAAGGATGAGGGATGAGAACAGCTGGGAAACACAGGTATCTCCATGTGTTAAGTGAGCAACATGAGCAGCAGTAGGACAATAGTATGTTATGACTCACATACAGCATGAACATAAAAAAAATAGGATAATGCAGGAGGCAGTGAAATGCCAGTGGGGGTGGATAACCCAGCAGGACAAGAGGTCGATGTTTAGTAAAGGTTGACATATCCTGAGAGGGATTTCAGTAGATTGGGTGGCTGGAATCTTGTATGCATTATGGAACAAGATGTGGGCATAGCGATTAAGTAATCATGAGACCTTATACTTGATTCCCTCCATCTTTCCATTCTCCTGTTTCTCCACCTGTTATGTGCAGCTTTCTCCTCTTCTGTTGCTGCTGTTTGGCTGTGAGTTCTTCAAGAGATGCACTGGCTTGGCCTGTGTTTTGTTAGCTGCTAAACAAAGCAGCAGCTAAGAGGAATGATACAAGAACATGAGCATTAATCTCTTCAGTTCAAAATATTTGTTTTAGTGAAAAGTGTTCAGATTACTTTTGCAGTCACAAATACCATTATACTTACAAAAGGAATGAATAAATTTTAAATATTTCCTTACAATCAGGCTCTGTGTTTCACCATGTAAAAAAAAAGAAATAAAAAATTGTGACTCGACCAGTTTCCCATCTAGGAACCATTTTTCAGGCACAGCTTTCTCAGAGAAGTAGACTTCAGTAGGAGCCACACCCTGAAACTTCTGTAATCTGCCTACATCTTGACTTGAAAATAAAAGTCTGAAACTAACACATTTCCGTAAAGTAGCAACAATGATCAGAAAAGAGAGAATTCATGAGACTTTTTTTTTACAGGAACAGATCTGGCCTTGAGAACTGTAAGCATAGTGAATCGAGCTTGGCATTATCCACTGTGCTTGGAAAAGACAATGGGGTGCCAGTGACGCAAGGACACTGGAAGGAGACAAAGGTAGAACTAGCATTTCCATCATTTTTAGATAGAAGAGGTCTGTGCCAGTGAGGCAACTTCTTATACTCCAAACGTATTGAATTACCCCGTCCAGTGCAGAATTTCAGCTTCCAGCAAGCCTGCAGGAAAGGAAACTGAGTACTGAACCTGTTTCAACAGACCTCTGACTTGCATCTTATGTTGATTTGCAACTTCCTGCATACCATTTTCCAGTGGCCCATCAAATCTTGTACTTTTTCCTTTTCTCTGACCCAGAAGACTGTAGCTGAATGGGGGCAAAAAATTTAGCATTGTTTGGAGCCAGCTCAGCCTTGTTCATCTGACTGTTCAGACTTTTAAATAAACAGGAGCTGCAATGTTTACATTTTCAGAAGTTCACAGAATAAAATATTTTACATAGGTCATACGTGGCCAGGAGGATTTCAAAGAAGACTCATCAGAACTTTGCAAATAGGGTGCTTCTCCCCATAATTGTGTAACTGAAAGCAGCTGCTTGAACATGTTGACCTCTCATTATGCTAACATCTACCAAATCAGTACTGGCTACAGAGCATTTATGTATTTTTGTGTGTTCTTTATAAAACAGTAAATCAAGGTGAATGTATTCGTAAGTTCTCACTGCTGCACTTGACATGATCCCTTTGCGCAGGCATAAAAGTAGCAGACATTTCCGTGCAAAAATAATCACTTATATAACTAACTGCACACCATATTTCATGATTAATGAATTACCAAGCCAGCATTCATATTTAATCCCAGTGGACTCTGCTTCTTATGCAAAACTAAATCAGAAACTGGTCATTTCAATTCCAAGAGGCTATTAATTTCCATTGAAAGAGGAAGCACTGGAAAAGATTTAAAAATGTAGATATATACAGGATGTGATCCATAACCCAATGAAGTCCATGCAAATTTTTCCAGTGATTCTAGAGGGCTTTATGCAAGGACAAAATTCTTCATATTTTCAGAAATTATGTGTATTGTAATAAGCATATATAAAGAAGCCTAAGCCTTGCCATTAATTTTAGCTAAAGCTACATGAGCCAGATCCATATCTGGCAGAAATCAGAAATGTTACACTGAAGCCAGGTACGAATTTGACCCAGAATCAAAGTGAAAATTACTGTCTTTGAAAACATTTGCTGTTCATAGCTGTTCTTCAAAAGCTTTTCATTAGTATCTTTTTTGTACGTGGCTTTTCTGAGACTTCTTCACTCTGACTACCAGAGTTCTGTCTTCACTCTCAGAAAGACACCTTTCCAACACCTCAGAAAGTGGCCAGTAAGAGCCCAAGGATTTCTCAAGATATGTGGAAATCAAACATGCCAATTATAATCGCAATCAAACCTAAACATCCCCCAAATAACAACAAGAAATAACAGGGCAAGTAATTCTCAGTCAGAAAACACCAACATTTCAGTGTCGTGTGAAGCATCACAAACTTGATTTCGTGGAACAGAAATCAAAAGAGACCCAAATGTAAGAACTTTCAAATGAACACATCCTACATGAGTGACAAAAAAGCTCCACAGAAGTTGTTAACTCACCTGTTCTCAGTCCACCATCAGAAGATATGTCAAAGGCAGAGACCATTGAATCACCTCTCTTCTGAAAGGCCAAATTCTTGTATGATCCTGAGTTGTGGCTGGATTTATCTAATCAGTATCTTGTTTCCCACTTGAAGCTTAGTAACTATTAGCAACAGAGTCAGTCTTGAAAGATGTGGAAGGCAAATCTGGTCCTTGGCTGTAGTTGCTCACTACAGTTCTGCCTTTCTATAGAAAACCATAAGAGTAAGAAGCATTTGGAAGCAATTGATTTCCTAGATTGTAATTGTAACCTTTTCATGATTGTCAGACACAGTAAGAGAGGGTCTCTCTCACTGTTCTATGCTCCTACATTAAAACACGTATCTGAAAAACATTATAACTGGAAGTCTTCCATAGGAATAAAAAGTGTGTAGATTATGTTAATTCTGAATGAGGGCAAACACCTGTACCTGTACAGAATGTAGTATAGTATATTCTGCTATTGCAAGCCCTAGTGCACAGACCAGATGATAGGTATGGGGTGGTGCTTTATATAGTGATCCCAGGAACCCAAAACCTGGAGAAGACTTTTTTTTTGGGGGGGTATATTTTTGATCCAGGTACTCAAATAAGATCCCCAAGCTTACTCCTGACACATAAACCCGGCAGAGAATCTGTAACAGTGTTGGTACATGATTTGGGCTGTGGCAGAACTTGCAGTAGTAGTGTTGTGCTCTAGAAGATATGTGCAACTGCCATCAAGTATGGGTGCCCGTGGCTAGAGGAATGTGTCTTTTCAGAATATTTGGCTAATACTACAGAACAATTTATTGCCTACTTTTTCTTTATCTATGTTCCAATTTTTATTCTTTAAAAATGAAAAGGAAAATGCAGCATTGAAATTCACACTCTGTTTTATACTGCCCTGGCTTATATAGTCATTATGGTAAACCACTCTTGGTACAGGAAATATGTTATGGAAACAGTGATGTACACAAGCCTACATGTTTTTCACAGACAGCACTATATAGAAGTATATTTTTCATGCACAAGACAGAAGTGTCCAAAATAATTTTGAGGACTAGAAATGTATTTTAATAGAAACTGCAAATTGGTGAGTCACTTGTGAATTCCAGCTGTGGCCTTAACCTTTTGACAGGTGAAACTGGGGCCTAATTCATCCCTTTTTAACCTACTTTATACCCTTACAGTCTCATTTGTAGCTTTCCAAGGAGCAGCATAATGACAAGACAATGCTCAACAACAGTTTCTTAACATTAGGAGGGTCCAAAGTCCGTGCCACTATGTTTTGTCGTTTCTTCCCAACCCGTGAGATCCTCAAAGCCACCAGAACATTTCATTCTTTACATTGCATCTCCCTTCCTTCAAGAACTATATGGATGCCCAGCATAGCAACTTTCTCTAGCCCAGTCATTCCCAAGGGCTGGGAGCATGACAACGTGTGGCTACAGGAATGGGGAAACCGCATTTATCTTGTAGGAATACACTACCATGTTCATGTTACATATGCACGAAGGGCTGTACTGGGTTATTATTGCATCAGTGCCACCAGGAAAAGCACCTGAGGTGAATGGGATCTGTTTGATGATTTATATTACTATAAACCAACTAGGAAGCCAAGAAAAAAACAAGTAAAACCATGCAGCATTCTCGTACTTGGCTTCCATCTTTCCCAAGATAATGCCTAAATGTATTTTCTTGTATTTTGCTGGTAAATACCTCCCTTACTAGGAGATATAGAAGAGCCTCAGGGATGACAACTCATACCAGTAGAAAGCAGCTTGGGAATGAACTAACTCATGCCAGGAAAAGCAACTCCTCTTGCTTACCTGCCTCAATACCACAATACCTTTACACTGGTGGTATATGAGGTGCTGTGAAGTTACTGCTACAGACAAACTCACCCCTGGCACCAGGAGACCTTCAGCTGTTGCCTTGAGTTCTCTGCATGGAACAAACTGACTGGGGACGGGCTGCAGGTCACTGGACCCAGTGCTTTGTCGGAGAGCCTGACCCAGTGTTTATTAAAACCAGTGTTCATCCGTGATTTTCAGTGAATTGCCATGGGATTTTTAGCACCTTATGTTGCTGTATGACAGAACACATTTTTATTTTATTTTTTGATTGGATTTTCTTTTCCACTATTTGAATCACGTATATTTGCATGTAATTGCACATGAATTCATCACAGTTTAGTTGTCCAGCAAGTTCTTATCTGGGATGTTAGTGCTGCTAATAGAGGTGGTAGTTACTGATGCTTTCAGAGACTCACCTTGTGAGACATTTTACTGGGAGACAGTTGGAAATTTAGGATCCTAATTTAGGAGATTTGCTTGTCTCTTTGGAGGGTTTTAGAGCTCCTTTTTTAGTATTTAGGGCAGTTTCATTTTACATCCTGGAGAATTCAGACTGTGTCTAGTTTACTGGGTAGTATACGTCGTTTGGCTAAGCATTAGCTCCACAATGGGAGGAGAGTTGGTGTGTGTCAGTGGTCCCTATTCCCAGAGTCCTCACTTCCTGAGCTGTGACTTTTTTTTTTTTTTTTCAAAGAAACTTGAGCTGACAGCTGAAAGGAAAAATGGTACGCCCACAGGTCCTGCAGTCCTGGTAAATGAGGGACCAGGGCTATGGGGTGCACCCTGGGGCACACTTGCTTTCCAGTCCAGTCACATCCATGGGGCATTCTTCTACTCAGAGAAAAAGCTGACTGTGTGACTGAAACTTGTGGGTGCAGTTTAGGAGTATGTTAGATGAGATGGGGTCCATGTTAAACAGTTTTGTGGGTCAATTCCCTGTGGACAGGATGGGAGAAATATTCTCCTCTCTGCTCTCTGTACATCTTCTTAATTGAACTCAGTGATCTTTAAGAAGACCATGAATCATGAGAAGCACAACCTGTGTCCCAGAGTAGCTATGCAGGCTGATCACTTACTGTTAATTTGTAACTAGGAAATGGAGTGTTCTTCATAAAGGTTGAATTAAAAACTTAAACCGCAGTTTTTCTTGTTTGAATTCAGAGCACAGACCTATCCCATCCAACCTGTGTGCTGCAAGGATCTACCACAACAAAGCAGTCGCTTGAAAAAGTATTCATTTTAGTGAAGTTACAGAATATGAAGGTGTTTAATAAGTAGCCTCAACCTTTTGTAAGTAATGGAAAAACTTGTGTTATCTCATTCCAAATTCTTTTATTACAGTTATAGGTCAACCCACACAACTTCAAGGCTGTAAAATTGCATGGTGAGAGTCTCAAAGGGTAATATGGAAAAAACAATAAATAAAGCAAACAATATTATAAGGTGAACAGGTTCATCTTCCAACTGTGCTGAACTCGAAACTAGCTCAGCAAAAATGACGTAAGTGCCCTTGTAATAAAAATCTCAGTCACTGCATGCTGCTGCACAGCAATGTGGGTTCTTGGTATGGACAGAAATCTGTGTGACCAGTGATTACTGTAACTGGAAGTCTACTGAGGCAGGCATGTAACTCTGTTTACTGTTTCCATGCAATTACCATAACTGTAGTTCAGCTGTGAGGTCGATTCTTATGCATGGCTCTCACTGAAGATCAGTGGCTGGTAATCTTGCATGTAAAAGGGAGAAAAACTCTGCTATATGCTATTTATCTCCCAAATTATATGAACGCTTTTTAGACTTCTGGATTCTTCTGTTTATTTATATTTTTTCCTTTTACTTTTAATATTTCCACCATCTTATCTCCTTTCTTATCCACAGATTAAAATATATGTGTGATTTTATCAAGAATATAGAAAGTTACATTGGGAAAGTAGACTTACTAACAATGTTTTCTATCCCTCTGATCTATTTAAAGGAGAAGTTTAATATTCTTTAGAAATTTAAATAATTTACTTTGTAGATGAGTTCAAGATCAGAAAAGAGAAATTTGGTGAGGTATCTCTTTATTAATTCTCTGAGGCATATCACTTCTGAAGAGGATTGACAGCTACTTCTAAGTAGCTCCTGGAAATGATTGCAGCATCTGATAAGCACAGTGGTTTCTTGTAAGCTTGCAAGTGATACATTAAAAAGCATTAATTTTGTTTTATTTTGAAAGTTGATCCATTCTACCTGCCTGCACTTGAGTGCAAGATTAGAAGCTTTCCTTCTAACAGTTCACACCATAACCACTTACCAAAATTATCTAAGGTTTGCAGTAAAATTATGATTAGAAGGTTTGATATAAAAGCTGGACCCTTTTCTGAGCAAAGATCAGGGCCTCACTTTATGATCATGGAAAGAAACGACATTTACAACAGGCAGAGAATGGAAAATGTTAGCAAGTTAAAGCAAACAGAAGCTAAACGTTAGGCTTTCACAACACAACAGTGCAGTGTGTCCAACCTGTTATCAGTTTACAACTTTAGCCTCACAGCCCTTTTCCAAACTCACAAAGTTCTTTGTTACTTCTTGACTGAGGTCGACTTGGACTGCAAGGCAATTCCCACTGTGCCTCATATGATACTGGTGGTGTGGGAACAAGTAGGAATGTGAAGGCTGTGCAGACCAACCTGCTGCATTATTCTTCATCAGTGAATGAGAGTATTTAGTACCTGTCATGAAAAGATTTTGAGGAGCTTGCTTTCTGTTCACAACTGAGGACTAGCCGCGGCTATCAGCGGGACTGCCAGTTGGACCAGGTGGAAGCATCAGTAAATTAGAAAAAACTAACCCTATGTTTAAATGGCTTCAAACTAAAGAAATGACATTTAAAAAGTACGTGGTGTGGACATACCAGCTAATCAGGTTTTGCACTCAACCATACAGGAAAAATGTGCCATAAATACTTGAAGTTACTTCTGTCTTTTCAGGGCACAAACTTACTTGCCCAGGTATTTTTCTCTTGGTCTCACCAACTGCAACACAAGACTGACCTCAGCTCCAGATTTCTAGTCCCATGCTTGTCTGTGAAACATAGGGACACTCTTAGAAAGCTTCTTGTCTTCCACAATCCCACCAGGAAAATTTTTACACTGGTTTTCTTTGTGATCCACCTTCAGCTGTAGTGGGGCTCTTCACCTGAAGCACGGGAATCCCACATATTCAGATGCCTGGGCTGGCTCCCAGATGCCAGTTTGTCTGCAGTGAACATATCCCAAACTTGCTGGTAATGAGAATATTATCCAGAGACCTCCCACAACTTTGCAGCAATGTCTCACTGGCTGTTTCAGTTATTCAGTTTCAAAATTACTGTTTTGAAATGTCTGTCCCTCTGCTTTTTGTCACATTCCTACTCTTCCCACAACCTGGAGGAGGGTAAGAAGAATAGTTCTGTACACGGAAAAGCATGGAAGTCAAAACTGGCAAATAAAAGCTGTGCCTTCAAAATGAGATACTCTGCAGCCTGAAACAATATGTGAATATGTGACCAGAATGGGCAGAGAAAAATATCCTAGAAAGCCACAAAGCACTGAATAAACCAACTGAGAAGTAGTAAAACTTGTGAGCTTTAACACCAGCATCGCTGCAGCCTGGCAGAGCCTGTGTTACACCTGAAGGAGGCCCCAATATTATCCTTGTCCCTCCACACATATGGGGGTGACTTCCTCCAGCCATATGTACGAAGACAAACTACTCTTATTCTGGTGCAGACAGAGCTCCAGTAACTTCTCTTGAAGTCACTCTGCATGCTAAAGGACAGACATACCAGAAAGTAAATACCTGTGCTGGTGCTGAGCTCCATTCAAGTCCTGCTTTTACCCTATGGAGTTTATGCTTGACTGACCAAAAGCTTACACTGTGAGTCCTTCATATACTTTACAGCAGACTCATTCTGTTTTTCCATTCAAAGTTGCATTGTTCTCCTTATTTCATTAATATCCTACATGCCTTTTGGGTGGACACTTCTCTGATATTATCTAGGGTACAGATAAGTGGAAAAATTAGGACTGTTTTGCATGGCTGCTCTTCACATCCTGATACACTTAGAGCCTTTATTTTTGAGGAAAGTTTGCTAAATTCAGCGAGCCTTTCCAGCACTGTTTCTAGAGACTTAGAACAATCTTTTTCACCATACAATTTCCATTGACGAGCCAAGTTTGTAGAGTGGGATTAATCTTTAATTTTTATAATTAATGTTTCAAGTAACCTGAACATGTATTATTAAATATTGCAAATGACATCTCTTCTGTGCATGCCTGGGTGGGACTTTTTTTAACTCACAGCCACAATGAACATGCGTATGTCTGGCTTCTTGATGCTTTGCACATTGATATAAAAGCTGTAATACTTCTCCTGTTTCTTGCACAGGACTCATGTTGTTCCCTTTTGCTACACATAAATCTTCAAGGTCATCTGTTCCTAAAACTAATGTAACAAAGCAGATACAATTCAAGAAAGTGGGAGGAGGCTTTAATTTCACAGGATGGCATAGTGGGCAGTCTGGATTCTTTAGGCAACAAAGCTGGCGGAAGCTTTCTTTGTGGTGACTTCTTCATGTGGAGATCACCGGTAATTGTGATTCATCGTCTCCTCTCTTCACATAATCAAAAGATAGTAAGGTACAAGCAAACAGCAACAGTGTACTCCTAAAAATATTGAAAACCAGAAAGTATCTGGAACTTGCATGTGGAAGACATGGTCCAGGAACTCCCACCAGAGGTGACCCGCACAAAGTCGCCTGAGTTCAAGCAGTATTTTCGCACTTATCCTCAATGAAGACCGTAGGAAAACACTACTTCAATCTGGAAGGGGTCTGAGGACAGTCTTGAATGTCATAAGAAAGTCTTTAAACCTTGAGAAAAGATCTTTTTCATTAACTAGTATGGTTGTAATATAACAAGACCTATAGCTCCTGGGGCTTTATCCTTCCCCCATCACAATGATCACAAAATATATATGTGAAAAAGTGCAGACATGCTTTTGGGAGGAAGAATGATGGATTTATTTGTTCAAACTGGTCTGCTTTTTGGTTTTACACTCAGTCAGCCCATACCACTGGTGTGTGCAGGAACACATTTGTGTCCTGCGCTGGGGGAGGAGCTGGCTGGACCACTGGTGGCAGGGACTGAAAGGACCAAGTAATGTTTGCTTCCTCCCATCCCAGTGAGGAGAGTTGCTGCTGAGAGAATATCTTATATCATGAGAAAAACTAGAGCGTGAAGCTTGATTTTAAAAAGTTTACTAAAAGGAAAAGGGAGACAAGTTTTTTTAGTCAACTAAAAAATATCCTAAGACTACTTCTGGATGAACAACATTTTCTGCCTGAATTGCAGCAGACTTAAAACCTCATTTCTTCAGTATTTGAAACTTCTTAAGGAGCAAAAGTTCTGGGCTTCTGAGTCCTGATGTTGTGATACAGAAATCTTTGAAGGTCTCTTGAGGCTGGATAAATTTATTAATAATGTAAGCTAAATTAATGCCCAATGTGATTTTCTGTTCTTTGAACCAAAGTTGTTAACAATTGCTAGAAAACAAGTAAAAATGTCACACTTTGCAGCTCAGTTTTTCAAATGGATCTTTCTTTCTCCTAAGAGAAGAAAGGCTGGCAAAAGAATACGTGTTGTTTAGTCAGATTGCCTGATACAAGCAAAACAGTTTAGAGATTTATTTCTGACTCCCAAGGCTGTATCTAGGCACCTGTGAACATACTGTACGACTTTCCAAAACTCAAATGCACAAAAATCCTATTAAAGCAGTGGAAGCTGCAGATATTCACCATCACTTCATGAAGGTTTTTCCTGCAGGCAGAAAAGCTTATCATCCTTATGAGTTTCAGGACCTTCTGTAGGGTGTACTGTAGCTTAAACTGGAAGAAGGTGAACTTCTTCCTAAACCTCCAAGGTGGAACACAATTTTTTTTTTTTTTTGATTGAGACCATAGCTAATTTTATGATTTCAGCTGCAAGGGCCACTGAAACACACACAACTGTGCCTGAATGATCTTCATATTTAAGTGTCTGTTTCATTTAACTCCATCGAGCTCAAGCTATTAGTTTGGAAAGTCTACAAATTTCCTGTCTCTACAATTCAGTGAAGACTACATAATGATCAAGACATTGTATAAAAATTGAGATTAAATTTTCCCGGCACCAAAAGAGAGGAGATGAAATGAAGTGAATAGTCTAAGGTAAAACTATCAGATCAGATATAGTTAACTGAAATTGCTTGTGAAGATCTATTTTAAACTTAAGATTAACAAGTTCGTGTTGCTGTGGGCATCACCCTATCAAACTGGTTAACACCAGTTGCTCTCCCGGACATGCTGTCTAGATTAACCAGGCAGAACCTAAATATAGGCTTCTATTTTTGTTAGAAGGTATTATCCTTTCTAGGTAAAATTTGTCATTACTCCTCTTGGTAGCATTTATGGTTTTTATACAGTCAATTGCTTTAAAGTAAAGGCAAAGCATTTATAAAGCAGTTGCTTGTAAGCATTTTACGTTGGCAAATAAAAGTATTTGAAGCCATAAAAAAAAATTTGGTGCAACTGTTTTAGTAGCTCTACTTGATGATGTTGAAGTCTTTCTAATGCCTTTAAGCATGAGGCATAAACAATATGAGTTAAATCGCTACTCATGCAAATGCTGTTAGCTGTCAGACAATGCTGGTCTGGGAGATGTACATTGGCTTCAATATCCATTACCAGCTTTCCTGGTTTTTTGGTCTGTTTGTTTACATCTCCCTTTGGACCTGGGTCCTTTTCTAAGCAAATATTTGTGCATTTATGTATAATTCAGAATATTCTGGAGTCCTTTATTTTATTTATTAGTTTGTGAAAAAAGGCCAACAAAACCTACAAAATCGTTAAAATGTGTCAGTTTCGGTAGCATTAGAAAACATGAAAATTAATTACTCTTTTTTTTTTTCTTTCCTTCTCAGGGTTTTAATTAGGATGAGGTAAGGAGAGAGGTCCTTTAAGCTTTTAGCAGGAAATACCCTTGTTTTATCAGCTTCTGCAGCCTTGGCTCAGTAAGGCATCTTATTTCCAGTACCAGGTCACCATGCCCAAGAAATCTCACACCACTGGAAGGAGTCCCAAATACTGTTGCCCTAACACTCCTACAGCTTGGTTCTGTATCACCCACACAAAACAGCCCTAATGCCAGCTGAAATGGCATCCAGAGGATCCCCAGCTCAGGGAGATCCACGGCACTGGGAAAATCATTTTGACAACTTCCATGGCACCTCTGTGAACCAAGGTGGCTGGGGTAGGTGAGCAAAGGACTCTCAGTAATTAGAAAAATCCTTCAGCAGCTCTTATGACCAGGCTAAGGTATGTCCTAGGCTAGGAAAAGGGTGAACCCCCAGGTCAGAGTGCACAATAGCCACCTAAGTTCCCCCTCATAAAAGTGATGAGCAGCGCTAGAGGTGTCTAACTCATACCTATATAAGTTAGGTATAACTTCTGTATATATAGTTGTGTAAAAGGATACATAGCTGTGCTAATAGATTGAAACCCTGATTTGTCTATTGCATGTTAGTTCACATTTGCTGTTGGATTAGTGACTAATCTGCTTGTAAATGACTTGGCCAGTTTCTTTTTCCCACTTATACTAAAAAGAATTGGTTGTGGGAGGGAAAAACTATTCCTGCAGAACAGAGATAGCAATCTACCAAAGAAAGGGAATTCAGAAATAGAGATAAGTGGGAATCACTTCTGTGTTAGTTGTTATTATTTATAGTTTTTTGGCATTTACAGACTCAAGACCTGTAGGTGACTATTTGAGATTTTGGCACCTGTGGTAAATATGTCTCCAAAATTGATGTGTACCCTGTTTCCCACAAACTCCATGTTTCCTCATTTGTATGTAGGCAAAACTTAGAAATACTTTGTTTTAGTGTGTCAGTACAAATGTTGCCTGCAGAGCAAGAGTCTCCCCTGGAAGGAAAGAACACAGTTTTCTCCAGAGGGTTTTGAATAAAGCCTGAAAAATGTTTGTATGGAGAATAGTGGTGTGCAGATTTGTCCCAGCATTTCCAAAGATGTCTCTTAAAACTATCTAAGACACTATTTCATACCTAGTACACTTGGGTAATATGAAATGCAAGAAAGGATTAATCAGTCTTCTGTGATGCATGGCATAAAGTTCATTATTTACATGGTAGATATAAATAGTTCTAATAGATTTGCTTAATACAGGGTTGAATTAAATTCTTACTGTATAAGTACAGTTCTTACTGGTGAACTGCATCTGATGAAGGACACAAAGCTCTTGTCATGCTGGTTCTGCCTGCTCATAACACTGTTACCAGGGTTTGCAGGTTGACAGCCAAGTATGGTATAGATGTGATAAATTGTCTTTATCCACAGGAATCTCTTGTCTTTCATTTCTTCTGCATAACCTAAGAATCTAGAAAGCACTGTGGCCTATGACTCACATTTGAAAATAAGATTATAAAGAACATAGGCAAATTTTTCAAGGAATATTTTCCCTTTTTTATGGGTAACTCAGAGCTAAATAACCAAGGACAAAAAGCAATGCTTTTATTGATGTATGGAGTGAACCAAAAGGCAACTATCAAGCTGGGGCACACAGGTTCTCTGCATCTCCAAAAGTAAGAAGAGCATGTTTGCACTCTTCCTTCTGTCTGTGCACTCAGTTGCAGGGGTGAGTGCCTTAGCAGCAGGTGGTGGGGCACCTCAGGCTGGGACTCCCTCATCCTCCTCTTGCAGCTGTTTGACACTGCATTGTGTAGCTGCACATTCCTCTGGCTGAAGGGAAAGACTATTGTCCCAGCCACTGGGCACTCTCCTGAGCTAGAGGAGAGAGCAGAACCTGTCTCTGTGTAGGCATTAACAGGAGGCAGGATAGAAACACGGTGTCCCCTTGCCTAAAGGAGCATCTAGAGAGTGATTCTTATCTCCTGGCCAATTAATATTTAATCATCCTATATAAAATGAGCAGCTCCAACAGGAAAAATTGCAAGTGGGATTTCTTCCTTCCCCTCACCGTCAGTAACCTGTGGTAACCTAAAAGAGAGAGCTTTCCTCCCCTGAAAAGTGTCAGGCACCACGATTTCAAGTCCTCATGGGCAGAGCAGCAGAACTCAGTGAACACTTTGTGCAAGCTGATGGCTCAAGACTGGGGTGTGGAAGCTTCCTTTTTTTCTCAAATCATGTGCCTGGCATGCCTTGTGTTACCACAATTCTTGACAATCTTTTTGAGCTTATTTGAAAACCTCAGTTCTGTGATTGCCTTGTTCTTAAGTGTTCTTTATATTGTAAGAGGAGACATATATATTCTGAGGAAAAATGTTTTAAAGTGCCCCATCGTCATAAAATATAGTCAGTATTTGGGGACTGTGAGTAAAGCCCTTGGGGCCAGAATGGTCCACACCAGACCAAGCACCTTGAAAATTTCCACTTGGGTTGTAAGAGTCTCATGTTCTTTCCTTTGTCCATCTTTCAATTCTGGAAGCAAAGGTCAGAATACATGGCCAGAATATTTACTGATGCAATGGCTGGGTTTTACAAGGTCTGTGCTGAGGACTCTTTTTCATTAAAGTACTGGCCCACTAAAAATTGTATCCTTACAGTATGGAAAACTTTGAAAATTACCACCTCAAAGTATTTTGCTGCCTAAGTAGGAGCATGATAAGACACATTGTTTACTTTTATGGTCAATAAAGTAAAGCCTGTTCTCAGGTGCTCTGAAGTGGCTGTCCATTGCTAACATGAGACTTTAGACTGATTTTATCCTTCTGACGTTCAGTGGAACAAATATCCTGTAGTTTGCAGATAAGGATCACTCCAGGATCAGTTTCAGTTTGACACAGTTGTTTCAAAATTCACCTTGGGTATATTTTTTCTCTTCAACTTTATCTAAAAAACTAATCAGCCTGGCTAATGAATTAAAGGGGTCAGAGGAATCAATGGTCCTTATTTGCATTAATTCAAATTAATACATACCCGTTTTATTGAATAAGGAGTGACAGCTCTGGTATTCATAAATAACTGATAGAGAATGAAAATAATTCAGTAAAAACATTATGTTTATCTTGTTATGAATTAACACACCCTGAAAACATAAGTATTTTTTTTTTAAAAAAGATTTATCATGTGAAAGTGATCTCTGTACAGGTAAATGGTGCTATTGAAAGGAAGGATGATTGAATAGCTGAGGTCCTGCTGTTAGACTGAGGAGGTCTGAGCTCAGTGCTCCCTGAACTGACTCCCTGAATGGCTCTGGTAGCTCTTTGCATCTCCAGTGCTTCAGTTTCCCATTCATGAATCCTCTTTCTTAGAGTAATTTGGTGAAAATGAATACCTGAGAACCTAAGGATGTCAGATCTTTCAGTTGCGCAATATGTTAAGAGTAAAAGACCAATACAAAAGAAAAAGGTCAGTCTCTTTTGAATGGAATAAAGTAATGTAGTGGGAAAACTGGAAGGGCTGATAAGGCTTTTTTTTGGTTAAAGTCCATCTTGTTTTTCCATGACATGCTAAGCTAGGTCAGTCTGTAATATGCAAGGCTACAACAAACCTTACTTGAAAGCACAGTCTGTTTTCAGAACTGCACAGGGCCTAATAATTCTTGAGACCTCTGGAAAACTGCACTGTATTCTTCTGGAAACTATGGTGTGTTTTTAAGGTAATGAACTTCTCTGACTGCAGGCTGTAGAGCCAAAAGGCTCATGACTATTCCTGTAACATTTTCTTGGAGGAAAAATACCCTGGCTTTAGGTCTCACTCTTGCTGAGGTGTACCTGTTTTTCATTGCAAGGGCACGGGATGTCAGCTGGCAGGACTTTATTAGCGTCAGTGAGATGGCTCAGGTGGGAAACAAAACTCTTCTGAGCAAGTCCCCTTTATGCAGAAGTAATGGACACATTAGTGCTTTACAGTGAACTGTTTCTCTGACTCCAGATGGAACCACAGAAGATGGGTAAGCCACAGCAGCCAGTGTGGAGTGCTCCACTGACATTGGCCCGTTGAGACAAAATGGTTTCATTTGCATTAACTACTAGATGTGAAACCTTTTTTTAGTTCCTGAACAGTTATAAAAATTATATCTTTAGGTTATCTGTGGTAATCTTTTATTGAAAATTATTTGATATAAACCCCATAGTAGCACTCAGGTGTCTTATCTCTCATATAAGCGTCCTCAACTGAAACAGAGAAAATGTTTGTTACTGTCTTCTATGCAGAAATTAATAGCTTTTACAGCAGCTTTTACAGGGAGGAGATGACTTTTTTGCAGGCTACAAAGGATGCACAGACAGGGCCCTCTCATAATCAGAGTTCAACCCCATTAGGACAAAAGCAGAAGCTAAATGCATCTCAGATATCTGCAGACACCAAAAGAGGAAGGAGATCCCCACCAAAACTTTGAATGAAAGGGCTGTGTCATGACCAGTTCAGAACAGAAGTGAACTTGGAGCAAGATTCAGGACTATTGTGGCACCAGGTAATCATTAATCACACCCAGTGTAACACCTCCATCAGAAGAAAATTGCCTAGTACAACACTGATGCCTGAAAAGCCACCTTCATTTCCCTGTGTCAGTGCTTACCTGTATGGGGAAAGATTTTGAGCTAAAAGTTGCAAATAGGAAGGATTTTAAGATAACCTTTTTTGTGTTTTTCTGCTTTGCTTACTTAGATGCCTTTCCTCTGGATTGCTGGGTTTTGCCTATCTCTTTAGAAACGCTGCACTATATCCAGCCTCTGTAAGCCAGGCAGTCTCCCTCCCCAGAGCAGAGGCCTAGAGGGCAGCAGTCTAAGATCCCCTCTGTATTTAACCCTCTGTTAGTGTTAACAGTAGTTCAAACCTGAAGGCATTCATATCTTTTCTGCCTATTGAGAAAGAAATGAAACAAATATTTAATTTGATTTAACAGCAGGGCAGGAAGGAATGTTTCACAGAGCTCCATGATATTGCTATTAACTTTCTCCATGTGCCACACTGTTAAATTTCTTCCCTCTTTTTTTGGTGGAAATTTAAGGACAAAACTCCTCAAGCTGTTCTAATCTCTGTAACAACTTGTGGGTTTAATAGGAGTAATTTTGGGGATACTAGAGAAGGGAGAGGGAACATTTGACTCTGGAGACACATTTCCCGAAGGTAATGCTATTGAGCTGCTTGATTTGCTCATATCATTGTGCCTTGGGATGAAAGCCAGGAAGGTGTTTGGAAAGCTACCTACTCACTCAAATTGTTTGGTTGAAGTTTGCCATTACTTGAATGTGATCACAAAGTACTCATTTGTGTTTGTAACTGTGCTGTGCAGATTTTTGGCAGATGTGCTGCTACACTGAAATAGGGCTCTTTGTTCTCCTTAAAAAGCAAGAGCTGTGCCGTGTTTCTGGTGTCTGTTTGCTGGTCAGTACTCTCTGCACCCTTTGTTCCAGCACAAGCAGGAACAGAAGCAGTGACAGAAGACCACTGCAACTCCCACTTACCTGGTGTTAGAGACTGGCAAAATGAGAAGATGTCTGGGAGGAAGAGCCAATTTCTTTTAATCAGTTATTAACTGGTAAGTCACTCCAGCCAATCTTCACTCAGCAGCTGAGTGAAACTTAGGAGCATTTTTTTGAGCAGACCGGGCTTAACCAAAACCAAGTGAATCATATTCTGGGCAAACCTACTGAAAAAAAAAAAGCAGATTACAAACTGTGGAGAAAATGAGAATACACCTACTTATATTTATAGAAGTGCTCTCATCCTAAGTATCATAAAGCTCTTTAGAAACGTAGAAATACATACAGTGATGGGGACTCTTTTGTTTTACCCCCAGAAACACTAAGTGAATGAAAGAGGCCTTTTTATTACAGTATATGGTAGCACTGCAGTGAAGAATACCCTATACAGTGGCAGGATATGTCGGCCACATATAACTGCCTAGTACCAGCTTGGCACAGTGTTGTTGCTAGTACAGCTATTTTTACTGAGAGTGATATAGCACCTGTAGCTAGTATATGTTGTCAAAACACTGACTGTGTCTTCATCACCACAATACCCCTTAAAATGGAGAAGTGCACAGATGCAGTACAGAAATAAATCCCTCATTTAAACTCTTTCTTTCCCTGGGGGAAAAAAAATGCAAAGCTACTCAATTGTTGGTTTTTTCCTCACAGTAAATCCCATCTGTTATTCTGATAGGAAGAAAGATGTCTCCAGTTTAGCGGTCACTCTAGCTAGGTATTCTGACAAAGGCCATCAAAAGATGCGCATTATTAAAGGAAATAGGGTCAAAGTTTTGGATTTGCAATGACATTGGACGCTAAGGAAGCATGATCCAGATTAAGGTTCATCATAGTAAGTGTCCCAGTTGACCTGCTGGAAAAAGTAATTTCTGTAAGTTTTCTGTGGAAAAGCTGATATATGTTCTCTACTTCTGATTCGTGGGTGACAGGACATACAAACCTGGTTACCCTTTGACACCAGGAAGACTTTTTATGGCTCTGCGATTATATCTTTCTCAGAAGAAGCCCTCTGGGACCTCAGATTTCCAGTCCTCCTGCAAGTGTGTGCTACAGAGTTTAAATGGGGACCTGACATAAACAACACCACACATTTGTTTGAGGTGATTAAACGTTCTCAGAACACTAGATTCTCAAAAAAATGCAGCTGTGTATAGTTTTTGTAGTTGTCTTCAGAAGAGAACTTACTATACAGTCACAGAGGTGTACCATTAATGAACAGCAAATTAATCAAAGCATTCTTCTGCTAATGTGCTTGTCTTCTACTTACATAAGCATTACTTTCAGCAAAGAATTTGCTAATGAGTTTCCTGCCACACTAGGACTTATTCAACAGAAAAAATGAGAAATGCACAGAGAGAACTGTGTGAGGGTTTAATGCTTCTAATTCACCAGAGCTATTGAAATGCAGTCCTGCTC
Organism: Pseudotriccus pelzelni; assembly: GCA_035584735.1. NCBI lineage: Eukaryota > Metazoa > Chordata > Aves > Passeriformes > Tyrannidae > Pseudotriccus > Pseudotriccus pelzelni. Next base: position 125,851,980 of record JAWMRA010000078.1, read on the forward strand.
AGAGCACCTCTGGTGTGAGCTGTCTCTTCTATACATAAAAAAAAATCTGTTTTATATGTTTTTCATTTACTTTAATGCACTATTTTGGTTCAGAAGTGTGTTTTGAAACAAATGTCTCTGCTCACGATTACCATGCTTTGGTTCCTATCCTGAAAGAGTTTTTGAAGACATGAACTGGATTATTTTTTCATGAAACCAGAGGGGAAAATGCTCTCTAGTAGTGTAGCTAATGCATTGAAACCGCAAACAGGTCTTTAGTCTGTGGGACTGGACTAGAGCTGCTCTGAAGAAAAAGGCAAAACAAAATCCTGTGACAGGTGCTGTGTGGATGTTGGGTTCTTAAACTCTTTCCCTTTATAAATCTGCTCCTACTGATCTACACAATTAGATAATAGAGATGTAGGCTGTATCATCAGGGCTATATCTACAAAAGGGAGTGACAATGTGTTGCTTCCATCCTTGCTGAACCAAGCTAGCAAAGCTGCTGTTTAGTTTTGTGTGTCACTTTCCATGTTTTTTTCTAATCCAGTCATGTTCTAGTCCATTCCTATGTTTAATCAACAGACCTGCTTAATGAAATGCAAAGAATAACATTTGGTAATCCGTCTGAAGAAAAAAGGTTGCAAAGGTGTCGCTGCCACTGCAGACTACTTGAAATGCCATGGGGTCCTTACATGCAACCTTATTTGACTGTGGTTACGTTATTAATGCTGATGACATGCAAGTAGGAATAAAATTTTTAGTCCTGATGGAGAACCCTGCTGAGTTCTCCAGACTGTAAAGCATGTGCCTTATTTGTATAGGTAACATGGTACAGGTGGATCCTAGCAGTGCTACTTTTAGAGAGTAGAAATGGAGTTGACATGAGGAAGAGGCCCAAGATAAGAAGTTGGAGATGGATTTTAATGTGTAATTAATGGACCAAGAGACTGCATTCGTAATGATAAAAGACTAAAGCTATTTGTTTACTGGAGTTCAGTAATTATTTTCTATATTAGTCTATAATGTGTCCATAACCTTTAGTCTGCTGAAGTTGTTAAAATTATTTCACCTGGCATCAGAAGGACAGAGCGGGGGCTTATTAGGAATAAGCAGTTCCCTGACAGACATATATTCTAATATGCATAAACTGTAATGCGCTCACCAGTTCCTTGGTGAAAATAATACGCATCTCTATACTAGATTTGTACCTCTGTATATCTGTATATAATTGAAAGCAAAACAAATCTAGATTTCTGTGGCAGTAGTACCACAATCATTTATTAGAAAAATCCTAAGGTGTGCATGTCTGCATAAGGAAAATTCTTCAGACTTTCTGTGGGCTGGGCTGATACCATTTGGAGATGTACTTACGTGCCTTAGAAAACAGTTTAGGTTTTCAAACTGCAAATGGAGAAACAAGTGTCTCTTTTCAAGTTAATTTCATTTTTAAGCCATCTCGGTAGTGCTACTAATGAATTTCTGCCCCTATGTATATGATATTTCTGAATGTCTATCACCAGGGTACCCAAATGTCATTATAAATTTAATGAACAGCTGCTGCCCATTAAAAGTAAGTGTAACTTCTATTGCTTAAATTAAACTAGTTTAAAGTAAAATGAGCATTTAGGTTAGGCAGGTGTTGCTGCTATTTATATCCAAAAGTTGAATTTCTCCTAGACCAAGGGCTAGTTTCAAGTTGCATTATTTCTGCCACTGTTATTTTGCCAGAAAAAAAGCTCAATGAATTAATTTCTAAATTGCAGAGATGGTAAAAGAGGCACCTACATCGCAGCTCTGGTCATCTCTAAAATGTGAGTATTCATGGCAGAGGACTGAATGATCTTTTTAGAAGAAGAATTTCTAGCATTTGTTTTTTATATTGCCAATTGATGATATTATGCTGAGGTTAACTGGGGCATTCAATCGTGTTCTGCCACTTTGTCTTTCCTTAAAGGAGTCAGGAAGATTGCCTGCTAAAATTCCCATTACCTCTGTAACAAATCTTAGTTTTACCACTGCTGGTCTAAGAGAAGAGAAAAAGATTGGGGCAGCTCCACAGCAGAATCAATTAATGCCCTTGATGCTCTTTTGAATACTCAGTTACCAGAGTTCACAGGCGTGTCTGGAATCAAACTTTGTCAGAGCAAACATACCAGGACAATTATAAACTCTCTGCCAGGTAATTAATAGCAGCAAAAAGGGACAGATTCAGTGTATCTAGGACTGCTTTTCACACGTGACTGAGCAAGGTTCGGCCCCAAATCACAGAACAATGCCCTGTGCAAGCAGATCATTCCCCTGCTCTCTCTATTTGTAGGAAATCTGTTTATTAAGGCACAGAAAATGGACATAATTTGAGGGAAATAGAGAAACATAGCACACATGCACAAATATTGATAGCATCTGCAAATCAAGAGGAAATGATGTTGTAAATAAGCCATTTAGCATCCTTCCTCTTCACCAATGAGTATCTCTTATCACTCCACTTTAGATATCCACCCCACACTCTCCTCAGTAAAAAGCAGCTCTGTGAAGGTCTCTTTGCCTGTCTTGGGTCCTCAGGGAGCTTTTTCAATCCAGCTGTGAGTTGCTGCTCCTTTAGTGATTCAGCTGCATGAAGAGGCTGAGAAAGCAGGACTCAATAGTAGAGTCCACTGAGCGATGCTTTCCACCCCACCTTCTCTCATCTGAAGAATTTCCTGCAGTGTTTCTGAACAAACAGCATTTCCCATCCTGGGGAACAGCAGTCAGGGCTTGGCCTGGACATTTAGAAAGGAATTGAGGATGGGGAAAAGTGAAGGTGGAGTTCACAAACCTCTTCATTCTTCTGTTAACTTCCCAGATGTTGCTGGAGGACATGTTAGCCTGTGCCCATCCCCAGAGAGGTGCCTGATGCCTGGGTCTGGGCTGCCCCAGCTAACCTGCTCCCTGGGAGGGACACTTAGGTGAGTGCGGGCTGCCTGGCCCTGCTCTGCCACCCCTGTGGGCAGCCCCCAAATCCACCAGTCCTGAGCAGATCCTGGCCTGCTGGAATCTGTTTGGAAAACCACACTTTAACTGTGTGTCTGCAAACATTTCCAGGTATTTTTCAGAGCATAACATTAATTATCAGAAATCTCAGAAGACTTTTAACACATCTGGCTGAGCAGATCTGCAAACAAATTTGAATGGAGAGTAATTTTCCATCATCTTCCTGCGGTGGTTGGAGCCCACGTGTTTTGACTGCACCCTGGTGTGGGACATTTGGCAGAAGTCAGATAGGAGAGCTCTGTTAGGTCCTCACTGTCCAAGGCTATCCCAGGTTGCAGCAGATCCAGCAAAGAGTCCTCTGCAGTTCTTCAATAAGCAGACACCCATTGAATTCACCATCTTATTCAGATGAGGAAATGTAATTTCCACTTCAACAATGCCACTGCCTCCCTTGGATTTTTCCTACTCTGAGTATCAAGCTATTGCTGGCCTCATTAATACACTTATTTCTTCCTGCCGCTTGACCTAGTATTTGATACTTTTATTTTGAGGAGAATTAAATGCACTAGGTTTCTTTATCAGCCTGGCAAATTCTGGCTTTTGAGTAGCAAAAGCAACATGATGCTTTGTAATTTCTTAGTCCACTGGGAAATTATCTTTCTGTTCCTGTGAACTTTAAACTTGGCATTTGCTTATTGCAAGGGAGAAATGGTGGCTCTTTGAGACAGTGCCTGATGTCAGACCATGGCGCAATAGAGCAGGTGCAGGTCTCAGCAGAGCAGTAAAGAGTTCATGTGGCACTATGCCTCAAATGGAAAAAGGAAGGACTCAGTGTCCAGGAGATCTTTTCCAGCCCTGTTATTTTTACCTTATTCTTTGCTGAATTTGGAGGATCATCTCAAAGGATGACAGACAAACGACAGGTAAGAAGGTCTCAGGACATACCGCAGTCTGTATGTCAGCTGTTATGTCAGTCATTCTCTCACAGTTTTTCTATTGTAATTGCAAGTAGTTCAGTAACAGCTGGATTTAGTTCATCCTGTACAAGGAACCAGAAGTGAAGAAAGAAAATAATTGAATGATCAGTGACAACAGTCAAGCACCATCAGTGTGCATCATATATTTTAACCTCAACAGATGGACAACAGAGGACTAGAGAAAGAAGTTAATTTACCATATTCAAACATATTTTTGTGGTGTGAGGAAAACCCCAAATCTTTTACACATCCTGAAGCCATTAAAATACATGCCTTAAAGCAATAACTTTGAAACATATTGCTGAAGAATGGGACACCTTGATACAAGAAAAAGCCATGATGAGGGAAGTCCTTGAGATGCTGTTGTATGAATTGGAATGTAAGATTTGGAGGTTTTGTCCAAGTTGTTTGAGAGCCCAGCATTTCTAAGGCTCTTAAAAAGACTCTAAGCAGCGCAAAAGTGCTTTATTCAAATTTCCTCATTTGATTCCTAACACTGTGTAAATGCGTCTTTTCAGGAGGTTTCATGTGTGTAACTTCCTTATTCTAGATGAAAACCTATTACTTCAGCTGGCTAAGTTTTGAATACGAAGAGCCTGAGCTCTATCCCAGATGCCATGTACAACAGGAGTGACTTTTAAAATCATTACATATATATACACAGAATCATAGAAAGTCTTGGTCGGAAGGGACTTTAAAGATCATCTAGTTCCAACCTCCACATCATGGGCAAGGATGCCATCCACTAGATCAGGTTGCTCAAAGTGCTGTTCAGCCTAGCCTTGAATACTTCCAAGGATGGGACATCTACAATACGCCACACAATCCATATAAGTGCAATACATTACTGTTCATTAGTCACACTACAAACAGTTTCCTTCAGTGGAAGTAGTTATGCAAATATATATCCTCTGCAGCCACTGAACTCAGTGTCAGCATGACCTTGTCAACATTAATGCAACATCAAAGTGGAAGACCTCAGTGCAGACTGCAAAATTACTGGATATTTTTATGGAGGTAAATATATGGAGAGATATATATGGTGATAGATAGATAGATAGATAGATAGGTAGATAGATAGATAGATAGACTGACATAAAGGATTTAATGAAAATGATAAGCATCTCTGTTCACTCCCTCCCTAGCAGATATACTCTGTGTTTCTAGCAGCCATCCAGTTTATCAGTAGACTAAAGAAGGGAAAAATGGTGTACAGGGTCATCTCTTCCATGAGAAACAAACTACAGTTTGAAGACAACTAACAGATGGACTGAACAATTTATTTTTTTTTACTTCTTCATAGCAATAGGACGTCTTCTTAATTACAAAGAACTGATTATGAACAAAATGTTAGTTAAAGCATTGCTTCACCAAGGCCTTCATGAGGTTCAACAAGGCCAAGTTCCGTGTCCTGCATCTGGATCAGGGCAACTCTTGGTATAATGCAGGCTGGAGAATGAAGGGTTTGCAAGCAGACCTGTGGAGGAGGACTGGGGGATACTGGGGGGTTGAAAGCTGGACACAAGCCAGCAAAGTGCACTCACAGCCCAGAAAGCCAATCATGTTCTGGGCTGCATCAAAAAAAGTGTAGGCGGTAGGTCGAGTGAGATGATACTGCCTCTTCACTCTGCCCTTGTGCCCACCTAGATTACTGGGTCCAGCTTTGGGGTCCTCAGCACAGGAAAGACTTAAACCTGATGGAGTGGGACCAGAGGAGATCTGGTTATCATAAAGTGATCAGAAGGATGGAGTACCTTTCCTGTAAGGAAAAGCTGCGAGTTGGGACTGTTCAGCCTGGAGAAGGGTAGGCTCTGGGGAAACTTTATTGTGGCCTTTAAATACTTAAAGGAAGCCTATAAGAAAGAAGGGGACAAACTTTTAGTAGGCTCTATTGATATAGGTCAAGAGTAATGGTTTTAAACTAAAAGAAGGTATATTTAGGCTGGATAAAGAAGAAATTTTTTACAATGAGGGTGGTGAACCACTGAAAGAAGTTGCCCAAACAGGTGATGGATGCCCAGTCACTGGAATCATTCAAGACCAGGTTGGTCAGCCCTGTCATACCCAAAGTATTCTATGATTCTATGATTCAAAGACTTCTGGGCCGCCAACTTAATCCTGGTTTGCTGTTTAGTGCCAACCTTGAGGTGTTACAAATAAGTTTAAGGCACTTCAGAGCTTAAAATACGTTTTGCTGCCTCATGACAAAATTGATCTTGTTTAGCTCCAGAAAGGTTTGAAAAATATGGTAATTTTTTTCACATTGCAGCAACTGCACTGGTGTGAAACATTAATCAGTTCTGCATGATTTTTAATTAATGGTGTCCAGTCTCTGCAGATGTACAAGGGGAGTGGTTTTCATTTGTGCTTTACTATTGTATTTGTCTTCCTTTAAGAAAACATAGACAGTCTAAGTCAGGAACATTGCTTAGCATGAGAACTGGGCTCCTGAATTTTAAAGTAAAACTAGTTATCTCTGTGGATCTGCAAAACACTCAGTCTGAGAAGTGGCATTCAGAAATTCATGTTTCCAGCTTGATTTATTGTGCATCCCATTTCAGAAAAGTTAGAAAGTTAAAAAGCACAAGATCTCCCCACATCCCTCCCAAAAAGTAGAACTGGGACAGTAAAGATGACATCATCAAGCAGAAAAAAAGCTGTTGAAACACCAGCAATCTGCCTAAAAAACAAAAGCAATACAGTAAAATTGTGAGTGCATGTAAATTGCTTCTTGCTGAGTACACAAGGTACTGGAAAATCCTTTTAAGGGATATTATGCTTTATCTTGGACATGTGTATTGCTGCAATTAGATGGTTTGCTCTTTAACTTGGTAGCATGAGGTGTCTGGACAGTAGGATTAGAGCTAGTGGTATCCTCGGTTCCCTGCTGCGCAGTCAGCAGGAATAATTTTACCATTCTCATTTATGAGCCTTTGGAGCCATAAACACCTCCCAGCTTTCTGTGTGGAGCTCTGTAACTGGATAAGGAGTGAGTTCATTAGCAATTTGGTTGCAGAGAAGGAGCAGGAGCAAGTGTACTCCTGCAGACGACTACCTGGCTGCCATGTATTAGCTGGTGCAGCCCTCTAATGAGGACTGACAGCAAATAGCTGCTTTGACACCACTATGTGAGAAATTCAAGAGAGGCAGGTGGAGATCAGATAAGCAGAATCAACCTCTGTGTTTCTTCCCCTTTAAATGTGTATGTGTGTATATAACAAACTTTCGTCCCTTAATAACTGGTTCACACCCAGTTCTTTCTAGAAATACTTAAAACTGGCACAAGATGATGCTTGGATTTTAACTTCTGTCAGATGTTCCTTTCCGTGTGGATGGAGACTGATATTACAAACTCCATGGCCATAGCTGGCCCCGAATCTGACAGCTGGAGCCCAGAGCTGTCACCAACCTCTTAGCTCAGAGTTGGCTCTTACTACACCAAGGCTGATGGGAACTGGTAGATCTGCCTATGCAGGGAGCTGACCCTGATGTGAATTCTCAGAGGATAAGTACAAGATGACAGTTGTCTCCACCATTTACTTATGATTGTTAAATTCACTTGAAATTATGAACAGTGTCTTGGAGGATCAAGTGTCTTGCATCTTCAGCTCTGCAGAATTTTCTGCTGCCTGGGTGTGGGATGCTGTGATGAACTGTCATATGTGACAGGTTAATGGAAACAGACTTTCACAGGTATGAGACCCCCCGCAAGTATGTGGTGGGAGGGAGCAGCTCATGGGGTTTTATCAAACTTCTGGCAAGGCAGTGAGCTTGTAATCTTAAATACACACCTTTTCATATTCATTGTGTAAATGTGACATGGCCTATTTCTCCGGGAACACTAGCAGGGAAACACACACCTTCACTGGGTAAATGTGCAGCTGGCTTCCTTGCAAGTACCATCTTTCTTTCTTCATTCATACATTCATAAACACCTCATGAGACTATGGAAATGGATTCTTCAGCATCGGGGGTGAATGGACAAGACAATTATTCCTTCTGTTCTGATGGACATATATGGTTGAATAAGTTTCAAATCTAGCTGTTTAAATCCAGGTTGTCTCTCCACACAGTCTCTTGGAGGACAGAGATAGGAAAACAGGAAGAATGTCACATGAAAGGAAGAATTCCCAGTTTTACAGCTGGAAAAGAGACACACTGCAGCCACACATCCTCCCCATGGACCTCTAAAGAATCGTTCTTCCATTGGCCAGCAGAGCTCCCTGGAGTGTCCGCGCTGTCAAACAGGGTCAGGAAATGTCACTGCACAGGTGAATTTTGGTATATACTATGCTAGACTGTTGAACTGTCCCCAGCTCAGCCCAGCCTAGCTGGCACTCTTCCATGCAATTTCTGAGAAATCTGAGGTTAGTTCAAACTAGGGACTATTGCCCATACACAGTTTGTCTTGGAGCCTAAGAAAGTTTAACATCATGGCCACAGACCATTTGGTGACTGTTTGTATAACTCTAATGTAAACCTAGCTGGCTGGAGAGCAATGCATCCCTCAGTCTGTTAGAAGATGGGTGGTAAAGATTTAAATAACATGCACTCTGCTCCTGTGTAATAAATTGTGTTCCTGTTTCTGTAGAAAAAGTGGTTTGGTTTTGGGAGGAGTGATTGGACTGCTGAGTTTGTTGCCGGGAACAGTTTTGTGGAGCACTTTATGGGTGTTAAATTCTGCTGTCCAGAGGGTACATGCAGATGTGAAATGAGGACTGTGATCTAAACATAAGAGAAAGGTGGAAGAATTCCTTCAGGAAAAAGGCAAAGGTGGATACCAGAGAGGGTGAGTAGGAGGCTAAAAAGGGGGTTGAATCTGCAGGGACAGGAAGGATATTGAGGTGCTGGAGCGGGTCCAGAGAAGAGCAACGAGGCTGGTGAAGGGATTTGAGCACAAGTCCTATGAAGAGAGTCTGAGGGAGCTGGGGTTGTTTAGTCTGGAGAAGAGAAGGCTTAGAGGTGACCTCATCACTCTCTTCAACTACCTGAAAGGAGGTTGTAGCCAGGTGGGGTTGGCCTCTTCTCCCAGGCAACCAGCAATAGGACAAGGGGACATGGGCTTAAGCTCTGGCCCTGCTTTGCACAGGGGTTTGACTAGACAGTCACCAGAGTTCCCTTCCAACTTAAACTAGTCTCTGCATCTATGAAGTGCAGACAGCTGCATGCTGTGTTTGTGTACCAAAGAGGACTTGGTCATATCGTCACAGTAGTGCAAATGTGTTTAAATGCCTTCTGGACAGGATCTAGCACACACCTCTTCATTTAGGCAGGGAGTTACAGGTCCTGGAATATGGGCAAATAGGCATCTGTCTGTACATACACGTCTATATATTCTTTATTAAGAGATATAGAGATATAAATCATCACTTCTACTTTCCAAAATTACCTGCTGTGAAACAGACATCATCCCTTTTCCAGCCGACTGGTTTTGTACTCCTGTGAAGTGTTAACTCCCCATGCTGGTCCACACCTCTGCCCTTCATATGGTATCTGCACATATTTCATTTTACCACTGCTCTCTGTTTCAGTACCAGCTCGATCCCTCCTCCAGAAGAGGAATATTATTTCTTGGCTCAGATGAATGCTACCTATAACTTCAGCTGCCTGACACCAATCTAAAATTCCTCTACAGTCGGCAGAGAGAAAAAGGCCCTTCCGCAGGATGATTCATCCTCAGTTTTCTTGGAAACAAGGCCACTAAATTTCTGAACATATGCAAATCTCAGATATGTACTCTTTAGACACTATTCATGTCTTTAGCTCTCTTCATTTGTGAAGCTTTCAGTGAGGCACAAAGCAGAAAAACCCAGATATTTTTGGAACAATTTAGAGTAATTTAGTTAGTGTGACCTGCAGAAGACGACACTAAGATCAAGAAAAAAAAGAGCTTTACAGAACTGGTTTCCTGTATAAAAGGTGGAGGGGAAAAAAGATACATGAATTATTCTGATCTCTGAAACAAGTTAGAATTTTGTGGGTGAGAACACCTTACCCAAGTATGTCCTTACAAAAGGTACAGTATTTACGTAACACTCCCATTACGAAGTCTCCTTCATTACACCCAGGAACCTAATTCAGAAATTAATTCATTCTCTTTTTCTCCTTTTCCAAACCCTGCACCAGTAGCAGTAGTTTTCACAATTGTGACAAGATTGTTTTCCCAGTCTTACACATGAGGTTGCGCAGTGGCATGAGGAGCCTGCTATCAGCACCTCATACAGTACTGATCATCCCACAGAGTTGGTGAGACAACAGCAAGTCCCAACATCTGTAAATGGAAGCTTGTGTGGCTGCAAGGCACAGGAACCAAGCTGTAAAATAAAAATCAAACCTCTCCAAGAACACCAACAGATAATTTTCACAGAATTTCACAAAATATTCTGAGTTGGAAGGGACCTACAAGGATCATCCTGTTCAACTCCTAAGTGAATGGCCCATACAGGATTTGAAGCCACAATCTTGGTGTTATTAGCACCATGCTCTAACCAACTGAGCTAATCTCAGGGCATTTTACATCATATTTGCTCTTTGCTGTCTCACAGGTCTTCTGTTCTTCCCCCTGGCAGCATCTCCAAAGATTCAAGTTGTGCCAGTTAATTTCAGATCAAGACCAGCAGTGTGCCAACAGCCTGCAGCTCCTGCTGAGTTCTTGCTGCATGATGAGGAGCCCACTGATCCAGGAGACGCTCCAGCAGCAGCGCTGTGGGCAGCTGACAGGCGTCAGCCCATACGGCAGGCATGCAGGGGCGGACAGGAAAGAGAAACACTCGTATCAGTGTCAGCCGAGTCACCAGGGTGCCGGGGCATAACAAAAGAGGCATGTTAGAAACTCTTCTGGCTAGACAACTGTAAAGGAGTTTCTTCTCAGGATAACAGGAGCCCAGCCTCTTTTAGAGATAGAGGACAAAAGGACAATGTGTCTCTCATCTTATTCTCCTCTGTGAGAAAGAAAAGATAAACTCATTTCCTCACATATTTCTCGACACATCTGTAAATAAAAGACTATCATTAGCACTCTTCATCAGACATCATCCGTGTGTCAAAACTGTTTAGGCTATGGCTTGAAATCCTCTCCTTCAGAGAGCGTACAAGCAAGAAAAAGCTGCCTTTGATTTATTAAAGATGAACTACCAGTGCTGTAAAAGGCAGAATGGGAATGCACACACACATCCCAAGAGCAGGGCAGGATGAATACTGCCCTCACATCTAGATATAAAGTTCAGTACACAACCTTTCCTATTTATTAACCTGTCAACATTCATGCAGTCACAGTACATCTACATTGCTATTTTTTGAGAAGTTTACCTGTTTATTATTTGCTCATGATTGCACTGATGTAGATATAGAATGCTTCCCTGTCTGTATGAAGTTTTTTGACTTGGGAATTAAATTTTGGGAACAAATAGCATATGAAAAGGAAGATATTTTTTAAAAAGTCTATTTTTTTTAGTTAAATGAAAGGCAGGGTTGAGATTAACTAGAATTCAAGCACAGAAAACGAGGGAAGAGTAAACTAGTGAGGATAAAAAGCCAAGTGCCTCTAACTGCATCACTTCCAAGCTAAAACCAGCTCAGAATTCAGCTCTGGATCTCTGGAAGTGCCAGGGATCTCAGCATCCAGAGCTGTGCCATGGCTGCACAGGCACTCATGGAGGTACTGCCTTCAAATTACTGAATGTAGTCCTCAGCTGATAGCAAACACAACAACCACCTCTATCCCAGTCATTCCTCCACAGAAGCCATTAATAGGTATGACACCAATGTCAGGGGGATGTGGTACACAACTGCTATTGAGAAGGTAACGCCTACAAGCATTCCCCTGCTCCTCCTTTTAATTGTTGTACCTGTGGGTGTCCTAAGTAACCCCTGAGACCTGGTTCTGGACTGGTGCTGTAAGGCAGTGCTGTGCAAAAGATGCTGTTGCTATCTCAGATACAGAAATTCTGACCACATCAAGAGGTGTTGGGGCCCCATTACTCTCCATCAGCTCCTAATTCCCACCACAATCTAACATCCAGAGTTATCCTACCGGGCAAAGCAGTTCTCTTCGAAAGAGCAGGAGATACCTGTGGTTCATGACATGTAAACAACACAGACAAAAAAACCAGTCAGACCCAGTTCTTTGCATAAAGAGATACTGCAAACACTATTGTTTCATATTCACGGCAGATGACACAGGAGAAAAGAAAAATAAGAATTTGGTACAAGATTGTCTTTTATGCTCCTTATTTCCCAAACCCAAGGCTGTTCTTTTCTTTCATAGAGCTCTCAGAGGCTCTCAGTTATTAATTCAACCAAAATGAAATAATCTTCAGAAGCCAAGTGAGAAGCAGCTTACTGTGGAAGACAGTTGGACAGCTTTGTTTTTGCTGCTGGTTTATTTTTGTTTTCCATGCAGCACATTATGAAATGCATATTATTAGCGGCCAGGGTCCCTTGTGTCCCTTTCTGCCCTGCTGCTACTAAGAGCCATGTGCTCTCACTGTCAGAGGCTGTGCAGAAGCAAGTATTTGCCAGCCTCCATGCACTTCCCCATGGAGGTGGGGGGCACAGGCTTGTCAGTGATGGCAGCACCTGCCAGGCTAAAAAGCCTTTCAAAGCAAGTGTTTGAGGGGAAACAGTCGAGTGCGAGGAAGACAGTTCGACTCCGTGGAACACGTCTCCCAGCAGATCTCTCCAGCTGTCCATGCTACCCGCAGGCAGGGTGACTGGCAGACACAGTGACAACCTGCCCTCCTGCATCAATGTTTCATGCAGTTCAAGCTTCAGCCTAACCCTTATGGAGCTTACGGACAGTTCTGGCAGACCCAGACTCCGTCACAGCTCTGAGAAGTTTTCTCTCTCTAAATAACCACCATCAGGCTGCTACTGCTTTTTTGTGCCAAATGGCACCATGCTGCAAAAAACCCCAGATTTAGATCCTCCAAAAAGTACAGCTCTCCCTATAACCCTGAGCCTTCCCTCACAGTGGTTTATATCTGCCATTCATTCTGGTAGGCAAAAGGACCAATGTCCTTTGAAATCTGTCAACCAATTATGTGGCTCCAGTATAATTCCGGTTTTAATACATTTCTGAGGTGGCTGGCAGTGTTTGTAGCACTTTCTGAGCCAGCTAGATCTACCTCCCATGTTACTGCTCACCGCCCAGCATTCAGCTTTACACCTCATCCAGTTGTTCAGCTGGCAGGAGAATGAGCTAGCACAGCACACAAAACAGAGCACCAAAAGGCAATAGGAAAAATCACACACATTTCTCCCCTGTGGGCAGTCTGAGCCCACTGATATGAACTCTCCTGGTGATAGAGCATGCCCTGGCCTCACTGCTAGTCTCTGACATGCAATGGAGTAACCCTTGGCTCAAACCAGATAATTAGCTGTAGCAATAGAAAGTCTGCTGAAACAAGCCACATTCTCCGTTTCCCTCTTGGAAGTGTCAGGCTGGTAAAGCAAAACCCTTGGAGCAAGGGAAACCGAGACAGAGCCATTTCCAAGCTGTCTCTGCTAGATGGTCTTCTGTGAAACCCTATGGAAATTTAAAAACTACTACCTGCCAGTAGCAAATTGGCTCTCCTTGCTGGCACTAAATGTATCATAGAAGGTGGCTCCAGCCCAAACCATGGAAACTTGCTGTGTCAGCACATCTGCATTTGTGTTTTGGCAAGAAAACATAGGTTCTGGGGGTATTTAGCAATAATGGTGCTCAGCTTTAGACCATTTGAACTGAACACAGACATTCAGCCTAAATTAACAGCATAACTCAAGCTCAACATGGACAAAATAATCTTTCCCAAAGCTACTCCTCCGCATCTCCTTTTTTCTGTGGCAGAGTATAATGTATCCTGCCTATCATAAAAGCTTTCACCCCAAGACTACTAACTATCCAGATATCATACTAGGTCTTCATTTTAACAATGTTTGAATGTGTCTCTCCAATGCTCAGCTATGTGTCTAACCTCGGGTTCTTTCCATTTTACAAAATGTTTCCCATTTTCCATTGCCAAAAATATAACCTCTTTTGTTTCAACTGCAGCAACAATTTTCTGCCAGTCTTACCTACAGGACTTCACAGTTTGACCTCTCCAATCTAATCACCCCACTTTTCTTTGACCTTTTCTCCTTTTCTGGCACACTGAGTATCACTCAAGTTACTTTAAACGCTCATAGCCCTGTTCCCTGCCACCACCCTCCATATGTTTTGCCTCAGTCAGCACTGAAATATAGACTCCTGGTTCTGTATTTCTGATGGCATGAACAGCCATCACAAACTCCCTGCAAAATCCACAAGGTACAGATGTCTCCGTGCCTCCTCATGCACCAGTCCTTCCACTTGGAGGGAGCAAAAGGTCTTGGAAAAGGAAAATGCTGAAAACCTGAGCTGCCTGTCCTTCGCTCAATCCCAATAACCTGCCACATGGTGAAGGGGCACACTCAGAACAGCAGAGCACCAGCAACTCCAGTAGGTAACTCTGGCATCTGTTCTGTGCTGCTTCTTTTGTCAAAATCTTACGCTGTTGAAAGGCGATGAGCCAGCCCAAGCCTACACCCAGAAAAAATAGCTGAAGTAACTGAACGAGAGATCAGGACCAACTGCACAGTGGTCACAGAGCTCCCTCCAGCGCAGTGTCAGCCCTGCTGCCCACCTCGGAACAAGTTCACAGGACAAAACTCATCCAACACAGTGTGGAGGTTACTCCTCTATTTGTTCCAACACACGTATTTCAGGCTGGTCACTGTCTCGTATTTTACTCAGATAGGCCCTCTGCTATCAATTACATTAAAGATCTTGAGTGTGTGAAAGACAGTGTGACAGTAAGGGGGGAATAAAAGTTTTGCAACCATTACACAGAAAAAAAGTTTTCAAAAATAAGAAAAACAGAATATAAACAAATTAAGCTTGCTACTGAATATTTAACTCAATATTTAGTGGTGATACAATTGCAGAGATAGAAACAATCTGAACTCAGAGCTATGATTAAAGCCTCCATATGAAAAGGCCATATGCAGTTGCTAAGCAGATGACTAGAGCATGAATGGTAGCTCTTAGGGACATCTGTATTCAAAAGCAAAAGCAAACATCTCCCACTGAACTGTGAAACAGTTGGCTAACTAAGGCTGCTTACAAAATAAGGAAGAAGGTGGGGAAAAAAAACAAAAAAGAATGCAATGGTAAATTTCTTGACATAAATTCTAATGACTTTCCACTCTCTTTTTTCTACCCTCTCCTGAAAGCCACGCTTCCCTATATTAGGTCTCTTTGGGTTTCTCTCTAACTCATCCAATAATTTCAAGGAGAATTTGGTTAGAACTTGAAGATCGTCAAGTTTCTAGGAGAAAATGTTTAATTCAAAAGTTTGCCATGGTAGCAATAATCCAGATGACCCCAAGAATGCAGCTTGTGCAGAAAGCACAGATTTTTAATGTTTGACACTATTCTCTCCTGTTGATCTTCCAAATTATCTTTTTTGAAAAATATATCTTAAAACTTTTAAGCTTTCCTGATGAATATTTACCTTATATTTAAGATAGCCTGATAACCCTGAGCATTTTTTATGCAGTCACTCTTTGTTCTGCTGTTGTCTCAGTACTTCTATTCAAGACACTTCATCATCACAGAAGGTAGCTAATGAGTGGCGTTACAGTTTATAGCTCACAGACACAATTAAGAGCAATTCCTAGATTTTTGCTACTAGTCATTTTAAATAACTCACGTAACTCTCCGGCAATCATCATTCCAGCAAAATTTTCGGTAGGCAGGCAAAAACTGACCTGCTTGTGCCAATTCCTTGGGTTTGTGTTTGCCTTCTCAGGAACTGTCCTCAGGTTTCTGTTTGCATTTTCCCACTTATGAACAGCATGTGCCTTGTATGGGATTGAGAGCCTCGTATGACATTCTCAGAAAGTGGATTCTGAGAGATGACAACAGGTAGACCATGAATATTTACTGATAAAATAGCAGACTGCATTTTAGGAAGGTTTCGTTCCTCTGCCGGTCTGCAAAGACTGTAGCCAGAATTTTAGCATCCTTACCTTCACCATCAGTGTGTCTTAACCTAAGGGGGGAATATTTTCAGTATTTCAGTGTGATACACAGATGGGCTCCATGAACTTTAAGATATCCATAAAACTCCTCCCTATCCACTGTCTACCATCAGCAGTCGCACAACTCACCCAGAGTAAGGTGATGGCCAGAAAAGGAGAAAAGTCACAATAAATGCAGACTTACGATGGAACAAGACTCTGAGAAGGAAGCAAAAGCTTGAGACTCCTGAAATGCAGCACCTATAGCACTGAACAAAATGCAGGTCAATGCTGACCTCACCTAAACAAAAAGCTCTGACCAACTTCAAGTGTCCAAATATATCAGTTCAGTGGCCAAATTAGTTCATTATAATTTCTCAAAATGGAAATGGTTATAAAGTAAAAGTTATTTTCAGCAACATCTCCTCCAAAATTTTACAGTTATTACATATTTCTAACTGTAAATGAAATATTACATTCAGCTCTTTCAATAGGTGGCAGAATACATCTCTGCTACTGGGACAGCTCACCTACCAGATCTTATTACTGTTGGTCCTCAGTTCAATTAAACCAGGATACCAGAGGCCTAAGTGTGCCAAACTAAAGCCTTATTTCCATACAAATTCTGCAGTGTGGACTTTTGAACCCTTTTGAAAATGTGATCCTGAAATAACAGTCAAAAACCCAGCTTTGAAACTTTTAAATCACATTGTCTTGCAAGGTTCAGATTTTGCAGTAAGTATCACGTATACAATTGCTTTAAAATAGAAATTACATAATAATTACTTTCTACCAGTCCAGACATAAACTAAAAAGTGATACATGGACTGGATCATGTTGAGAACAAAGAAATCTCTGTCAGTGCTACAACTTGACTGAATTGAGTCATAAATCTTAGAAATCATGAATACCACTGTAAGTCTTTCTACTGCATCTTTACATTAAGTTCTAAATAGTGCCCTTTCCATAGCTAATATGACTTTTTTTTTTTTTTTTTTTTTTTTTTTTTTGCTACAGGCTGTTGCCAAAAAACCATTAAATTATTAAAAATGGTTTTATATTAATTTGAGTCTTAGAATAGATTTGATTGGAGTATGCAGTGTTTTTTTTGTCATCAGGTGATTAACTCTATGGGCTAGTCTTAAGATAGGTCAGAAACAGGCAAACATTGTTAAGTATTTCTTTAAAGACATAACTGCCATAACTGCCACTCTTCTACTAAATCAAAATTTAAAAAAATTTAAAAAAAAAACACCACCCAGATTTCTGTTGCTGTTTGCTGGATTGTATTTCCTGCTGGCTTCAGTAGGTATTCATCATTTAAAGTATTTGTTACTAGTTTAAGAAAGGCAGGGATTGTTTTCTATGACATGACCCAAGTAAAAACTTCACGAGCTCTTTGAAAAGAAAAATATACGTTAGCAAATAAGCTCTCAAATATAACAGAAAACTAAGAAACAGCAGAGAAATGTTACATTAGTATTCTTTCTTAGTGAGTGCAAAAACAAAAACAAAACAGAATGCATTAATAAGGATGTACTAAGCTATAAATACTAGGCATCAGCCCACATTTCACTTGGGAAATCGACCATTTTCCTTTGTTTACAATCCTACTTTCTCATTTACCTGAAATAATGTTGGTACCAAACCACCAATCCCAGCTGTTAACAGCTGCCAGAAGTTTGTTTATGATCAATGCCTATTTTTTTCTTTTTCCCTAAGATTCAAGGAACTTCTGCATTAGCTAAAGAATAAAAACTGGTTTATTTCTATGGCTTTCTCTGCCAAGAATTCTTTTTCTCAAATAAGATTGAAAAAAATGTCCTGTAGATACTCTGTCAGTGCTTTATTTTTTAATGCATCATATCACACTGGATTATATGGGGTATCACTCAAATTAAATTTACTCCTGAGAGACGCAATAACTTTCAATCAAACCACAGGTACTCAGCATCCTTCAAAAGCAGGTGTATGATATAGGATGAATGAATGAGAGTGAGCTGGAGAAGAACAAATTACTATTGCTGGATGCAAATAGCTGCAGTCTTAGAAAAATTATTTTGATTAGCTGAATAACTAACAAATTATATGTGATTCCAGGAAAAGATGTTTCTGACAATGTAGTTCTCAGGGGAACTTATGTCTGCTTTCTAGACGCAGAATCAAATGGCCCACACTCAGAAATGCCTGCATGTCTTAATGTTACTATACTATGAGTCAAGAATAACAAATAACTAGGAAATACACATAGCAAAACGTAGGTTGCTGTCCTAGGAAGCAATTTCCAAGCTGCTTCTGACTGGCCTCACACACTGTACCTAGATATGGGTGAAGCTGATAAGTATGAAAAGTGAAGAGGTGTGAAAATCGGTGGGCAGAACTCATCCCAGGAGAGAAACCGTGTGTGATTAACCCTGTGTACCTGCACACGGGCTAAAGCTCTTCCCACCAAGCCTTCAAATCATCCGTTCAAGTGTTCAAGGTCCTTCCAAAAGCAGGATGCATTTTAGAACTATTCCCACCACTAACCCAAGTTGCTCTTCTATAAAGAAAGAAATCCCTGCATAATAAAAGGTTCTGATAGCACTGTCTTAGAGTTCGCATCACCTGAAGGACCTGCTTAACTCTTAAATTGAAAGAGCCTGTTACTTACTAAGTTGTTCATCATTTATGAGCCTGTCTCAGCTGATCACACATATAGGACAAATTAAAGTACCTGCAAAAGTTTCAGCTGCAGGAGCTGTGGAGAAATAGCACACTTTGAAGTACATTTTTTCTAAAATTGAGACAAGATAATTATGAGGACTCTTTCTGCTTTGAGGAAATAAAGGTGTTTTCTGAAAACTTTTCATCCCAAGCTAATACTTATTTGTTCATAAAAACATATTCTCAGTGATCCCACATTAGACACTTTATAGTTTATGCTACGACTGTGGTTTTGGATGGTGCTTTAACTGCTTGTGAAAATTGTCATTTTTACAGGGTCTGGACCATTATAAACCTTCATATTTGTCCTCTGAAAAGAAAGAGTATCACCATGTGTGCTTAAAGAAATCATCATGTCTTCATATAAATCACAACACCTGCAAAATGGAAAATTTCAGGGCAATACACAAGGTGTCTACAATCTACTGGGGCCCATTATTTTAGTCCTGCTTTGTCATACTATCTATCACTCTTTTGGATCATCCCAGTGTTTTTAGTTTAAGCCTAGTACCTGATGGGATAATTCATGCTTTTGATATTCTCAACTGTGAAACTGCTTCCTAAATTCTTTTTTGTATCTGTTAATACCCAATTTACATCATCTGTGCTGGGCTGTATAAACAGTTCTGATTGGTTTTCTATGAAAATTAAATTTTTATTGGTTTGTATTACGTATTTGACTACTGCTTTTCTCAACTCTACTAAATTTTTTAGGTCCTTTCAGCCTTAAAATCAATTTTCTTCCCTTGAAAAAGGAAAAAAAAACTCTACAGTCCATGTAATAACAAGTTTATAGCTCTAAATATGAGTCCGCAAAAGATGAAATTAGGAATTATTATTTATTATTCAGACTAGATGTAACCTAAAAATTCTGCTAAGAATTTACATGCTTACTTTTTAAAAGGGCTGCGATCTCTATCCCTGGTGCCACAAGCTTTAGCAGCCTTGCAGAAATCTGTATATATGAGTAATTCCACATGCAAGAGTATGCCATAGAATTTGCTAGAAATACATATTCACAAGTAAAGTTAATACAGCTACTCTGGAATGTAAATTTATTTCTCATTGGTAGCAGGCCAGGAAGATAATGCTACATATTCCAGTCTGTATAATGACAATTTGCTCATCTAGCACACACTGTATACTTCAGTACAGTATAGCTGGGTTACTTTTGACAAGAAAAAAGGATGTGAAATGTAATTAGTCAGCACAAAACTAACAAGTGTTCCAAGAAGGCACTCACTTCTATTGCCTGGAATTTGGTGCTAGATTACATCTATGCTGATTTTGTCTGGGGTAGAGTTAATTTTCTTTGTAGCACCTGGTATGGGCCTGTGTTTTGGATTTGAGCTGGAAGCATGTTGATAATACAGGGATGTTTTTGCTACTGCTAAGCAGTGCTTGCACAGAGTCAAGGCCTTTTCTGCCCTTCAACCTCCCACCACCAGCAAGAAGGCTGGGGGTGTCCAAGGAGTTGGGAGGGGACACAGCCGAGACAGCTGATCCCAACTGATCAAAGCAATATTCCATACCATATGGCATCATGATTAGCATATAAACCTGGGGAAAGAAGGAGGAAAGGGCAGACTTAGGAAGTGGTGGTGTTTGTCTTCGTAAGTCCGCGTTACGTGACGGTTCCCTGCTTTCCTGGGGATGTCTGAACACCTGCCTGCCCATGGGAAGTGCTGAATCAATCCTTATCTTGCTTTGCTTGTGTATGAGGCTTTTGCTTTACCTATTAAACTGTCTTTATCCCAACCCACAAGTTTTTTCTCTTTTTCTCTTCCCATTCTCTCCCCCATCCCACCAGGGTGAGGTGAGCAAACGGCTGTGTGGGGCTTAGTTGTCAGCTGGGGTTAAACCACGACAATATCATAAAACAATTGTTGCCTCAACAGAAAACTGGGGTTTTATCAAACTATTTTCTCTAAAAATAAACCCAACTCACTTCCCTACAGCAAACTCTGGAAAACTCAGCTAGACACACACATAGTAAGCTTCTGCAAGACAGAAATGATATCTTACTATACTGAGGACCTACCAGTGCAAGAAAGCTGCCTATTAATGGAGTCTACAGTGCAAATAATGAGCAATAAAAAGGAAAAAATGAAAGCTATATGAGTTGCTCATGGAGAAAACTGTGAGAATTATTTCCCATTGTACTTACAGGGAGATAACTTTTTTGCTCTAGATCTGTGTAGTATATAGATAGGTACATACATATTCTCTCCCTAAAATAACATCTTGTATTAAATTCTCTGTGTAGAGTCCAAGGCAATTCACTTTCTGCAAGGTTAACATTTTATACCTCAGTTCATGGTACCCATCTCTGCAACTAATGAGCAAAGCTCTCAGAGCTAAAAATATCTCCTTTCATTGCTTATTAGCTGCTTTTAGCTAAAAAATGAGCACCCTCATTTCCATTGCAGGCAAAGTGTATGGGTATTCAGCACCTCTGGGAGGCAGGCATGGGGCCTGATTCTTCCTGAATTTTGGTATGTGTGTATTTAATGTGTACCATGCAGGTAAAACACATCTTTTGATGACTTTAGAAAAGTTGCAGATACTTGGTAGGAAGAAATCTGATCATGCATACACTCTATTAATTTTAAGGAATCAGGATTGTGCCTGCAAATCCATTAGCTCAAATAGGTTTTATGCATGCCTCTGCTGATCTAAGAATGAACTCTCCAATGACTGGTATTTTTTTTTATAAGCTGTTTTGCCAGCAGTGGAATACCATGTTATTTATGTCCCAGGAGAATGCTATAACAATTTAGCTGAGTGTTTTTTTAAAGTGATGAGGGAAATCCAATAGCCTTAACCTTTCTTTGTTGCAATCCTCACTTAATTTCAGCTGCCTAAGGTTAGGTGAAAGTAGAGATTATAAAAAGTAGAAATGATCTCATAGACTCTAAAATAACACGACCTTTGTAATTAAAGCTATATTACTGTGCAGCGATCCAACTTTGTTTTAAACTCTGGAATAGCCTATCAGTTTGCAAGACCCACTCCTTTTGTTCTTTTGGTATTTAGGCACAAATAATTCTGCAGTTTGCCAGGCTCTTCAGGTGAGACTGAGAAACATCTGTAGTGCACTGCTTTTGTGGCCTTAGCAAAGAGTTGCTGCTGATAAGGTGTGCAACATATGCCTGTTCAAAAATTCATTTCTTAGTTTCATGTTTCTAG
Organism: Pseudotriccus pelzelni; assembly: GCA_035584735.1. Classification (NCBI taxonomy): domain Eukaryota; kingdom Metazoa; phylum Chordata; class Aves; order Passeriformes; family Tyrannidae; genus Pseudotriccus; species Pseudotriccus pelzelni. The sequence goes on from JAWMRA010000078.1 coordinate 125,873,825, forward strand.
AAATGCTGTACATTTTACTCACCAGTCCACAGACCAAATCCTGTCTCATAAGCAATAGGTACACACAGTCAAGCAATATGAATCTGCCAGAGGCACAAATAATGAGTCAGCTTTTTTGCAGCCAATCCATAATTCTGGATTCCAATACTTAGGTTACGCTCCATCATGCTGTATTTTCCCTGATTTAAGCCACTGTCATAATATTTGCCCACATGCAATACTTCCAGCATGTTCATCACTCAGCCTATTATTGAACATATTTCTTAGTGAATTTTCCTGATGAACAATATCTTCTCTCCTAGTAATATTTCATTATTCACACTGTAAGCATATCTATTGCTGGGCATATAGAAATTACTACTGGTGGAACATTTCATTCCTACTTGTTTAAGAAAAATCAGAAGCCGACCTCAAGCACAGATGACTAGAAAAGAATTTCTTCAAGAGGCACAAAGAGTCTTGAAAACTCCAGGTGTAAAAAGTAAAACATGATTTACTCAGCTGGATAGCATTTCTGCCAATGCTGAGTGTGATACAGTCAAATGTCAACAGCTATAGTTAAATATTTATTTAAACTATATGAATAGATAAATGTAGCAAAATGTATTGACAGCTAATTTTTTCCAGTGCACCAGTGGGTGGCAAAATATTGCAGACAGGTACAAAAAAGAGAGAACAAAAGAGTGATCATGTTAGTTAGTGGGAACTCATTTGAAAAATGCAGAAACCGCACACATCAATGCTAATTTAAACTCCTTCAGTTCAGAGGACTCCAGAGATTGTCAACATCTGTAATAGGAAGTTTTGTAGAGTCATGACCCCTGGAAACATCTACTGTGAGCCACACACACAGAAGACACCAATAAAAGTCACTTTCAAGCTCAATAGCCCTCCTGTATGGATGCAAGGCAAAGACATATCAGTGCTGGGTGTGTTCCTTCTTATAAAGCATTGCGCTCTGCTACACAGACGTAGCTTGAGTAGCATTTGATAAACCATCTCTGAGCTATAGTTTTCCATCCCTTGGGAATGCAAGGCACTAATATTCCAAAAGACTTTTGGAAGAATAAATGCAGTAAAGAAAATGCCATCTCACAGCTATTAGGAAGCAGAACACACCCAGATATCTTTCACAGATGTGTGTCTAGAGGATATCTGGTGGTCCAGATGAAGTTTTTTTCTTCTTTGCAATCCATACATTCATTGACCACTGTCCTTCCCCTTAGGAAGAACTGCACACTCCTTAGGAGTAATCTGGAAGAACACAGACCCTTCCTTTCCAGGTGAGCCCTCTGTAGGGGCATGTATCTTAGTCAGAGTCTGTCTGTTCACACAAGACACCAGTACAATCTCCAGGAAAAAGAAGCTGCCAACACTGCCTGCAAGTCAAACTCCACGGCTGGCAGCAAAGGGTGCGTAGGGGGTAAGTCAAAAGGAGACAAGTGAATACTTATAAGGCTGCAACACATCTTCTGCTTGAGAAAGCCTTTTCCCCTCCCTACCTTGCTTAGCATCTCAGCTCTGAGTCCTGTTGGCATGACAGATCATATGGCTTGCTTAAGATGCTCTTTCCTTATTTTATATCTTTCAAGCAACAGAGTTGGAGGTGACCATGATTATGCACCAGTCCCAGTGTTCTGCACATTTAAGGCTGGCTGTGAATACTTTGTGACTTCTTGTGAATATGTCATCCTTATTTCCTCTAGAAAAGCCTGTTAAGCATAAACACAGTTTGTAAATACGTATTACATGCACAGGCATACTACAGAAAGAAGAAGAGAGCACAAGAACTAACAACATTTAGAATAAAAATAAATTCTAGAAATGCGAACTACCACTTAAGCAATGCTATCTTCATCCATTTCATTAATTGCTAAGAAAATCTGACAACCATCTTAAGATCCAACTCTCTCCCCCTGGGTATTATGGGCACTAGCCCTTCTAATTTCCCAGTTTACAAGGGAGATGTTGGTGCCTGACACAAGACAGGCCCAACTCCATGTCCCTCCCAGTTCCTCTCCAGCTCCTGCACTTGTGTCTTGGCTGTGTAGCAGAGCATGACATTTCTTGCTCATACTGAGCTGGAGATCAGAAAGGAGATGCAAATCACCAGCAGCCATTCCTCTGTGAATATCCCAGCTGGAGTCCCTATGGATGGCCTCCAGCCCCTCAGAGGTTTCACCCAGATGTTGCATATGACAAGGAGCAAGACAAGACAGAAGAGTAAAAATAATTCTGGGAGGAAGCCAGAAGCCTAAGAATAAAGACTATGTGAAAGAAAACAAAAGGGAAGAGAATACTATTGAGTTTAAAAGCATATTTCTGCTGTACCAACGAGTCACTGCTTAGTTATATCACTAATTCATGATGATAAAACCATTGTTGTCCCCAACTATAAAAGATCTACCACAAAAATTTAAAAGTAAGATTCAATCTTTAAGTAAGATTGAATTATTTAGTCTAAAGATGCAGTCATGTAGATGGATGCAAGTAAAGATCAGAAGGTCATAGTAAGAATTAAGAACGACAAAGATCCAGGATGAACTACCCATGACAAATAGGTTTGAATGCAGAAGTGCCCAGAGAGGAAGAGGATCACAGAAAGATTTATTTCACTTGTGCTTTCACCCAGAGGCAGTCCCTTGCAGAAGTAAGGAAGGAAAAGATCAAGTCTGTCAGTACATTACAGCACCTTGCTCAAGTAACATGGAATGAGATAGCATCTATTCACTGCCCCATAACAGGGAGCAGCTGGTTCTTTCTGCCCTTTTTACCAAGCTCTGCCTGGCAGGACATCTAGGACTGGATGTGCCAGGAACATGGTTCTGTTTACCCCAGGAAGATGCCCTTCAATCTCGTATTTACAAAATTCTCCTAGCCTCCTCCTTTTTTATGCCCTATATCATCTCCTACTAAAGTTCTGCTTTACATTAATACACTGCTTTGAGCAATTGAATTTGGAAAGTAACTATAAAACCCCCCAAAGATTTTACTTAAGAAAAAATCATTAGCTTACTGAAAGTGTTAGAGGTGACCTCTGGCATAAAAAGTAATGTAGCAGTAAAGGGGTTAGTATGTAAAGATACATTCAAATCCAATGCATGATAATAATTCAGAAAGTGGCAATCATTTTCCAAACCTCCTGTGCAGAATACTGCTATTATTCCTGTGACTATCTCTTTAAAGGGGTGAGTTACACAAGTATGAGATCTCTCGAGAGAAGTTATAATAAATCTTTACTGACTTGGTTTTTAAGGAGCAAGAAAAATTCGTTTATGAAAAGGCTTCAAGCCAAAATGTTACCCCAATTCAGTTTCAAACTTCTGATTTATTAGAAAAGACATACAGTTGTCTCCAGGTGCTTGATGTTACTTATTCTGAGCAGTGGAAGCAATGATGCTACTCCAGGGGAAACATCTTCGACTCTGTCACTGTTGATCTTAAAATATTGTATTGCATAAATATACAAAGTCTTGTCCATCAGACACGTACTGTTCCAAGATACAAATTACATGGTCATGATACACATACAGAGTAGTGCTGTGTAGGCACTGAAAAGAGAATCTGATCAGCAGTATCTGATTTGCAGTAGATAAGTTCAATTCATTATGACCCCTGTTTGGTAACTGAGGTGTCAGCATCTACACTGAACCCCTGAAAGGGAGCAAGGCTTTCCAGCTTTGTTTGCTCTATGTTGTCATGGCAAGGTCTTTTGTTATTAAAATAAGCTTTTATGGGTTTTGCTCTATAACAAGTTCCTTTAGCCTTCAAGAACAAAATGCTGAAACACATGACCAACTTACACAGGAAAGTAAAAAATCAAGATTTACTGCATTGGTTTCTAAATCAGTTCTAGTAAACAGTCTGGAGAACTCTGATCTCTGACAGGTCTGTTGGGTTTGCTAATGAAAAAGCCAAACTGTGGAAGCAAAATACAGAGCAACTGAGATTCTAAGACTCCACAGATGTTTACATATACCTGTCATCACTGAAAATTACCTCCAAAAATTGTAGGTACCTTCATAGGAATTACAAGAAGCTTTGTGTCCAGAATAGGAGTTGAAATACAAACAGAAAATGCTCCGGTACAAAGGAAATGGACCATGCATAAAATCCATAGCCAAAATAATAAAATACTTTCCCACCGATCACATGGAAACTAACTCCTTTATTAATTTTTCTATACCACTGACAGCCCCCTCCCCATCCCCCAAGGAATTTTCCACTTCAAAACAATAGGGCTGTACAAAGAACTGATACAAATTGGTTTTAGAAAACAAAATTACACTGCAGCTTTGCAGTAAACAGAAGTGAAAGGCCAGATTCTGATCTCAGGCAGATGATGTTGGTGTGCAGCAGCAGGCTTCTGAAGAGCATGACAGCATCTGCTACATAGTGAAAAGTGGTTTGTGTGGCAACGGTAAACATCACCCAACCTTCCAAGTGAGCCACCTACCAGGAAAGCTGCTGTACTTACAGCTACACCTTGCTAGAAGATGTAACTGCTGCCATTTAAAAGGAGAAGAATCCAGGGACACAGAAAGGGAGCTCTGCTTCCTTAGATGTGACGACTGATGAATTTAGACAAGGCACAGACCTGAAAGATGACTTTCTGTTAGATTAAGAAACTCAGCTCACACAGTACATCAATGATTCATCCCTGACTAATGGCCAAGTGCCTTAGTGTGCTGAATAAGATTTTGGGCTGCATCTAATTGAATACTTGCCCAAGCCAAGTTTTTTTCCAATAACAAGTATAAGTCATCCCAAGGAAATTATGACTCTACATTGGTAATTGAATAGACTACTCTGTATAAAACTTAGAATCTTTCAAGCCTCTTGCTCAGTTCATCCTGTGCTCTTGGCCAGAGTACTGGAGAAGTTACTGGAGTAATGGAGAAGTGGGGAACTGTAAATACTTTCAAATGTTAGGTCATTAAAACTCATTGGAGTCAAAACATATAATGCATGCAATTCAGTAAAGACAATTGCAAACCATTACTCTAACACAGAATTATCAGGTGAATAATTATGAAATGGAGAATTTCCATCTAAACAGAAACGCTGTCAAAAGAGACCCACAGAATTAAAAGGTTCAGGAACTTCCCAGAGTCAACGTTATCATTTTACTACTCTGTCAGGCCACTTATTTGTAAAATGGAGCTTCTTTCATGCAAGCCTTTCACACACCTCAGAAGGGTTACAGCTCAACCAACACATTATTGTGTACTTTTGGCTGTCAAACCTCAAGAAATAAACTAACCAGAAAGCATCCAAAGAGAACAACAACAAAGGAAAGCAAACAAACAAACAAAAAACTCAACTAGACAAAAAAGTAAAAAAATCAAAGGTAGAGAAAATAGATCTTTGAAGAAATGTGGGAAAAGCTAAAGCTCAGTTTACTGAGTTGGGAAATAAAAAACACATGGTAACAATTTCCAGAAATTTAAAAGATAAATGTGTTCATTGGTGAATGGAAAATCAGTAATGCATTTAAACAAAGAAAATAGGATGTAAGGTAAGCACAAGGGTAAAAAAAATCTATAATTAGAAGGATAATTAGGCAGTAGTATAGAGGAGCACTTAGGAAAGTCATTGACCCACTTGACTGGGATGCTTATAAGAACAGAGTAAGCAAACGCCTCTGAGAAAGTCTCTCAGTATAACCAAATCTGTCTCAACGGAAGAATGGATAGGACCTCTCAAGGACCCTTCTAACCATATTTACCATGATTATATAATTTTACAGTTTGGGTAAAAAACTTTCACATTTGTAATGTAATAAACATTTTGAAGATACGTCATTGTTATACCTGGGGAAGGATCATATTTTCCTGTTCTTGGAAAAATTAGCTGTTATTTGGGAAAAATATGAGAGGCAAATAAATTGCTCAAAGTGAGTGGAAGCAGTGGTTGCTGCTACTCATAATCCCAGCTTCACATAACACCAGTCATAAACTGAGCTAGGCAGAATTCACTGTGGACATGCTGTAAATAGAGAAACCTGTCTGCTGTTTGTGGAAGCTGTCATTGCACTACCAAAGGCTAAAATGCCAGATGCATAAACACAGAGGGTGGCCAGAGATCTGACAGGCAGAGATACACTTATAAAAAAGGAAAGCTTGGATTATTAGGAAAGGAAGGTGCTTTCTTTTACTCACCTCTACTATATTAAGAGGATCAGGGGTTTGTAAGTTATGGTTCTATCAAGAAATCACCCAAGTTCCCCTTTCCTTTACAAACAAAAACAATGTTTGAGAGGCCAAATACAGTCCAAACATTTCAGTCAAAAGAGCATAGATAACAAACACAAAAATGGGCACTTGATTACAAAGCTGACATTGGTTCAAAGCTCTCCATTTTTCTTAGAAGTCAAACACGTGATTTTAGCAAACATAGAAGCTGTCATCTTGTATTTAGCTTCAATTCATCCAGGTTATTAAAGACATTAATATTTTAATTGAATGCAAACATACATTTTAAATTGGACCTATACATAACTTCAAAAGGACCATTGTCAAATTACCAAGAAGCAACAGCACAGTGGGCAGAGGGTACAGTGTCAGAATGCATTGTTTGAAGGAAAAAGGACCACTGTCACAGTAACCTGGTTATTATGTTTCAGACTACAGTAGTAATAACAGTCCAGACACCTTGACAAGGCAGATCCAACAGTATGAAATAAAAAAACAAACAAACAAACAACCATGACACTTAGGATTATGTCCAAAAGAATAGATGTATCACTGGCAAGATTTTCAGTTTTCCTTATGAAAGGATTTCAGGACACTCTTCTTTGCTGATTTCTTTTTTTAAAGCTTCCTCCCACAGTTATTCTGTAGAAGAGAATTAAATAGATCTTCATTTATATTATGCATCCCTTCTGATGACTTTGAGTGAAACTTGGAACGCAAATACAACGAGACAGGAGTTTCATCAGAAGTCCAGCCTTGGAGGTGTCTGGATAGTCAATACAGTGTGGAGAGAGAGAGGCCCAACCCAAATTTATGATGGAAAACTGATTGGGAGGAGCTGGGTGAACTGTTGGTGGCAGCAGGTACAAAGGAGTAATGACGAAAAATCATGATCAGTGCTTCTCAGGGGAAGTGAAGGAGAAGGAAAAGAAGGAAGCAGCACAGACTGAAGACTAAGAGGAAGCCCAGCATCTACTGCTGTGGTCTAATACAGTGGGAAAACTAAGAAAAGAGGCGGAAAAGTGATTGAGTAACTTTCCAAACAATAGACCTCAGGTATCAAACCCACCAAGTAGCAGACAGGAAAATAATGGACAGGATTGACCTACTCATTTTGAATAGGGAGAGAACTTCTGGAGAATGAAAGAGAAGAAAACCAGATGGGCACAAGGCAAACGAAGGCAGTGCAAGACGATGGCAATGCTGGCAGTGATGAGAGGAAAAGGGAAGCTGCGGGAAGAAAAAGAAGGAGCTAGAGGAGAAAGGAGCAGGGAGATGCAGAGGACAAAATAAATGTGGTGAGTTGCAGACAAGCACAGCTGCAAACAGACCGAGTACAGCCATAAGAAAAATTTCCTTAGCTCTCCTCCAGCAAAACAGCCGTATTCTCCTCCACCCACCCACAGAGCCCAGTGAGAACAAAACAGAGTGTGTGGCATCACAAGGACAACGTGCTCTTCCACAGACAGCAAAGAGCACACACAAATTCCTGCGGAATAAGTGCTTTCTAACCTATTAATTCATACAGTTCATCTGATCTTGACTTTATTTAGCATTTCCACAGCACTCAGCATATTCAAATCAGAGTGTAACAGTGCTCACTGTGCAACTGCAGGTGTAGGGCAAGTAGAGGCTGCTGTAGAGAGCACATAGCACTGACTGGCCTGTGCTGCAGCTCTTAACCAGAAACAGGTTATGTGGGCCCCAGCTCAGCCGAGTCTGACCATCACCTTTTTGATGGATGGATAATCCTTAAATTTTGCATAATCGATATGTCAATTTAATTTGGTTTAAGCAACTCTAACAGTAAAGGAGCACTTCTTACTGAAAACATTTGCCACTCCCACCATAGCATTTTTTACTCTGAAACAGCACCAAGTATTTTTGGTAGAGAGAGGCATTGTCTGCCTGTTCCTGTCTCAGGCCCCTACCTAACTTTCCTTATTGGACAAAGTTGTTTTCATAAAGCTAATATCCCACAGCATGTCATTCTATTCATTTCAGTGTCCTTTATCTTTTTTATTACCTACCTACCGATTTTTCTGCCAAGACCTTTTCATGATTGATCTGTTACAACTTTAATAGAAACTATATCCTTACAGAAGGCTTGAGGAGGGTCACATTTACTCCCAATGTAATTAAACTGACAGCAGTGGCTTTATCCCAAGAAAAAATTTGGCTGTGTACATTCACAATAAATAATTAATTCCAAAATTATTCAATTGTTTTCATATCTCGTTTCTGTTCTACAGAATTAAGGTCTATATTGAGCCATGTTTCTTGGTATTGTATACATCTTTTAGTATTCAGGAATATCAACAGTAATTACAGCAGGATCTGAGTTAGTTAATTGGATTTAAAATATTCTGATCATGAACCTAGATCGGACCTGGTTTTGAATCACAGGTAGGTTGAATTGCTGGCATAGTAGATATGCAAGAAACATTTGTTCACTAAATCCCTCATCTACATATCATTCATTAACTATTGTTACAAAGGCAACAAAAATCCTAAGAATGTGAAGTCATTTATAATTGCAGTCTTTCCTTCCATACCTGCCTTATCACACATTTCACTCCTCTGTTTCTTATGTACTGCATTTGCTCTTACCACCTCCCTTTTTTACATCCAGTACATGAGAGGTTGGTTTATTACATCATTTCAGAATTAAGTAATAGGCTTTCCTCTTACTCATGTCTTGTATTCACCTCCTCACCTTTTTATTGTCTCCTGTCCGCTCTTCATAATCACTGTTCTCTTTTCCTTTTTGAAAACTAGTCACAACTGCCCAACTTTGAATCTACAAACTGGTTTCCACCTAAAAACCTAAACCATCAATTTCTCCTCCTGTGTTATTGAGTGCTTGGACTGGCCCCTTGGATTTTCCTGAAGAAATGACTCCATGACTAAGTTTTTTGACAAATGTGAGCTGTGAGAGGAAAAATTTAAAAAGGTAAAGGGAACTCTATCCTTCATAGCAGCAAGAAAACTGAAGAAATTGTAAACTCTTCCTGGTTGCAAATATTTAAGAAATCTTTTATCTATTTAAAAGGCAGGTGTAACTACAGATCTCCTATGTACAGGCATTGTGAGATTAATTTTAGTCCATATATCATATTTTATGTGGGCAGCAACTATTTAAATATTGAAAAACCATACTAATGGAAGGATTTAACAGGGAAAATAACCAGAGATGACCATGGATATAACAAACAAAAGTGTCATGGATTACAGTGCTGCAGCACCTCGAGATTGGCTCAGTTGGTCAGAGCATGGTGCTAATAACCCCAAGGTCATGCACTTGATCCTCATACAGGCCATTCACTTAAGAGTTGGACTCAGTGATCCTTGGGGATGCCTTCCAACTCAGAATATTCCGTGACTTCTGTGACCCAATCCATCTCATATCACACCGTGAAAAGGATTTTTTTTGCTGACCATTAGTTAGTCAGACCTTCAACTGATGTGAACCGTGTAATGATGAGCAGTCAACAGGCAGCTCTGCTCGCTTCAAACATGTGTTTCTGTGACTTAATCTTCTGGCTAAAACAGCTGATGTGATGCTTTCATAGCCTCCAAAGGCACTGAAGGGGTTTGTGTGGCCAGGTTTTGGTAGCAGGAGGCAGGGCTACAGGGGTGTCTCCTGTGAGAAGCTGCCAGAAACTCCCCTGAAGCAACTGGAGATACACTAAATTGTGGAAGTTCTTACTGAACAACAAAACCATCAAACTCCACACAAAGTATGGCTCACATAGCAAGACCAGTCTTCAGGTAAACTGCAGTGGTGAATCACTGCAAGCAGACCAGAGGTTGAACTTTCTTCCATACGTACCTGCCAACTCATACTGAGGAACACAAGTAAAATACAACATATGTTTGTAAGCAATTTGCCTAGAGAGAAAAAGTGCCATTCAGAGAATAAATAAGTACTCTGATGCAAATACTGTGCCTCGTTATTTCTTTGCCTCATGACTTGCTTTGATCACACGTTTTGAAAATACTTTGGTTTTAATATCTCCAGCCCAGGGAAAAGATACTTATTATTTTCCATTTTTTTCCTTTCCCCCAATTGTACATCCACATTTAGAGTTTCACTCCTGCTTCCTCTTTATCTTCCAGCAAGCTCTGTTGATATTTTTTAAAATGGGAAGGTGTGGGGAACAGAGAAATAGCACCAGGGCCTATATTCTGTGAAGACAGATTCTATAAACTTGCAGGTATATAGCACAGCAAAATGTTGACTTCTCCACTGCACTTTTTCGATAGCAAAAATTAATCCATCCCTTTTATCCCTTAGAAACCACTCGTGGAGCATTGCAATCTGCAATCTTTTCTTCCACACTGGGGATTTTTTCTTCCCTGTCTGGATTAGGGAGAGATACAATGTACCCATCTGTTTAACGTGGCTCTGATTAATATACTGTCAGCCACTCTGAAAACACTCGGTTATTAACTCGCTAATGCAAAACTGGAGTTAATTAATGAGTGGGTGTACACACTCCTACAAGTGTGTCCATACGTGCGAGTCGATTCGCGGCTGCACTGGCATGTGCCAACAAGGAAAGGGATTCTCACCCCCAGTAAAGCAGAGGAGCCACTACAGGCAGGTAAAACCACTCTGGAATCCCTTGAGGCTCGCTCCACCTCTTGTTTCTCCTCTGGAGCCAGCACAGCAACAGTGAGACTTCTGCACAGTAAGTTTTTAGATTTGTCATGTCTGCACCCACTGATGTAGAAACTATGAAAGTGGGACCAGGAGCAATGATGGAAGGATAATTAAAAAATAATTAACAAGAATAATTTGCAAGGGGCCAAGGGACAAGAGCTTTTATTTCATCAGCTGGTGTAAGTGATTAAATAGGTACGCAACACAGCTGTAGAATCCTTTTTTCAAGTCGAGAGGAGAGTTGGCGTAGAGGGAATAATTACCAGTTATTTTCTTTCTTTTGTTCTTTTGTCAAACTGACTAACTTGCATGACCAAGTAGTTTACTCCAAAACAAGCAGTTAACAAATCACCTACCCCCACTGTGAAGAGTGGCTCTGGCAGCATGAAGGTATGTGATGCAGAACACAGCTGCACAGATAAAAGGAAAGGGAAGCAGCAGAACAATAGACTCTCTGCACTTCAATGCCCCTGCATGGGAGGTATGATCGGAAGAAGGGAGGAAGTCTTACTGCATCTCCCATCAGCTATCACAGTGCTCCTCTCATCTGGAATAATTTATTGCTTTATAAAAGAGAAGGAAAAGAATTAGTTCCCTCGTGATATTTTGTGGTTTGTTTTGGTATTTAAAATTAAGATTACATCTCTCAGAGATGCACACTGTAAAGGTTGCTTACAACCGGTCACATCTTCCTAGAAGCTGAACGTCTTTCCCTGGCAAAGGCAGCTTCCCTGAGGCTAGTCAAGGTTGTTGCACTCTGCGTAGTAACAGAAAGCTGTCCAGTTGAGAACAAATCCCACAGTAAGAGAATAAATTCCAACGATCTTGTGCATTCCTCTGAAAATAATCTAGTATCTTTTATTTGAACATTTTAGCTTTTCTTCCTTCTTTCTTGCAAGTCTTTGAACTCCACTACAGTTCCTCTGTGTGTATGGGACCCTGCTGTCAACCTTACTATGGACAGGACCTGCTGCTTCTGGTTTAGATTAAGAATCAAGAGAGCAGCTTGTTTTTTTCCCAGGGTAGTTTCAAGCCCTAAATCTGCTGCCTTCCCTTCAAGGTACCTTGATCTCTGTTTTCCTGCAGCTCCATGTTCTTGACATTCTCTTGTATTTGGCCTCTGCTAGAAACGTGATCAAAATGGTATCAACAGCTAAATGATTAACAGGTATAAGAAGTAGCATAAAATACATGACAAGGCTGAGAAGAAGAGTTCTGTCATTAAAATACCTCACAGAGAAAGAACTGAAATCCCAGGTCAGCATCTAAGCTGCAGATTTTATGCCAGATTTCCAGGCCAGTACAGCATGAATACATTTCTGGGAAGTATCCAAGCCTTTGAATACTTTTCTAGACCTTTCAAGTTCACCAAACATTAATGACTGTATGAAAAATGCAAATTAAGTACCATATGTGAATTCAAAATCAAAGCATTATAAAGAACAATGTGGAAATGTATATTCCAGATGCATTTCTGCTTGGAAGCTAAAAGAAAAGCAGCTTTCAGGATTTTGCCAGGTTCCACATTGTAATTCTATCCTCTCTTTTGAACAGCTCTCTATGTAAATGATGATAGGGCAGTTAAGCACAGTGATTGTTAAATGCTTCCTACTGTTCAGTGGGGGTTTTATCAGAGGTTTTCAATTCAGCATCTTTATCTACACTGCCTTTCAGTCAGTGCTAAGTGCCAGTCCTAACAAATATCTCTTTTGTAAGTTTGCTCTTCTTGCTGTCACAAGTATTATATAACATAAAAGCCAGGCTTCTAGCAGCGGGGAAGTGGATCTACTCACGTGTCAGATGTTTACTCATTTATTGCACTCAGTCCTATTTTCTTCAGTTCGGGGAGTAGAAACAAGCTACCTGGCACTGCACTAGGGGCCAAGGTCTTGCCTATCCTAGGCTGGAGAGTCTTCCATCACAGCGAGGTTTCCCCAGTGCCCCTACAGCACAGCACAGTCCAACGAAACAAATTACTGTCAAGTACTCAGGGGTGATCACATCACTCCTACAGATTGCACTTGACCTAAGTAAGGTTAATTGTCATGTTAGTCTCTATACACATAGGGTTTGAAATGACAAGCATTTCCAAAGGAAAACATGAAGCTCCCAGAATCCTTTTCTTCCCACATTGTCTCTATTGTTTTTGAGATACTGAATTTCTTTCTTATTCTTTTTTTTTTTTTGTAACCACCTTCTACACAAAGGAAATTCTTGTATTATTTTTCAGCGTCACATTCCATGTCCTGCTTACAAACATGCGTAACTCTTCACATTAGGACTCTACCAGAATAAATTGGAGTCCACATATGGTAGGAAAAAATGGGACAGTGTCAAATATCAGCAAGCACTACAAAGCCATTTCCTGAAGCAAAGCTCCGAAGTCATCCTTCTATTCGTATGCATCTATAAAATTCCCTGAGGTGTAAGGTACTTTGACAGAGGCTTGCACAAAGCTATCTCCCCTGGCACAAGACACTTTTGCTCTGCTACAGAACCTGGAGCAGGCTACACTGCATTTAGCTTCTTTACTTCTTTTCATACCTTCAGCCTGAAAGTCCGCATGTGTGCCAGAAAAATACTAAGAGCTGTTTACTAAAAAACAAAAGTTTTCAATATTTTGCATTTTCTTTAGTTCTCTGCTAGGTAAAATATACAGAAACGTAACACAAAGAACCTAAACAGATGGCTGCTGCAGGTGGAATTTCTCAGCTGCTAATGTAGCATTTGCAGGTAATGGTGGGGTATATACAAATATCTTGTGAAATACCCGTCAATTAACTTTCAGACTCACTTGCATCACCCACTGAAGAGGGAGCTTCTGGCTATGGTAGATTTCTAAACACAGGTGGGCATTCTATCACTTGGACTAAATTAACTAATTATAGGCATGACCTCTCCATTAAAAATGAAGTATCATGCCAATTTTAAAATAATTGTTCCTGAAATGTTGGAATACTTTGTTTTGATGTTTTCAAAAACACTAAAACTTTTATTTTTTGCTTTAGAAACCTTCAAGTTTTGCTGAAATAGTTTAAACTGAAACATCAACAAGAAAAAAGCATTTCATTCTTGGACAAATTAAACTTTAGGGGAGGGAGTATGAAACAAGAAACTGAAATCCCAGGTCAGCATCTGAGCTGCAGATTTCATGCCAGATTTCCAGGCCAGTACAGCATGAATACATTTCTGGGAAATCTGCTTTCCATAGTTTTGATTCAGTCTCTGAAAAGCTGTGTTCATGTCTGTCTTTACTCCTGAGTATAACAGATAATTTCTGTCTTTTACAAAAATCTCAGTGCTATCATAAGGGGATAAGTGAAAAGAAACACATAAGACAAAGGTCAGCTGCTAAGAAGAAAACATGAGTTAGACAGAAATTGGTTTAGACTGGAAGCCAAATGAAGGTTTCTCATTCATTAAAGAGCTGAGATTCAAGAACAGTTTCCCCATAGGAACAGAGAAGAAGAAAGCCTAACAACTTTCACACGGATTTTGCAACACATATGTCAGAGATTGGAATATCTGACATTTCACAATGCAATAGACTGGTCTGCATAACACAGGAATGGCCATTCTTTCTAAGTCTCCCATGAGAGTCACAGTTTACAATAATAATTTCAGAAGCCATGGAAGGAAAACTGATAAATCATTATATATATCTCTATGTGCACAGGCAGAAAACAACTGAAAGCAAAATCATTTGCTGTGGTGCACAGAACACAGTCATTCTCAGTAGAGGAATAATCCTTGTAGTATAATTTTCTGAAGGAAAGGAAATCAAAGCAGTCAAGTGCTATTGAATAAAAGAGTTTAGAAGCATGGCTTATGGATAGTATGGTCAATGGCTTGAGTTTTGTCATGATAGCAATTTTTACTAGAGCCAAGAAATCTCAGGCATTATGTAAAAGCCTCTAGTCTGCTCAAGTATCCTGGGAGATCTGCAGCAAAATAAGAACAAGCAGAATGAAGTTTGAGCTGGAAATTACTGTGAAAACTTCAACTTTCTCTGGTAAAACACCCAAAGCGTTCAGCTGTCCTATTGACAAAGGGCAATCCACATGAAAATGTACACTGCAGCTGTGAACCCAGAATTCAAAGAACATTTTCTCATAAAAAGAGAGTCCTGCCGAGGGGTGGATGGGATGAGGTGCCGACACCTGGAGATATTTCCACTCATCTCCCAACATGATACACTGTGCAAAGCTTTTGGCTAATGTTAACAAAGGGAAACAAGTAAATCTCTCTGACTTTTATTCTGCCAGGGGTTCCTCACAGTTTTCCACTGGCTCAGGCCCTCCAGCTTCACCAGGCCAGTGCTGTAGCATATTTTTCTGATATCATCTAGAATGACTGCTTTATTTCCGCACAAAGTGCCAAATGAAGTTTCTGAAGCGGAAACACTTTTTCTCCAGGAAACAGTGCTTTATCTCCCATCTGTTTTCAAAGAGGCAGACAAATATTCATCAGTTGATAACCTATCATGACTATCCAGATCATACATACTCAGTTCAATAACCTAAAGTGAAACCCTCTGTGTTTCATTACTTTCTAGCACATCTGTTCCTGCAGCAGGATTACTTATAATACTGAATGCTTGACAAAACTGCAAAAGCTGGATATGAAGAGGAGAAAGCCACCACTGGCATATATTGTGAGTATGTGCTTTTACGGGTTTTTGCACATGAGGAGTGACTATCTCAGAAGTTCAGAAGTTGCACTTCACTTTTGTTTGGTTCTTTGAAAGAAGACAGTGACAATTTTAATGACAGTACTTTTGTCTCCAGGTAGCACTGATACATAAAATCAAAATCACAGAATGGCTTGTCTTGGAAGGAACCTTAAAGGATCATCTAGTTCCAAACCCTCTGCTGTGGGCAAGGATAGCTCTCCCTAGACAAGTGGCTCAAAGCCCCGTCCAACCTGACCCTGAATACTGTGTTTATGCAATTCCCCATACTACTATGAGAATCCCCACGTGGTGCTTTTTAGCATCCTTAACAGCATAAGTCCCAGAGGAAAAACATTTCTATTACTCTCAGCTGGTACAAGATAAATCAAGATAAAAAAGAGAGAAAACTAACACATTGCCATATTTCAGATACACAGTATAGGAGACAATACCCTAGAAAATCATGGTTAAAAGACTGTACAGTTAGATGTTCACAGATATGCTGTGGTGATAATGCATGACATCATACATAATAAGCAATAGAAAAATAATTTGAAACTTTATGTTTTTCTTTGTACAGACACCCTTGAGAAAGAAGCCTATGGTAATATAAAAAGGACCATATTGACCCCTTTTTGCTTTTGGCAGTTGGGCTGGCAATAACTGTCTCTTTTTATTAATATTGTTTTTATCTAGAGCCATAATGGCCATCCTACATAGGTGAAATGAAAGACATTTATTTTATGCCTAACACCTCACTGGGAGAAAAAAATTCAATGTATTGCACTAATTTGCTAAATAACTTTTTGCTGTCGAAGAGAAACAGCCCTCGAGGGCCAGACGTCTTACCTGGCCTGCTCAGAAACTAATTGCAAATCACTGTGCCTGAGCAATGGGATCTCACCACTGAGCACGCCACAGTCTGCAGCTCTCTGTGCTAACATGATCAGCAACGATGACATAGATCACAGAGAAGTTCCTTGAGAACAACCTCAGTCTTTCTTATAGCATTAATCAGAGTTTGCCTGAAAAGTAACGGAAACTGTAGAGCAACACTGACAAGCCCAAGCAAGCTGACAGATGATATGCCTGCCTGTGTGAGCTCACGCTGTTGAAACCAGAGCTGAGACATTATCATCTCCAGGCACCAGCAGCCATGGATTGAACACAGCTTAAAAACCAGTTCCTTTCCAGTCAATCTCCCCTAGAGGAACAGAGAAATTTATTGGATCTTTTCAAACAGACTTTCCTATCCTAGCCAGGGATCTATGGTAGAAGACATGACTTTCCTATGGGACCTGAGGATATGTCTGTAATGCAGTTACCATTCAGTATAACCAGAATAACCTACATCACTTTCTCACATAACTGCCAGTAGCAGAGATATAGCTCTGTGTTTCTCAGTGCAGGTTATAAAACCCATCTGGGAAACTTAACATACACTCGAACAGGTTTAGCAGCCTGCACTAAGTTTTATAGTGCCATAATGATGCTGTTAATGCTAATTTAAAGATACCTCAAGTCTTGTCTGAAGGACAACTGTCCCAGTCTCACCTGAAGGAATAATGTGAAGTAGCAGCAGTCAAAATCTAACTTTGGCTTCATCACTACCTGTGTGACTAAGGACTGCTCTGAGTTTCCTTGCACTTTTTCAGAGAGGCATGGCAAGTCAGTGTGTGTCTTGCAGATGGACTGGTCTGTCTCAGAAACACTTGAGATGGTGTGTTAAACAGGGAGTTAAGAGTGGCTTGTGAAACAGGAGCTCCCTAAACCTGCTGAGTGTGAAATAAATGCAATAAAAACACCTCCAAAGCAGACAATTAAACACATTAAGAAATGCTCCTGGTACAGTCAAATATATTATTTTTAATTTCTTTCTCAGGAAACCCTACTCTGCTTACAAGAAAACCTGTAAAACCTCAGTTGATGCTATGCAGATATTACACTGGAATTCTATCATTTTGCATTTGAAATACTAGAAAACAGTGACTTTTCTAGCTTCATCCAGGATATAAATCCTAAGAAGAGTGATGTTTTTCTTGAGGTCTGGTCTTTCAACTGAGACTTTGTCCTTTACATTTTTCCCTCACTCCTAAATATTTTGGTTTATTTTATCTTCACTTTCAACCAAAGACTCAAATTATATATTTTCCCCCCTTCTGGCTGGATACTAAGATGAATACTAGGATAAAATATGTAGGTCCTTTTTAATCAGAACAGCTTGCAGAATTTGTTCCTTCACCTTTTTATCACAGCAATATCACCTCTACACATGGTGTTATTACTACTAAATGATAAAGAACTCCAAACAGTATTTTTCAGAACTATTTGTGCCTAACATAATATGTCACTCATATCATCCTATACGAAAAAGCCATAAATCGGTATGCTTTTATCTGTCCTCAGTCATTCACTCATCTTGGACTTTTCTTATAGGGTAAATTCTTCCAATTACTATGGGCAGCTACAGATAATTTTTGGCTGGGATAAAAATACTGTCCCATAATTTATGTCATCTTTCACCTGTGGTTTGCAAGCTAATACATACAAAGAAAGAAAACATATAGAGAAACTCATCAAAGACGATTACAAACAAAAGTAGATTTAAAATAGCTTGAAAGCTTTTACAACTAATAACATATCCATCTGTATAGAAAAGAGTCACTGAAAGTCAAGGAATCACATGCCAGAAAGCCAAATAATTGAGGAATTGTGGAAGCCCGAAAACAATTGTAGTTCCAGAAAGTACCAGGTACCAAAATATTTGGATTTGCAGTCTCTGCTTTGAAACATTGTCAAAAACTCACAGGTACTCAGTACTTAAGTGTTACTGATCTGTCCATTAGCCTTACAAGAGGATGAGTTAATGCACAGCACATATGAAAATGCTTTTCTTTACCTACCTGTTCTCATGCTATATAGGAAATTCCACCATGGAGTTTTTTCTCTTTCCACTTAAGCTCAAAAACATCACCACCTTTCCTAGCTAAATCCAACTCTGCACCTCAGGGTGCCAGTTTCCAAAGTGTGCTGAAATAAAAGGAAGGATTTATTCCAATGATCTAAGGCTCAAATTTTTATAAAGCAGTAACCAAAGTAAACTAAATCTTATCAAACAAATTTTAATCAAGTTTCCATTCTGCAGAGGTTTGAAATTCAGTATTATCTAAAATTTTAAAGCAACTTTATTGCCTTAGTGCTTACAATGAGCATCTCCATTCTTATTGCTGCACTGGGCGTTTCAGCAGGATTTGACTTGGTCATAGTGGAGAAGGAAATAAGGTTGTTCAGAACTAAATGTATGGTAGGAACAAAACCAGCAAAGCAACGTTTGGTTAGGGTGCTGGAAGGCTTAGCAGGAGAATCTGCTTATTTAAAGTCATAGGGGAGGTGACAATACTGAGGGGGACAAAACAAAAAGTGCTAGTATGCCATTCACAAAGGCAGCAGAGATGCAATAGAGATTCCAGATAGTAGTGACTGACAACCAAGGTGGAAGTCAGGCAGGTAGGTTGGTAAATAATAATACAGGATAAAAATTGACATGTCATAAGGAAAATTTATGAAGAAATTATTCCACTTGGGTAGAAATATATACGATATTACGAATTGGCAACATAATGTTTTAATTATAGGTTGTTTCTTATTACACTATATAAAACTGTATAAAAAATAAAAACTTTTTTTCCTGATGTATATCTGTGCAAACAAATACACTGCTACAACTGCATGGAAAATTTACACCAAGATGTTTCCCTTTGTTCTTTAGGAGACTGTAAATTTTCTTAAATAGACTGTAAATTTCTGTTGTATACCTTGTATGCATGAAAAAGCATTTAGGTAGGTGCATAAGAAATTAATGTCAGGTAGACAGAGAAGGAATTAAGCTACTATCACTTGACTTTTCTCATCTCAACAACACCCATCATTTACTATCCCCATGCTCCATGGAGGTTAAGTAACATAGAAAAGGCGAAACAAGCTGCATGTAACTACAGAGAAAATGCCAGAGATTGAACTTAAAGACAGGACTGTTTTGGCTCCTTGCCCAGTTTTTAAAACCTGGATTGTCTTGCCACCAGCACATACATTTCCCTACTGCGCAAAGTGAAAGCTCGTGGTTTTTGCTGCATTAGCAACTTAATCTCCTCAACCTCTCACTTGTGGCCTGAACCCTGTTAATTAACATTCAAGGGGACGAAAGTGGCTGCTGCTCGGGGTCGTTGGGCAGCCCTGTACCAAATTCTGGTGCTCTGAAGGGAACCTTTGGTCAGGTTATCTACTCATTAAGGAGCCTGGAGGCTCTGTGTGTGCTGCCAGAGACCATGGGTCACAGCTTTTCACATTTCTCTGAACTGGAGCAAGAAAACTTAGGAGGCAAACTGCTGATGGGTTCTGCCATTCTCCCATTCTCGCAGGGCCGGGGGGGG